>ML778232.1:2560475-2615679 GCA_009831015.1 Picea engelmannii | reverse complement strand
AATTAAAAAAAAAAAAAAAAAATTAAAAATTAAAATTAAAATAAAAAAGAAATTGAAATATTAATAAAACATATAAACAAAATACCAGGGGGAGGGTGATTCTCAAAATCACCCATCACTTGGCCACATGAAACCCTAACAGGTCACCATAAGTGACCTCCATACCCTACCCCCTTGCTCCTCCCACGCTTCTCCAAACCTCCTACTAACATTCACCTCCTACTCCTCCTAACATCCACTTCCTAGGCCTCATCCCGTCTATCTCCATGACCCACTCTAGATGCAATGGTTTCTAAATTCGTTGCATCTATTGTTTTTTTTTAACCATGGGAACAACCTTCCAAGAGTATATCCAACAGCCCGCAAGCCAGATATACCAATAACTTGTGACTCAGCAGGGGCCGAGACATCCCGAGTCCCACCGAAGTGAACCTCTATCCCAGGGGTCGTCTACCCTTCTAGCCTTGTCACAACGGGCCAATATGAGCATCCCTACCCCCCGCCGGTTTTGAGCCTGTGACCTCCCCGGAGATAACACATGTTCTTAACCATTGGGCCCACTCAGATGCTCTGAAAAAGTTGAAGGACATGGGGGTGGGCTTTGATCCACTTATGTGTGCACGGGTCACGATACCATTTATTATAGTATCTCTAGGTGCAACCACATGTTCGACCACTACCTCAAGGTGTCCCCATGGCTCTAGGTAAAGCCCTCATGAGAATTGAACATTGCCCAACGGTGAAAAGCATCTATTGTTGGCCATGGGGGGCGCTGAGAGGGATGGGATGTGTGCTGGAAGGCATATGGTGGGAGGAGGGTGGGAAGCACCAAGGCAAGGGAGCAGGAGAAAATTAGGGAGGAGATGTTATATCATAGTAAGTTGGAGTTTCACATGGGTGGGGGTGGTGGGATGGGTGATTCCGAGAATCTCCCTCCCCCTTCCCACCATAAGTTTGGTTTTTATTTATTTAATTTTTTTTTTCACTTCTATTTTTAGTTCTTTAGTTTTTAATTTTAATTTTAGTTTTTAGATTTTAATTTTTAGTATTTTTTTTTTTGGATTTTTATTTTTTAATGTTTTTTATTTTGTTTTTTCTTCCTCTTTTAATTTTTTTTTTTTTAAATTATGCATTTTTGAGAAAAAATGTGTCATTTATTTATTTTGTTTATTTTTATGTAAATTTATTAAAAAAAATAAATTAATAAATAAATGTTTTTGTTAATACCACTTTTTGATTTAGGGGTCAAATTTAAGTTTTATATTTGCAATGGTATTAGTTGTCAAGACCATGATTTCAATTAAGTAGTAATTTTAATTCCCAAAATAAAATTGGTGTTATTGGTAGCATCCTTTATCGATTCATGGTCGATTTTAAGGTTTTGTCTACCTGTCAATGCTACAATTTCAAACAACTCGTGGTTTTAAGCAACCCAAAAAAAAGAGTGCTACTTGTAACACCACTTTTTGAACTGGAGATAAAAACAACCACTAAAGGCAACCTTTAAAAAATAAGAACTATAGACATTTCGTTAAGTTAGTAACTTTGTTTGTACTATTATGTTGACCTGATCTGAATCACAATATTGATTTTGAATCTCATTTTATGGTTGGAGTTTTTATTTCTCAATAAAATCCATTACCAATATTATATTACCAAGGGGCAAAGTGTCCTTGCACATTCTAAACTACTCATCCTAACATCACAGCACATACATAATTTTAACATAACAGTAAGTTTTTTTCCAAAAAGTCTTTGATGGAAATTGCATAGTCATACCAAGTGGCCCAAAAATTCAGGCATAATTATAATATTACTATTTCAAAT
Organism: Picea engelmannii; assembly: GCA_009831015.1. NCBI lineage: Eukaryota > Viridiplantae > Streptophyta > Pinopsida > Pinales > Pinaceae > Picea > Picea engelmannii. Next base: position 2,613,852 of record ML778232.1, on the reverse strand, counting down.
TATATTGAAAATTTTTAAGAGCAACTTGAAATAATGTATTCCATTTTAGTACACAACACTAACCTAGGACATCACTAATGCTATATTTGTTCTTTCATTTCCACTACCACTACCTAGTTTATAAGGAACATATTTGAAGCTCTACAAGTCAACCACCATCCTACCAAATTTGTGGTACCCACATTCATGAAAGCATTGGCTCAATAATACAAATAGACTACACCTATGGCATGTCCCATATAATCAATATTTTTCATAATAGTTTTGTCTATTGGGCCTTAAACAATTGATTCTATGAATAAAATATCTTAATGAAATTGAAGGTACTATGGTTGTGAATTCATGCACATAGATAGTATAAAAAAAATGATAGATGTGTATATATTGTCATAATAATAACCAAATTATATGTGGTATATACAACAGGTTTTGTTATGGTCTGTGCATAATTTAACATAATAAGGTTTGCATTTATCAAAATATTTTTATCCCAAGTTTAGATTCTTGTGATCATTTTTGAATCTCTTATAAAGTTTTGTCTATAACATGTAAATAAAGTATTTAATGTGGAGTTCACGATCACTAAAATATCCTCTCAACTTTAGAGCATCATTATAATTGGGTAAATGCCTAATATCTTTATGCCAAAAATATGGACTAGTCCTTGAACCACTTAAATTAACTTCATGTTGGAATGATGCATCCTTATACCAACAAATGCCCAATAATATGTTTTACTTGGGTTGTTGAAGCTTTCTCTTCTAATAAATACTTTTAGAGGGTTTTGGCACTTACTTTATAAATGTTAGATGTGTGAGAGAAAGTGACATTTCTTTGGGGTCTTGTTTACAACAGATTTTAACGATACACAATGAGATACTTTGCAATATTTCAAATCAGTATTATTTTCAATTGTATTAAATGCGACTTTAATATTTCTAACAACATGAATTTTAGTCTCTGGAAGTTTAAATTTCCTTATTCTAAGAATTTTCCTAACAACAACTAAACTGTGTGATTTTAATAAGGCAAAAAAAAACTAGCATTTAGATGTATGATTTTTTTATTCAAAATAGTATTTAATATGTTTTTTTCATTTCCAATATATAGTTTTTTTTTTAGGTAACTTACCTTCATTGATCGCTAAATAACTTTCATAAACATGAACACATCAAAGAGTTACGCATGTTTCATTTGATATATGAGCTAAGGAAGGTCAATCCTTTGCATAGAACCCACCACCATGACATTTAAAAAATTCACCAAGAGTTTGATGAATTTCATTCACCTAATGGTCAATATTAAGAGTGCACTAGATATGTTGGTGTTCAGTATAATAAAAATTTAATTGTTCATCATGAGCTTGCACCATAGGCGCCTCTTCATTGAAAGGTTGATCAAAATCCATGGATCTAATATCTCCCTTTGTAAACTCAACATCTTGCAAAAAAATCCATCTATTCTTCAACTAAAACATCATTTGATGATGGAATATTGGTTGGAGGTTGAATTGATGTTGGAATTGTAATGTTTTTTATTGGAGGCATCTAATTCATCTCTAGAAATGAACTAGATATAACCTCAGTATCCATTGTCCAAGGAATGAAGGTTACCACTAATGGATGCTAATTTTTTTTCATAACCAACTTTTCCTTTTGTATTAATTTATTGACTCTTTTAGGGTGATACTCCATCTTATTGTATAGTCTTACTTGTTTTCAACTATTTTCCATACAAGGATTGAGTACAATAATAAACTGACAAAATATGTCTTCCCAATTACACAAAACACTAAAAAAGTATTGCAATAGTAGTATTTCCTATGAATGCAAGTGTTCTTATAGACAGGTTAAGATTTTTGGACAAAGTAAGGTTGGGACTTATGTTATTTTTCTATTATATATGTAATATCTCACACACATTAGTAAAACATGTGCATTCATGTTACAATATTTTCCAAATCAGCCAATGTAACATTAGTTAGATATGGGTGCCAATAGGGAGAGTTCCAAATCAAACCTAAACACATTCAAGGAGGTAAATAAGGGCTTGTACACTTAAACATGGTCAAGTGGGTAAATAGGGCCTAGAGTGGAAATGGCTATGGATGTATAAACATGGTCAAGAATATAAACGAGGTCCTTAAGCCCAAATTGAAACTTTTGGAGCTGAAGTGTTAGGGAGTATTAATTTACAAAGTCAAAATAATTGGTTTTGTTTCTAATTGAGTCTTGTAGTCATGTCTCGGTCTCTTAAAATATCATGTGTCAATGTTCGATGGAATTTATATGAATGTAATATCAATGAGGTGATGAGGCATGTGGAGCACTACTAGTCATTTTTGTGATTATTTTGGTATCATCGAAATTACATATGGCCTTCTAGTTGCAACAATGGAAAAGACACTATCACATATTGACAGAAGAGAGATAGAGAGAGAGAGAGAGAGAGAGAGAGAGAGAGAGAGAGAGAGAGAGAGAGGAAACTGTTGAAACAAAGTTTTCGTAGCAAATTTCTTAGTTTCTGTGAAATGCTATTTTCATCATAAATTTAAAAAGACAAACTGGGTTTGGCCAAAAAAAATTGGAGACGCATCATAGTTTCATTAAGTTTCTGACAAAAAATCATCCCAACCTAGTTCTCAGTTTGGGAAAAAAGGAGAAATTACTGGTCGCTGTGAAATCTCCTGGTTGTTGTGAAATTTCTTGTAGCTGACTGTTTGTGTAGACAAATTAAATCACATATTCCAAGGAGATAGTGATTGATTTCAACAAACGTAAAGAGGTTTATCTCAAGAATGGGTTCTTCTACAAAAACCTCTCTCAGGTTTTGCACAAGTGTCATGTTTTGGGATATTCGAAGGGATATTTACAACCTAATTTTACATATTTTTGCCTAATTTAATTAGTTAAAAAGTAAACCCTAAAAAATAGGAGTTAGTTTGTAACTCCTTCTTGAATGTGAAACCCTAACTATTTCATCCTAATTGAGTTAGATTGAAATGAAATTCTATATATTGTGAAGTAAATAAGGATAAAAGGGTTGGAGACTTGAGGAAAAAGACTATTTTTCCATTGTATATATTTTTTGTTGTTAATTAAAGATTTCAAGTTGAAGGACTTGAATATTTGTCTGATAGATTCTTGTTCTAGTAATCTGCAGTTTGTTTTTCCTTGTGAATGTTTCCTATCTTTGTTGATCATTATTTCTATTCTTCTATTCTAAGTGAATTATTATAGATAGAGAATTCATTGTTGATTCTCTTTATATCACATTCAATTTTCCTACATTAGTCTTATGATATTGTGACATAACTCATCCACTTACTGGTGTTCTATTATAATTGATGTGTTATTTTAGGTTGAAATAGGTTGGGCTTCACATTCAAGATATCAATCTAGATAGATTGATAGATTGATATATTGATATCAATCTATCAATATAGCTAGCCTATGAAGTACATTTGTTCATATCAACCATTTTTGAAAGATTTGATTTGAATTATCTTTATTATGACTCCATGCCCAATCAGTGTTTCACTCAATCCTACCACAACATCATAAACTTTCTATCTTTACCTACAAATGTAGCCATTGTGTTATAATTTCAGTGAGAGATCCCTCTCTGGTTGGAAAGGCCAGTTTCCATCCCAAAGTGGTTTGAAAAGGTTAACTCTTTGTTTTCCTTTCACAACCATGAAAAATTACAGAGTGATAACATTTTGGTGTCGTTGTCGGGGAATTAAAGTTAAATTTTGGACTTTTCATAGATTTACGGTTTCCCTAATCCATTACTCAAGGATGAATATTTTTTAAGGAATGCTCAAAAATTTAGTGGAGATGATTTGAGTTGGTCCTTGAAACATATCTCAAATTTCCGTGGCTTTACTAATCTTCTTAGAATAAAGAATTAATATGCATTCCTTAGATTGTTTTATGATTCGTTCCAAGGAGAATGTAGAAGTTGGGCTGAAGGTTTTCCTATTAGGTCTATTAGATGTATTACAATTTTTTGGGTAATCTTCTTGGAAACATGGATGGAAATAATAAGAGTTTGTGGAAACCTTTGTTTCCATTCAAGGTTTTAAATAATGGAATGATATGTATACCAATGATGAAGTGGATGGAAATTTTTCTTCATTTCTATCTTCTTATTTAAATTCATGTAAATGTAGTTCATAAGATAAGATCCAGTTTCTGGATGAATTTTCCAAGGACATTGAGAAATATCTTGAAGATTTAGAGACTCAGAGATTACCCCACTTTATTCCAGATCAAGATCTTTCTTTTGATGTTTCATTTCAACAAAAAAAAGACACATTGCTACCTTTTCCCTTTGATATTGAGGATGAGGAATGTTTTGATCATGATTTTGCAAAAGAAAACACCCATGAACAATCCAACCATGGAAACAAAATTGCAGAATACATTGAGGATCAACAAACAAAATATGGCTTCTATGATTTTTATGATCCCGTAGATGATTATATGGAGGAATTTTTTAGTTTGAACTGTCAACCATGTTTTCACTATGAATACCATATCCATCATCAGTTTCCTTTTCCATTATAGTGTCTAGTTTTGATTTTATTCAAGCATGGTCAAGGAGTCAAATTACTTGAGAAACTTATTGATTGTACGCATTGGAATTTTTATATCACTTGATTAGAAGTAATTTTCAGAAGATTAGAGTAGGATGATGTATATAAATAATATTTCCAAATCAACATCTCTTTTTAGTTTTCAGTATGCAGTGATTTTAGTTTTGTTTACATCAATGCACAAGTTATCTTGAAAGTTGTGGGGTATATGGATTGGGAGAATCCCAATGGATAAAGAATTGGATCTGAGGTTCTTTGCTACCTCACAGGGAGGATAACATTCCCATTGGAGCCTATATTAGGTAGTATTAATTTAAAAAGTCAATTTTTTTTTTTTTTTGCTAATTGAGTATTGTAGTCATGTCTTGGTCTCTTAAAAGATCATTGTTGAGACCCAAAATTGACATCCCCATTACCCTATTATACTCTTCACCTATACCTTTTTGGCCTACCTAAAGCTTGAGGGAATGACAAGAACGCTACCAATTGCCAGTAATAAGGTCATAAGGTAAAGTATGGTTAATTCATGCATTTTGTGGTTTATTGAGTTAAGGAATTGAATATTTCATGTACTAATGCTCGATTTGTCATATGTGAATCTTTGACCTCTAGATGTCTAGCATTCCTATACGAGCTCAGCTATCCGGTACCTGTGCACCAAGACTGTTGTTGTTCAAATCTGGTACCAAGTGCATCTGGTACTAAAATAACATCTGTTGCGATCCAGTAACAACACACACTGTCATGATCTTGTACCACCTTTTGCGCATTGTCATGATCTGGTACCATCTACCTGTTATGATCCGATACTAATATGGAGGAGCCTAATGCACTAAGTTAAGTGCCATATCTCGCCTAAGTCAATTGGTGGATGTCTATTTGCTTTAGCAAGGCTATGATAAGGATATTTTGTTGATTGCCTCATCCTCATGCACTTCGTGTCATGAGGATGAAGCTAAAGATGTAACCAAATGATTGAATTCAACAACTAATTGATTTGGAAATCACTTCACCTTCTTGGGCTTCACGATTCAGACTATTAAATAGCCATGGAAAGGATGGTAGAAGTAGTAGGAGAGTTAGCATATTACCAATATGTAAAGAAGCGTATGATAGTACAGAACATATTCAGAGTGAAGATTAATAGAATTTCATTTATCTCCATATTTTGATTATCCACGATTGAGTATGAGTTGAGTTGTTAATGACAGTATGATTTTTGAAATGTGAGTGAGAGTAATGTGTGTGTCAAAAGCAAGCTTCCTGTAGACTTCAATAACTGACATGTTGAAGCGGCAAGGGCCCACCGCCCAAAAAAGGTCAGCCTCTTTGTAGATTAGCATTAGAATTTGTTTTTAGTAGTATAAAAATTGAATTAGATAAAGCTTTAACTCTGTTAGATGATAGTAGTACAACTTAGATTAATATTTCCATTCTATAATTGCTTAGAGATCTTTAATTGCTCTTTTTTTTCATATGCCCTGTTTTTGTTCTCATAAATTTGATTTCCTTGAGTGATCATAGATGTTGGCAGCAATAGTCAAAAATAATTGGATAAGAACTAGTGAAGTTCATTGTGAACCACAACAGAACCAACATATTGACTATTGAACTACCCATGCTATGCTTTGTTGATTGATGTGTGATTTCCTTTTAGAAGTGTGGATTGCATAGTTAGTTTCCTGGGTCAGATGTCAGAGTTGATCTATCAAACCAATTCCATCTCATACTTGCATGTGCCACAATGGAATAGATAGCCTCTCTGTGAAAGACAACCAAAGTGCATTGTAGTTTGCTATTTTGATTTGTTTCCAGCATGCATAATCTAGTTTAATTCTATACTCGTGACAGTAGAAATTACCTTTCTTACTGGTGTCTTGTAACTCTGTTGATTATGAATCCTGGATTGATAATTAATGAGTGCATTATATTAGACATATAAGTAGCACAACATTTTGGCGTCATTGCTGGGGAGTTGCAAATGGTAGGAAGTAATATTTAGCTTAGATTTTTTGCATAAATTTTAATGTTTTAAAAGGATTCTTGAGGGAGGAGGATAAAACGTTTAAGACGTGAGTGAAGAGCCACATGGCCACTAGAGTGGGGTTCTCCCAAGCCAGGTTGCCTTCTTACCTTTTAGATAGAATTAGGATTTCAACTTAGCTAAAGAATCAAATTTCCATGCATAGATATAGAGATAAAAAGGGTAAATTTGTAAGCTCCAAAGATTAAAAAACAAACCCCCCCACTAATCCAACTGACATTGGTGCAGGAAAAATTCCACCAATAGAAAATTCAAGGGGAGCCAGCGAGGCTCCAAAAGGAGAACCTAAAATGAAAGAATCGGTATTGGGATAGGCAGAACGTGAGTCTATTGAATATTTAGGAGACACATAAAATCCAGTTTCTAAACCATCCATCAGTAGAATGGCAGAAAAAAAAGGAAATGCAACTACAGAGACTGAGACCTTTGGGTTTTCAATCTTGGATATTTCCAGAAATGTCAGCATGAAGAATATCCCACTATCATCGTTACCCACTTTCAGAGGTATGTCAACTGAAGATCCAGATTTATTTTTATTTGAGTTTGACATATTATGTAGAAGCTATAACTACTCAGATGATGCCCAAAAACTTAATCTTTTTCCTGCTACAATGAAATATTCAGCCTTAATATGGTTCATGAACTTAGGAGAAAATACAATCCTTTCTTGGGATCAAATGAAAGACACATTTTTACGAAAATACCAAGACTATTGTAAGGATAATGTTAAAAATGACATTTTTAAAATGCATTAAACAGAAGATGAAAGTCTTGAAGACTACTTAGAAAGGTTCTTATACAACTATCAAAAGTCAAAACTATTCACCTCAGACCCAGCTGTAGTAAGAACTGTATTCTTGAAAGGTCTTAAGGATGATTGCATAGAAGTTTTCAACTTGTTGATTTCAGGAGATGTACACCAAAAACCTTTTTCAGAAATTGTAGATTACTATAGGAGATACTCAAGAGGACAAGCTAAAACAGGCAAAGGACCAAGAGATCCTTTTAGCAGAAATACAAAATAAAGTTCAGGGACTGTCACCAGAACTGATTTAGGAAACTTATTGGAGAACTTTAAAATAGACATCTTGAGCACAATAAGTAACCAATTAGATACTCTGAAACTAAAAAAGAAACAAGAAGAAGATTCTTTAGCAATATTTTGTCATAGATGCCGAAAGAAGCACAACAGCGAGAAAGAATGCCCATTAAATGTCATAGAAATATGTGGTTTGTGTACACTAGAACACCCCACATCTAAGTGTCCAACCTTGCTTGAACTACAATCCATGTATAGGGGAGGAGGAGTCTCACAAGAACAACCATACCCTTCTAGAAGACCTTGGAGAGCCCAAAATCCCAATACATTTTATGATCCTAATACACAATATCAACAACAACAATGGGGTCCTTCCCCAGTGACCTATCCACAATGGACACCTCAACAAACTCAACCTTGGCAACAAGGTTGGAGGGAACCTATGTATGGAAATCCCTCTTACCCTACATATCCACAGTACCCTGCAAACATTTCCCAGTTACTACCTAGATTCAACCCACCACAGATGCAAGCCTTACTCCCACCTCCTATACAACAACAATTTACAAACCCCTTGAATCCTAATCAACAACAACAAGTATCTATAAATGCCAATCAACAACCACCAAACCAAGCTTCCCACAACCCTCCAAGACCAACAAAAATCCTTGCCCAGCCAGTCCCTAACCCCAATAATCGACCCACCCACCCTGTGAAAAATACAAAAGTTCAAACCTTTCCCACCTATGAAATTCAACTATGATCAGGGAATGTGGTAAACCAATTAGATCTTGTAGTAATAATTCAGGAAGAAAATGATAATCATTTTGATGAAGAAAACACTCAAACCACCCTTGCAGAAGAAGAGGCCTCTCCTCCTATCCCAATAACTTCTCAGTCTATACGAGTACCCCAACAAATTAATCTCCCACCTTTCCCCGAAAGACTATTAGTGAAGAAACCCGACCCACCCTTGTACAAATATATAGAAGATGAATTACGAAATGTGTGCATAAAAATACCTCTGCTGCAAGATATTAAGGATATCCCTATATACGCCAAAATTATAAGGGATCTTTGCATTAATAAACTAGGGAGGAAGAAGAAGGAACCTCCTCTTGTTCAGGTAGTGGGACAATTATCTGAATTTATTTCTAAAATGCCATACAAATACAATGACCCTGGATACCCAGTTGTCACTGTTAAAATTAACGATATTTCTTTTCCAAACACTCTCATTGATTTGGGTGCAGCTATTAATGTAATTCCTTTTGACACCATGAAAATGATCCAAATCAACCAGTTAAGACCAACCCAAACCATGATCGAGTTGATAGATAAGTCAGTCATTAGCCCTGCAGGAAGTCTAGATGATGTCACGGTCACTCTAGCTTCTTAGGAATATCCAGTAGACTTTTTAGTCATCTATTCTAAATCATCCTCCAAACTAGGACACCCTGTGGTTCTTGGCCGCCCTTGGCTTGCCACAACAGATGCATTTATCAGCTGTCGGTCTGGTGAGATGACTATATCCAATGGCACACATAGCCAAAAACTTGTCCTCTTCCCTCCTACCCAGCCGACATAGGAAATACCTATTTGGTTAGAAAACCCTTATGGAGAGGAATATTGCATCAGACCTCTATTAACACTTGAACAAGTAAGAGGAATACAAGAAAAATCAGATGAACAAGTCTTAAGCTTATTTTTGGCTGACACAAATTGCATTGAATACCCAAGGTCTTTTGCAGAATTGTCACATATTTTTAGTTCCAAATTTCAACAAACTTGGCACCTTGATATCACTCAATTATACACTTTATCATCAACCTCCTCAGATAAGGAAGAAACTACTGAACTTGTTGATTTTAGCCCAAGAAAACCTTTATATATCAAATCTAGTTTGGAACCAGAACAAAAGACACAAGTGATTGAAATGCTCCAAAGACAATTTGATGCCTTTGCATGGGATTATGCAGACATGAAATGCATTCACCCTGACACATGCACACATCATATCTACACTAATGAACAAATCAAACCAGTCAGAGAACCTCAGTGAAGGATGAATCCATCCCTTAAAGATATTGTAAAAGAGGAATTGAAAAAAATCCTCCGAGCCAATCTCATATACCCCATTTCAGATAGTCAATGGGTATCTCCACTTGTCATAGTTCCCAAGAAAAATGGTAAGTGGAGGATATGTGTAGACTTCTAGGAGTTAAACAAAGCCACCCATAGGGATTACTTTCCCTTACCATTTATTGATCAGGTGTTGGATACCCTGTTCGGAAAGAAGTATTTTTCGTTCTTGGATGGGTTTAGTGGTTACAACCAGATACAAATAGCACCCAAAGACCAGGAAAAGACCACTTTCACCTACCCTTGGGGAAAATATGCTTATAGGGTGCTCCCTTTCGGACTTTGCAATGCCCCAACCACTTTTCAAAGAGTTTTCCTAGCCATTTTCTTTGACTTGACCAATGATTGTGTGGAAGTCTACATGGATGACTTTACAGTCCATGGACAAGACTTCCAGGAAGCATTGTCCAGTCTAGAAAAATTCTTGATTAGGTGTAAGGAAACTAACCTTTCCTTAAATAATGAAAAATAAAAAATGATGCTCACTGAAGGTATTGTTTTGGGACATCACATTTCCCGTTCTGGCATGAGAGTTGATCCAGCAAAGATTTATATCATCACACAAATCAGAATACCTTCCTCATAAAAGGAAGTCCACAACTTTTTAATACATACTGGCTACTACATAAGATTCATTCCGAATTTTACAAGCCTAGCTACCCCTTTATTTAAATTATTATCCAAAGAAGTTGAATTTAAGTTGGATGATGAATGCCAAATATCTTTTGAAATTCTAAAACAGAAATTGTCAACTACTAATGCCTCAGACATAGCCCTTGGGGCAGTCCTTGGACAAAGAGAAAATAAAATTCCCTATGCTATTTACTTCGTCAGTAAAAATCTGTCTCCAGCTGAAGTTAATTATACCGTCACAGAAAAATAATTGCTAGTTGTAGTCCATGCTATCAATAAATTTAGACACTATATTACAGGATATCAAGCTTTTGTACACATTGATCATTCATCCATTCGATTCTTAATGAACAAACCTGTAACAAATCCTAGAGTTACACGATGGCTCTTATTATTACAAGAGTTTAATATCAACATTATTGATAGACCTGGTAAAGATAATCTCGTGGATGATTTCTTATCTAGAATGATTCATCTGGGAGATAATGCACCAGTAGAAGATACCTTTCCTGATGAAAATTTATTTGTTATTTCTTCATTCACTCTGTGGTATGCATATGTCACTAACTATCTTATGACAGGGAAGATGCCTTAGAAATTATCTCCTAGAGAAAAACAAAAAGTAATTCAACTAAGTGAAAATTACATGTGGCAGGATGATTGCCTCTACAAAACATGACCAAATTTGGTGATCAGGAGATGTGTAAGGGAAGATGAAATTCATGATATTTTACAATCCTTCCATGATGGCCCTTGTGGAGGACACTTCACAGACAAAAGGACCGCTTACAAAGTTCTACAATCAGGTTACTACTGGCCTCATATTTTCAGAGATGCTAAAACCTATGTATCCAATTGTGATGAATGTCAACGAATGGGTAAGCCTATTGCACGAGACCAAATGCCACTTCAATCCCAAGTAGTCATTGAACCATTCGAGAAATGGGCATTAGATTTTGTAGGGCCCATTAACCTTGCATATAAAAAGAAAAGGTATATACTTGTATGCACTGACTATGTGACTAAATGGGTTAAAACAAAATATTTACCGGCTGCAAGTGAACAATCAGTGGTAGATTTCCTTTTTAATGATATCTTTACTAGATTTGGTGTACTATGAGAAATTGTGACTGATCAGGGAACTCAATTTACCTCTCATCTAGTCAAAGTTGTTACAAAACAATACCAAATCAAACACAGGAAATCTACACCCTATCATCCACAAACAAATGGACAAGTAGAATCCACCAACAAAGTTATTGAGTCCATTCTTACCAAAACAGTACAGCTGCACCATAAGGATTGGGCTGACAGATTATTAGAAGCCTTAGGGGCTTATAGAATCACCTGGAGGAATACAACAGGACATACACCCTATGAGTTAGTGTATGGGAAGCAGGTGCTTCTCCCCATAGAATTTCAGATCAAAACCTTCAGGACTACAGTACAAGTTGGCATGAACTTGGATGAATCCCAACAACAAATACTCTTGCATCTTAATGAGTTGGATGAAACCAGGCAGGAATCACTTCAAAGGACTACCCTCATTCAAGAACAGAGAACAAAATGCCATGACAAGTATCTCAAAAAGAAAAAATTTCAACAAGGAGATTGGGCCCTATTGTATGACAACAAATTCAACAATTTCAAAGGTAATTTAACCACCCATTGGACGGGACCTTATGAAATTGACACTATCTACGATAATGGTTCAATCAGGATAAAGGAAATTGATGAACAACAGACACCACTACTTGTGAATGGTCATCGGTTGCGAGTTTACAACAAACCTTTGTCAAAAGAAGAATTCTTGACTTGTATAATATAGAATTCAAACATGCAGATGATCAGTAAGGAAGGAGATCCTCCTACTAACCCACATTGATTGATTGGTTTATTTGAAACTTTTTGTACATAGGTGTGGATTGAATTTTGTTAATAAGTTGAAGGTAGCAAGAGACTCTTACCTCCTTTTGTTTTACTTTCGTAAATTTTATTTTCTTTTGTAAGAATTTTTTTTTAATCTATTTGATCCTTCACGAACTTGTTAAAAAATCATTTGTAGGCATCAACAATGTATGTTCTTCTTTGGTACCATAAATATTGTTCTGGTCCGGTACCCGTCCTATACCAGTCTGGTACCAGAGTCTGTCCTTCTACAGTGCTATCAAGACATATCACCTAATTGAAAAAGTATATTTCAAAATCTTATGTCAATTAATCTGAAGTATGAAGCCATGCAACAACCACTTAAGATGGAACCAAAAAGCCAAATGCGGTATCAAATGGAAGCCCTTCTATTGACAACTAAAGGGAAGTATTTTAATTTCTTTTGGTTATATTGCTGAGAATTATTTTAATTTCTTTTGGTTCTATTGTTGAGAAGTATTTTAACTTCTTTTGGTTTTATTGCTGAGAAGAAATTTAATTTCTTGTGGTTTTGTTGCTAAGAAGAACTTTAATTTCTTTTGGTTCTATTGCTTAAAAACAAAACAAAAAGAGGGACACAATCTTTACCTATGATTGCTCAAAGAACCATAATCCACTTTAAAGACTAGAAGTTGCCTTTACCTAGTATTTCAGCATGATTTAAAGAAAAAAAAATATTACCCTATAAGCAACTATCTCACCCTAACCAGACTTCAATAGTATTCATTGGATTATCTTGTTAAAGAGTAACATATGAGTATATGAACATTCTCTACCATGGGAACACTACCAAAACTTTTATGGCAAAGGATGTACCGGTACCCTAAGGAAACTTTAGGTCATTCTCTTATGGACAACTTCAGACAAAATTATACATCTGGATCACTCTAAATAAATAATGTGCATAAAAGTTTATTTTTCCTTTAGACAATTCTTTAAAAGACATACAAAAGAAGAGTATATGCCTTCCAACCCAATACTATCCCATCCTGTAAAAAGGTTTCCAGACTAGCCTCCCCTGTCACCGTGCAAAGCACTCTTTAATACAAACAAAAATAGTTGACTATGGAGAAGAATCCTCTGATGGAAAAAAGGTTTAAGAGACTAACCTGTCGGGATACTGAACAGGTCTGCTAGCAATGGGTACCGGTCTGTGGTATGACTAGGCAAACCCATCATGGTACTGAAGAGGCCTGTTGGCAATGGGGCATTCTTCCTAGGGAAGGCACCTCTCACTAATTATCACAACTACCCCACCGAAGTACTGAACATGCTTGTTGGTAGTGGGTTCTGGCTGAAAAATGTCTCATCTATACTTGTCTGATTGAAAAATTCACTTTTTGTCATCTAAAAAAAAAAGAGTAAATGTCATTATTGGCTTTCATGATATACAAAACTCTAGATGAATCAGAAACATAATTACTCCAAGCAAATGTCCATTTGAGAATCACCCTAATTCAACTTACTGGTCTGACATCTAAAGCCTACAATATCTAAGAAGGGAACTTCTTAAGAGTGGAGCCCTAATTAGAGAGTCTAATATACTTATATTGTGAAATTTATCTATAACAACCAATGATAGTAAATCTTTGAAGCAAGTTAGGTGGGATCTATTCTTCTGGAAAACATATATATTCCCGTGTTTCACTACTGAATGCTACCTCTGTCAATAATCCATTAAAAGAAGGGCAATTTCATTTTTGGCATGAGATGAAAACATATATATATTCCCCTGCTTCACTGTTGAATGCTACCTCTGTCAATAATCCATTAAAAGTAGGGCAATTTCATTTTTGGCATGAAATGCAAACATATATATTCCCTTGTTTCACTGTTGAATGCTACCTCTGTCAATAATCCATTAAAAGCAGGGAAATTTCATTTTTTTTGGCATGAGATCATATGATAAGTGATAAGTTGCACTTCTAAAATTTGATTGGTTTATTTTGCTCTTATCATCTTTTCTCCATTATGATATAAAATGATTGAATCTTCTTGCCTACAGATATACAACATCTTTGGCATGGGGGAAGGTCAAAGAGCCCCTTCAGAACTCTTTTCCAGACTTACATGATCACTCTTCAGAACCAAATACAAAAGGAGATAAGCACATAATATCAGAAGTATAGGACATTCCCGTACCAAGTTTTCAAGAAGCTTCAATCTAAAAGGATGAATTCTGACAATTTACAAGCAGTCACACATACTATGGGTATCGATCATACAAAGGTGAAAGGAAAGGTAACATGGTATTTATTTTCCTATGCTCATAAAACTACAATAAATATGAAAAGTTATACTAGATCTTACGACCTTAGTATTAAACCCATGCGCCTATCCCTCATACCCATATGCCTAAACCTAATTAATCCTCTCATAGCTCGTGAACATGGTTAAAGGCAAAAATCACATCAAAATATAAAGCACGTTCAGCAATGATAAGCCACGAATATATTTCGTCGTTAAGCAAATTCATGAACCCATCTTATACCATGAACCACGATCCAACATTAATTTCACCCCCCTGAAAAGTCCAATCACCGATTCCAAAATGATGCCCTGGTACCCAACGTCTTGTCCTCATCATTACAATAACAGGTAGATATGAAATAGCTTATCTGGTGGCGAAGCCATCTAGATAAGCCTCATTTGGTCATAATTTTTCCTTACAACACCCTTACTTAAACTTACCATTCGCAACACCATCACCATATTTTCCCTTGTCGTGAGATTTTCTCCAATCCCAAGCCTGCTCCTTTCTGGTACCAAACCCTTATGCTACAACCTGATCCTTTTCTCAATTTATAATCATGGTCGTTACTAGACATGAACCGGTTTTCCAAATTTATAGGGAAACCGAGGAATACCAATTATGTCAAGAAAAATATGCTAGATTGGGGTGGATACCATTTCTGGAAAAATTTACAGGCTGGCACAAGAAGATTTCTCAGGAATTTATACAGAGCTATGATGGAGAGATTGCACATATAGGCAATCTACAACTGATAATTAATGAAGAAACCTTAAGGGAGGTTACGGGACTACCTAGCAGAGGAGCTAAATACTTCAAAGGTGTAGGAATTAACAAATATATGT
Source organism: Picea engelmannii (assembly GCA_009831015.1). Classification (NCBI taxonomy): domain Eukaryota; kingdom Viridiplantae; phylum Streptophyta; class Pinopsida; order Pinales; family Pinaceae; genus Picea; species Picea engelmannii. The sequence goes on along the minus strand of ML778232.1, from coordinate 2,598,369 downwards.
GCCAAAAATTCTTGAAGGCAGATCATCAACACCCTGATTAGAAGAAGGGGATCCCTATGAACTACATAAAAGAAGAATACCATCCAATGATTACCAGTCTTCAACGATTTGTCACTTGTGAAGGAAGGTATGTTGTGACTTTCATTTATCACCTTAGGCTTCTATTACATTTTGAAGGAGGCCCTGAAATCGATTTTCCATATTTTCTATGGATGAGTTTGAATAAAATGGTAAGAGGTGTTAAATCCATCTCCAAAATAGAGAAGACTAGCATTTACCATAAAGGTCTCATTAAAATGCTAGTTTTGCATGAGCTTAGGAAACAGAGGATTAGTTGGAAAACCCTTATCACAAAACACCTTCCCACAGAAAACAAATCTGTGGAGGAAACCCAACATGGTCCAAAGAAAAGTAAGGAACCCCAAGAGAAAAATAACAAGAAGGATAAGACAACTCCACCATCATCTAGGGCAGTGAGACAACATGAAAAAGAGGGGTCCTCTTCCATAGTCAACAAGACTTCTAAAAGCTTTGAATCAAAAGGTAAAAACAAATTAGTAGAGGAGACTTCAACGGTGGCAGTTGAGAAAGAGGACCATCATAAAATGATGAAGAAAGGGAAGCATAGCTCATAAACTAAAAGTAAACAGTCTGTGGCAAAACCCCCTGTCACCATTTCACGATTAGAAAAGAAGAAAAGGAAGCCTGTGAGCATCCTTGATCCGGTACCTCCTTGTAAAAGAACTATGAGGAGCATGGAAAATAAGGGAAAAAAAATAGTCAGTCCTCATACATAGGAAGATCCAATCTACCTTACCTCCCCTTCTGAGGATTTACCAATCCAAGATGACATCCCTAGTTTGACCGAGGAGAAAGCTACTATTACTTTATGTGGGATGAGGGAGGAAGTCGAGGAAAGGGAGTGCATCTAGCCAGTAATGATGGAGTCAACAAAGACCTTGACAAAAGAACAAATGAAGAAAAATATTGGGGAATTGCAAAAACAAAATCAGGAACTCCAATAGGAAGTGAAGGAATATCAACTCTTGGACAGGTATATCAAAAAGGAAAATGAGCAGTGGAAAGAAACCAACCAAAAAATTCAAGACGACCATGAAGAGACTTCTAACAATATCAATAAGGTATTACGACTCCTACAATACATTAGGGTCATCAAAAGGGAGCTGAGAGAAGAGGCTTCAGCCATCAACATCATTGATCCACCAAAGTAAAGAACACAGTCTCAAGTTTTGAAAAAATTTTGGTTTTGTTTTCAGTTGCATGAGGACATGCAATGATTTTGGCATGGGGGAATGTTGAGAACTGAAATTGACATCCCCATTACCGTATTATACTCTTCACCTATACCTTTTTGGCCTACCTAAAGCTTGAGTGAATGACAAGAACGCTACCAATTGCTAGTAATAAGGTCATAAGGTAAAGTATGGTTAATTCATGTATTTTATGGTTTATTGAGTTAAGGAATTAAATATTTCATGCACTAATGCTCAATTTGTCATATGTGAATCTTTGACCTCTATATGTCTAGCATTCCTGTACCATCTCAGTTATCCGGTACCTGCACACCAAGACTGTTGTTGTTCGAATCCGGTACCAAGCGCATCTAGTACTAAAATAGCATCTGTTGCGATCTGGTACCAACACACACTGTCATGATCCGGTACCACCTTTTGTGCACTGTCATGATCCAGTACCATCTACCTATTATGATCCGATACTAATATGGAGAAGCCTAATGCACTAAGTTAAGTACCATATCTCGCCTAAGTCAATTGGTGGGCATCTATTTTCTTTAACAAGGCTATGATAAGGATAGTTTTTTGATTGCCTCATCCTCATGCACTTCATGTCATGAGGATGAAGCTAAAGATGTAACCGAATGATTGAATTCAATAACTGATTGATTTGCAAATCACTTCGCCTGCTTGTGTTTCACGATTCAGACTATTAAATAGTCATGGCAAGGATGGTAGTAGTAGGAGAGTTAGCATATTACCAATATGTAAAGCAGCGTATGATAGTACAGAACATATTCAGAGTGAAGATTAATAGAATGTCATTTATCTCCATATTTTGATTATCCACGATTGAGTATGAGTTGAGTTGTTAACAAAAGTATGATTTTTGAAATGTGAGTGAGAGTAATGTGTGTGTCGAAAGCAAGCTTCCTGTAGACTTCAATAGCTGACCTGTTGAAGCGGCAAGGGCCCACCACCCAACAAAGGTCATCCTCTTTGTAGATTAGCATTAGTATTTGTTTTCAGTAGTATAAACATTGAATCAGCTAAAGCTTTAACTCTGTTAGATGATAGCAGTACAACTTAGATTAAGATTTCCATTCTATAATTGCTTAGAGATATTTAATTGCTCTGTTTTTGCATATACCCTGTTTCTATTCTCATGAATTTGATTTCCTTGAGCGATCATAGATGTTGGTAGAAATAGTCAAAACTACTCGGATAAGAACTAGTGAAGTTCATTGTGAATCACAACAGAACCAACATATTGACTATTGAACTACCCATGCTATGCTTTGTTGATTGATGTGTGATTTCCTTTCAGAAGTGTGGATTGCATAGTTAGTTTTCTGGGTCAGATATCAGAGTTGATATATCAAACCAATTCCATCTCATACTTCCATGTGCCATAATGAAATAGATACCCTATCTGTGAAAGACAACCAAAGTGCATTGCAGTTTGCTATTTTGATTTGTTTCCAGCATGCATAATCTAGTTTAATTCTATACTCATGACATTAGAAATTACCTTTCTTATTGGTGTCTTGTAACTATGTTGATTATGAATCCCGGATTGATAATTAATGAGTGCATTATATTAGGCATATAAGTAGCACAACAATCATGTGTCAATGTTGGATGTTATTTCTATCAATGTAATATCGATAAGGCAATGAGGCATGTGGAGAACTCCTAGTCATTTTTGTGATTAATTTTCTATCCTCGACATTACCTATGGAATTATAGCTACAAAAATGGAAAATACATTATCACATATTGACAGAGAGAGAGAGAGAGTTCACAAAGGAAACAAATGAAACAAAGATTTCACAACAAATTTCTTAGTGAATGAGAAATGTTATTTTCATCATAACTTTAAAAAGACAAACTCGGATTTTAAAAAACTCTTTGTGGAGAACAATCACAATGTCATTAAATTTTTGACAAAACATCATCCCAACCCAACTCGCCATTTGGGAAAAAAGGAGAAATTACCAGCCATTGTGAAATCTCGTGGTTGCTGCGAAATTTCTTGTAGCTAATTGTTTTTGCAGTAAACTTCAAGCGCATATTCCGAGGATATGGTGATCGATATCAACAAACAAAACGAGTTTTTTATCAAGCATGGGTTCATCTAAAAAAATCTCTCTTAGGTTTTGCATAGGTGTCATGGTTTGGGAGATTCAAAGGGATCTTTACAACCTATTTTTACATATTTTCTCCTAATTTAATTAGTTAAAAAATAAACCCTAAAAAATAGGAGTTAGTTTGTAACTCCTTCTTGAATGTAAAACCTTAACAATTTAGACCTGATTGAGTTAGATTGAAATGTAATTCTATATATTGTGAAGGAAATAAGGAGAAAAGGGTTGGATACTTGATGGAAAAGATTATTTAGCTGTTGTATATATTTTTTGTTGTTAATGAAAGCTTTCAAGCTTAAGGACTTGAATATTTGTCTTAGAGAATCTTATACTAGTAATATGTAGTTTGTTTTTCCTTGTGATTGTTTCCTATATTTGTTGATCATTATGTTTATTCTTTTATTTTGAATGAATGATTATAGAGAGAGAATTCATTATTGATTCTCTTTATCTCACGTTCTGTTTTCCTACATTAGTCTTCTAATATTGTAACATAACTCATCCACTGCTTGGTTCTCTGTTATAATTGACGTGTTATTTTATTCTCACCACCATACCATAATTCCTATGATGACTGACATATTTCTATCTACCTATCCTATGAAGTACATTTTTTCATGATGAGGTAGTTCTTTTGGATTCATCGCATTGGTTTTTTATATTCGACGTTTCATACCAAACCAATGTGGTCCATCATCATCAGGCAAAGTTTTTTAGATGATGGGCCACATTGGTTTGGTGTGAAATGTTGAATATAAAAAACCAATGCGATGACTCTGAAAGAACTACCTCATCATAACAATGGTCACAAATGTCTTAGAACATTTATGCATATCAACCATTTTTGAAATCTTTGATTTGACCTATCTTTATTATGACTCCATGCCCAATGGGTGTTTTAGTCAATCCTAACACCACATAATAAGATTTTTTTCTTTACCTACAGATCTTTCCACTGTGTTATAGTTTTTGTGAGAGAGCCCTCTCTAGTTGGAAAGGTCATTTTCCAACCGAAAGTGGTTTGAAAAATTCACCTCTGTGTTTTCCTTTTACAACCACAAAACATGCAGAGTTATAACATGAAGTAACATGAACAATCCCTAGAAATGATGAATAGATCCCTCACAAACCATTAATATGTTTCACGCATAATGGATATGTCTTACATAATTAATCATAGCTATGGTAGGGAAACAACATCATTAATCCCTTTTCATTGGTTGTGGGAGTGGCACAACATCATCAATCCCTTAATATATATTCTCTAGCTAAATCACAATGAACATGTCCTCAGACCACCACAGGAGAGCATGGATGGTTTGCAGGGAAATGATCATCATCAAAGATTGAAAACTAATGTATTGGGATCTTATTTATTCTTCATGGGGTCAAAAGCCTTGAACAATTGTTGAGGTATAAATAGGGTCACGGGAGATAGAATGGCCTTAACACCTGTTGAACCTTCTCGAGCTTGAGCAATGTGAAAAACACCTAAGAAACATGATATGATCTCTTCCTATTGATTCCTTGACATACAATTTTAATATGGATGGCATTATTAGGTCTTGGGAATCATGGATGGGTGTCCAGTTTGTGACCATATTTAAGGGATGAAGAAAATATACTCTATCCATAAACCTTTATTCTTAGGCTCAAACTCCATGGATGAGTCCTTTAACCTCCACATATGACCTCCTGATTAAAAATCACCTCCAAAGGTGCTATGGCTCCATCATTAGTTTATTTGTGCATTATGAATGTGTCTAGATGCTTATCCAAGGTCACATGAAAAGAATAATGGGACTTATTCCCTAAATGATGCTTGTTGTGCTCAATTTCCATGAGCAATTCCTACTAACCACAACTCTTATATGGCTATACTGTTGATCCCATCCTTGAATGACCAGACAATGCCTTTATATAAAATATTTGGCCTACCTAAGGGATACATGTGCGATGATTAAAACACCACACTTGCCCTAAATGAGAATCTATATTGGGTCCACACCATGAATCATTCTCTGGGCCATGTTTAAGTTTATTGAGCATCCAAATGGGATATGGAATCCATGAGTAGGTTTTTTCCACTAGAAATGGTCTTCAAGGTATAAACATAATTTTGGGGGAAACAAGGGTCTTAAGCACAAAATGAAGGTTTTCTAGAGATCTAGAACTATGGTCAAGGGAGGAAAATAGTTGGGCCTTAGGCCTTAGGTGCCACTAATTGGGATGAATTACAATTAACAACACATGCAAAACTATAAGACAAACATTATCTAGGGGTTGTTTTTCATTAAGGTTGTATATGGATTCCATTAAGAGATTTTTCACATTGAGGATTGGTCACAAGCCCTTAAATATTGTTAATGAAAGAGGAAAAATTCCTCAAGATATTATTGAATCCTCTCGACCTTAAGAGATTTAAATGATTCATTGTACCAACACATAAGTCCTCTAAATGGGATATGGGATACAGATGCAATTAATTGTTTTTTGGCACTATGGATGGGTCTAGGGTAATATACCATGGTCAAAAAGGAAAACAAGGGCCCGACACAGGAAATATAATATCCTAAGCCTCAGCTTCTATGAACGAGGCCTCCAACTAGAACACATTCACTTTCTATAGGGTCATTGACCCCAAAGTGGTATTCTGGGAACCATTATGAAGTTTTGTAAAAAGAGAACATGCCCATTAGGGCTATGTCGAGCAGAGGAAAATAGTTTTTAATGTTAAAAATTTCCTAGTGAAACAAAGCTTCTGATTTTAAAGGTGATTTAAATATTTCCTTGTTATGGATATATGTGATTGGAACATGTGCACATTCATGTAAATTGAAACAAAATTTTCAAGGTTATCCCTTTTCCTCTACACATTGGAATAATTGGATACTTTGGTTGTAGCTTAGGAATGAAAACCTAATGGTTCAGGTTGCATAAACAAAAACACACCCATTTTCCTAGCTCTTTGTTCTTATTTGTGTTTTGAACAATATTGTTAAATATGATCCACATAATGAATGTTGATGAAACAATACTATTATAAATGTAATCCATTAGGGTTATTTTAGGGTCGTTTACTTGTTGAAATATTAATACTCAATTAATAAGAAACATCATTGGGAGTCAAATAGACCTATTGAAATATGAATCCAAAGGTCACATCATTGTATTTATAGAATTATCATATTAATGAATAATACATCTCATGTTTATCTATATTCACACATTCAAACATTGGTATCATAGCTCGTTTAGTATTAAAGGCTTGGTAATTCCATGGTATTGTTCCATGGGAGGCCATTGATGAGCCAATGAAGAAGAAAGAAACAATGTTGGAAATGCACACAATCCAAGGAGAAGATATCATTGAAGGGGAAATTTCATGATTTTGGAGTGCCTACTGGTAAAATTTAGATTTTTCCTTCAATATTTATCTGATTTGAATTATTTCATTTGCATTGGTAACTAGATTCAAATACACACCAAAGCACATTTTTTTATTTCCAATATTCATCCTGTAAGAATCATATTTTGTACAATTGCGGGGTATGCATCCATTAAAATTCATATTGCATCCACTATATAGATCAAATTAATAATATATAATAGAACTGGGAAGATATTTCAAAGATATACCAAATACCTCTCAATATTTATTGAAGAAATCTATGTCTAAGGAGAAAATTGTGCTGATAAAATCCACTCCAGAATGAAAAATGGTCGCTACAAGCGAAAATATATTTTTTCTTACTATAGAAGATTTTGTTCTATGAGATAACAGATGCAAATGGAATGCACTCGTGATTACCTAAATGATTATATTTTATTTTTTCCATTAAAATCTTGAATAGTAAGTTTCTCTCAATAATTCTTCCACAACAATTCACCCACACTGATTTGTCGATTATTTGGAAGCAATGTCATGCAAATTTGAGGTTGTTATCATTCCAATGATAGACACCATCCATGCATTCTATTATCTACCCATTGTATTAATTGTGCTTAGTTTATTGGATTCCTTGAGGAATATTTTTATGGATTTTCATTTTAATTAGCATTTATGCTTGAGCTCTCTTGATTTTGTGCCATCCTTTAAGAGTTAAGAAGTAACTATTTCAATATGATTGTGTGCCATCCTTTTGAGCTTAAGAAATCTGATTGTAGCTTTATTGAATTTTCATTTACAACTCTCCTTTAAATTTTATTGAAAACCAATTTTTCAGCTCTCTCTTTGACATTCATTTCTAGCTCATGCCCAAGATTTAAGACTTGCATTTTCAAGAATAATTGTAACTTGCAAATAATATTTTTTCAAGTTGAATTACATTGTGAATAGGTTCATTTCTTGTAGAAGCTTACAACCTTCATTTGTTGAATTTGAATTGTAGAGTTTGATTGTTAAAAGGTGGAGTTACAAGAAACCCTTGAGGTCTAAGACGATGTTTAAATAGATAAAAATGACGAACTATTAGAGTTACTAAACACTCTAATAGTCTCTTCTATGGACAATACAGTCACAACTGACATATAAAATCTCACTAATGTTCTGACCTATTTGCCATATTCGCGTGACAAAATAAAATTTCTCCTACTTGAATCACAACTCCAATAAGAATAAATACAAGAAAATAATCAAAATTATGAACTACTCCTTGTTCAGAACAATTTTGTTTCTTAATTTGAGACTCTCACTAATATTCCTCCCTATTTCAAATATTCATGGGACATAATTGAATCTCTCCTACTTGAATCCAACTCCAGAAAGAAGAAATACAACAAGAGAATCAAAATTTTGAACTAGTCATTGTTCAGAGAATTATTTTTTTGAATTTGAGAATGATTTCTATCAACATCTAGTACATGATCAAATCAGTGATGCCACTTCAAAATTAGATTCAAATGAATATCATTTTTTTCCTAAAAAAGTTTCCCTTTCACTTTCCAATCTCATAATCATACCTTGGGAAGAAATCAGAAACAATATCAAAACAATAGGTATCAGATATGAAAATGATTTCAATTTTCATATTCCAAACTATATCAAACATATATAGTTCCAAAGTGTTGGATTTCGTCAAGAAAATCCATATTTATCTGCTCCATTTCAAGAGAAAAAATTCAAATTCCAACATTTTCAGTAATTTTCCCACATGGAATATCAATGTTTTTATCCTCATCCTTTTAAGAATTGTGGAAAGCATAATCATCCTTCAGAAATATTTTCTAAATGAAAGACAACTGCAAGAGTAAAGAACCAATATTTGTGGATAAATTCTTGGGAATGGTCATCGATAGTCCATACGATATACCAATCATACTAAAGAATTCAATTTCAAGTATTGGCACATTTTCAGTGAAGATATCTTCTCACCTTGTACCTAACAGGGGGGAACAACATCTGTAATTGACAGTCAAGCTTCATGTTTTGAAGTCCTATAAATTGAGTAGTAAGAAGCGAGCATGATTTGGTTTGTGGTCATTCAAAACCACCATATTGATTTTTAGTTTTCCTTAAACTACCACTTAGTAGAAGACTTACAACTTCTACTAGACAACAATTTGAGGTTTTCCTTAAACTTTCACTTAGTATAAGACTTACAACTTCTGCTAGAAAAGAGTTTACAATCATATTTAATCCAACATTCAAGAGCACTTCCAATTAGTAGAAGACATTAGCTTGCATCTTATAGCTAACCTAGGAAATTTTCTAGGAACCATTGAGCCCTAAAGACAAGTTCCATAGTTTTTGGTCATTCATAAACCACCATATTGGTTTTTGGTATTCCTTAAACAACCATCACCATTTAGTAGAAGAGATCAGATTTTGCTAGCCATTTGGTTTGTGGTCATCCCAAAACTACTAGATTCGGAGAGCACATTCAGCCACTAGCAGTTGCACACTTCTAGATTTCAGAAATCATCTTGAAGTCACATACACCCCTTTGGATTAAGGGGAGAAATGTCGGAAATGTAATCTATTAGTATTACTTACTTGATGAAATATGAATACTCGAGTAATAGGAAATTTCATCTGGAGTCCAGAAACCTATTGGAAGACGAGCCCAGAGGTCACATCATTGTATTTATAGATGTATCATATTAATTAATAATATATCTCATGCTTATTTATATTTGTGCATTATAACATATACACACTTATAGAAGTTTGTATGTGGATTTTAAATATATATTTCCAAAAAAATATTATTTTTTTCTATATATATATATATATCATAATTCTAAAATGCATGTTGTTTATTTCTAGCATAATTGCATAACCCATCTTGAAAACAAATTGTTTTGTGCACAAGTCAAAATAAATAAATGATTTATTATGTTAAAACCCTTAAAGGCTTGAAATCGGGCTTCGTTGATTTTATTAATTCTAAAAATATATAAAATTAAAGTCAAAAAATATGCCTTAATGAACATATGTTAGAAGAATGAACATATGTTTTCAGAAAAATTAACATACAAAATGTTAGAAGAATGTGATTTTTTTTTAGTGAAATTTTTTCCATAGATAGCCAACGTTTATTCAATTTCCTATTTTTCATCCTTTTACACCGTTTTCTAATAATTGTTTTTCCACAAGATTTTTTTTTTATATTTGGAGGTAAAATATTCATGTTTTGGTCCCACTGTCAGGACTGTTGCTTGACTTCAAATTCTTCTTTTCATCACATCTATTACATTTCATATTGCATGAGACTATTCTTTCCTGCCTATAAAGACAAAGATATTTCCAAAAAAAACATATTCAAGTTTTATCAAAATCTATCATGAGACAATTATACTATTCAATACATCTCCTCTACCATATTTCCCTTATAAAATTCCCGCAAGACAAAGCCCCCCTTGTCCAACTTTCATGCATCCTTTGATCATGTTTCTGCCTTGGTGTTCAATTCTCTTTATATATGTGAGCATGAAAACTAATCTAGATTTTACAGGAGCTCCTTAATATTACCCAATAGAGGTTGAAGATGGACTACTTGGACTTGAAACTTGTTGGTTACCTAGTTCATAATAGTTTTGGAATATGAAAATTATTGGACACATTTTATGTTTCTAGAGATTACAAAATACAACAAAGACCATAAATCATAAAACTATGCTTTCATATTTGTTCCCCAACCTAGACAATATCGAATCTCAAAAAAATGTGATGCATTTAGATGTAAGATGGCACATACGCCACATGTTTTAGGTTAATCCTGGAACATCTCATAAAAATATTTCCATGACATATTCAGGTCTATCTCTAGCATAATAATATGGCATTTATTTATTCTTGAATCACTAGGGAAACTCTGAAACTTTTAGGGTTTTTTCATGCTCTCAATTCTTGTCTGTCTAGACCTTCTCTGGCTCCCTTGGTATGCATTGATTTCCTCATCCCTGCAGCTCTGACTGCCTCAAAATAATGGGAGGAGAAGGGGGGGCGAAATCCCCCTCCTACCATAACATCGTCACCAACGATCTAGAGAAATCGAGAGCGCGTCGACCATCCTTTGAGATGCCATTACATTTATGAGACCAATATATGCAAGAAGAGATGGATATAAGAAAATAAACGAACACAGATGCTGATTCCTTGCATCCAAAATCAGCTCAGACCTGGATACCCGGAAAATGTATCCCCCAAGCCCTGGTTGCGCCCAGGTATGTCATCAAATTCACCAGGATAGGGGAGCATACATAGTTCATGTGAGACCATGCCCTCATAGGAAAATTCTTAGGTCTCTGGCCCTCTAAAAAGGACCTAGCTCACTGAATCAAGGCGTGGTGGAACCCCAAGGGAGACTATGAGCTCCAGCTGAGCTCCAAAGGTTTCTTTACAATAATATTTTACAACCTGGAGGACAAGGACATGATCTTTGAAGGGGGACCATATTTATACAATTCGATCGGCCTCTACCTATGCTTCTGGACATACCACTTCTACCCATAAAAGGAAAACTTTGCATATGCACCGGTATGGATTCACCTCTATTCCCTACCCCAAGAGTTCTAGTTAGAAGAAATTTTACTGGGCATAGGCAATACCCTAGGTAAATATGTCAAATATTCCAAAGCTACCAAACAGAGAAAATACACCTCTTATGCAAGGATATGTGTCTATATGAACATCTCCAAAGCTCTGCCAAGCACAGTTACATTAGAATACCAAGATGAGGAATGGGCCCAAACCATAGACTATGAACACATCCCTTTCAGATGTCGAAAATTCCATGAACATGGACACCTTTTCAGAGATTTCCCTCTCAATGCCCCCCCCAAGAGGGAAGCTGAAGAGAAACCAAAGGAAGGATTTAACCAGGTTCAAAATTGAAGGAGACAAGTGCAGAAGAATCCCACAACCAAAAATAAAAAAAATAACCCAAATAATAATTCATTTCAAGCCCTTAACCACCTCCCAGAAGCAGAAGAGGTGGAAAACCACCACAAGTCCATGGGGAAATATCCCAACAAGCACAAGGAAGATCATTTGTCACAAGAGTATAAAACCCCAACAAACCAAGAAGATCCACAGACTCACCCAGTCTCAAGGAAAGAACCAAAAACAGAGGAAGACACAGTCATGGAAATGGATGAGCAGGACTTAGCAGAAATCGGCCTAGACAGGTTAGAGGAAGCACACAATAAGAAGGATCTCCAAACCTTACCAGAGGACGAACTCAGGAAAGTTCAGAAAGTATTTCTAGACTCATCATTAGGGGCTACATCTAGGTTGGGGCTCGACATAGACCAAAACCAAGATCCAAGAAAACACCCAAAAGAAAACATGTGAAGGGGCAGAAAATCAGCTCATCAGCTATTAAGGAGGCAAGAAATTATATAATCAATTTGGGATAGATTCAAAAGCTCTCAGAGATCTCCTTTTCCCACCCAAAAAATTGTTAACTATGAATATCCTCACCTTCAATATCAAAGGTCTGAATGGAAGATCCAAACAAAGGATTCTTCGAAACTGCATCAAAATGGAAGACCTTGATATATTCCTGATACAAGAGACAAAATGTGCAAGGAAAACTACAGAATATATCATCAAAAGATGTTGGCGCAACTGTGAATCCTATCAAATTGACTCAAAAGGGGCTTTAGGAGGCCTCTCCATCCTATGGAATCCTGCTACAGTTATCCTCAATCAAGGCCTCTCCACCCCATGCACCATCATAGCGCACTATAGAGCCATTAGTTCGGACAAGGAGGGAATGATCACAAATGCCTATGGACCGTAGAATATCCAAGACAAAGACCTCTTTCTTTAGAACCTGTCTTACCTAGGTTATTTAGAAGAAGGCAAGCAATGGATAATACAAGGATAATTCAACATGATTCTCACACTGGAGGAGAAACGGGGGGGGGAGTGCTTGGAGAAGGACAACACAAAATTCCAAAAACTCATAGAAACCCTCAGATTGGTAGATATTGAGAATGGAAAAAACACCTACACCTGGACCAACAAAATATCAGATCACCAGCAAATAGCATACAGGCTTGATCGCTTTCATCTCCGAAAATCTCCTTCTAAAAGTTCCCCTAGTAGATTCCAACATCCTCCCGAAGGCAGGCTCGGACCACTCGTTGGTTCAGCTCTAGGTTGACACTATTGCTACCCTGAACCTTAAACCCTTCAGATTTGAGAAATTTTGGCTCTCCCATCCATATTTCGAGGAGCTATCCCATCAATGGTGGAGCACTACGGAAACACAGAAAGGTACAAAAATGTATTGCTTCCAGCAAAAGCTGAAATATTTCAAACAACAGGTGCACAAATGGAACAAAGAAGTCTTTGGGAACATTTTCTAGGAAAGGAAAATGCTAGAACAAAAACTAGATAACCTTCAGGAACAAATCATTCATGCAGGATATACAATCACTCAGCAGCAGGAGGAGAATGAACTCAAAACGAAACTAAAAGAAAGACACAAGCAGGAAGAAATCCTATGGAGACAAAAATCATGGGTTCAATGGCTCAATGAGGGAGAGAAAAACACCAAATTATTCCACCGTTCCATGATCCATATATGTCGATTCAACTGCATCACAAAACTAGATGATTCACAAGGAAACACCCTATTAACTCATCAGGAAATTATGCATGAGTTGACAAACTTCTACAAGGAACTCCTCTCAGAACCTAATGTGGAGCACACCTCAACAATAGAGCGGGTGACCCAAAATATACCAACTATAATCACCCAAGAACAAAATGAGGCTCTCATGACACCAATAACGCAAAAAGAAATTGATCAGGCTATTAAGGAGTTACCCATAGTCTAGGTCCAGATGGTTTCACAACATACTTCTTCCACTCCTGTTGGCCTATGTTAAGGGAGGAAGTGTGGCAACTGGTGGAAGAATCTTGCAGCTCAGGCAAAGTTCTTCCAGCACTGAATGCCACTTTCCTTACTCTAATTCCCAAAGAAGAAAGGGTCACTAATCTGAAGAACTTCAGACTCATGGCTCTTTGCAATGTGATCTACAAAATCATTTCCAAGGTCATAGCTCTAAGACTTAAACCAATTCTCCCCTTCATCATATCCAAGGAGCAATCAAGATATGTCGAAGGAAGGAAAATCATGGACAATGTCATACTTTTCCATGAAATCATTCACTCGCTCAAAAGCACCCACACTTCTAAAATTGACCTTTCAAAAGCTTTTGACAAATTAATCTAGCAATAAATGAAATCTCTCCTATCAGATTTTGGTGTCAACAAGGATTGGATCTCTTGGATAATGAACCTCATTTCCTCAACCTTTTTCTCGATCCTCATCAATGGTGTCTCCTCTCAACCCTTCTCCCCCTCAAGAGGAATAAGGAAAGGCAACCCTCTCTCCCCTTTCCTTTTTGTCATAATGGTTGAAGGTCTAGTATGTTATATGAAGGCCTCAATTCAAAATGGATCCTTCCAAGGCCTCCCTCTTCATGCGTTACAACTGACTGCCTTCCATAGCCAATTTGTCGATGACACACTGCTAATGAACACCCCCACCATGCAAGAAGAAATTACACTAAGTTCCATCGTCTCTGACTTCAGTGAAGCCTCTGGCACCACCTTCAATCTTGCCAAATCAGAGCTCTTCTTTTTTAATACTCCTGTAGCAATCCAACAACACCTTTCTCAACTTCTGAATACCCATTTTTTCACTCTACCCTCTCTCTACCTGGGATTCCTTCTCTCTAATTCAATAGCCAAAAACATCTCCTAGGATTCCCTCCTACTCTCCATAACCAATTTTCTTAGCAACTGGACCTTTCGCTCCCTCAACCTCCCATCTAGATTGGTTCTCTTAAATTCAGTCCTCCAAGCCATCCTATCTTACCTCTTCTCATTCCTATCTTCCCCCGAATCTGTCATAAAGAAAATAAGGAATATGCAAAGAAAATTTCTATGGAATGGACACAACCCAAACAAAAATTGGGCCCTTGTCAGCTAGGACAAGGTTGGAAAGACCAAATCATTAGGTGGTCTGGGCCTTCGGGACCTTGGAAAATTAAATAGCACCATGGGAGCAAGAATTTGGTGGACATGGCTAAAAAAACCAACAAAGATCTAAGAAAAACTCTAGAAATGAAAATATGCCCCAAACACGGATCAAAATAAAATCATAATAATGCAGGAGCAAATCCAAGGCTCCAACATCTGGAATGCAGCTTGGAAAAACAGACCACTCATACAAGAGCATGTCTTATGGGAAGTTCACAATGGCTAGAATTCCCTATTTTTGATGTATTCCTAGAAACAATTTCCACCCCTACAACTGGAATAAAATCTACAATCCTACAAAAATCACATTCAAGATCTGGCCACTCTCAAAGTGGCAGATTTTTGGACAGATACCCCAAACATATATCCCTGGCGAATACGGAAATCTACTCATTAGGAACTCCAAGTGGCAATGGACTGTGATCTGCAACACTGGAAACAAGCTACAACCCAAAGGAAAATTTAGAAAAGAACAGACCAAGACATTCTCAAATGGGGATACACACCTCATGGAAGCATCACTCTCAAGGAGGGATACACCCTTCATGAGAAATTCCATAACCTTCTGAAACATAACATCTGGACAACAATATGGAAATCAAAACTCTGGCCCAAAATCTCATGTTTCCTCTGTCTTCTACTTCAAAACAAGATCTTAACCTGGGACGATATTCAAAAACAAGGGTTTATCGACCCCTCGATCTGCCATCTCTTCCATATCCAGGCAGAAACATGGATCACCTCTTAAATAACTGTCCACTCAGTGAGAACATATGGAACCAGGCCACTTAGTTCATTATAAGAACCAAACGAGTTAAAAACAACATCATAAGCACCATCAGGGACTGGGGCTTTGACTCCTTCAAAATTATTATCCTGAACAGAACTTGGAAACCCTTACCAGGCTTCATAGTTTGGAAACTATGGAAAGAGAGAAAAAAAAGAATCTTTCACTCCCAGCCATGTCCTCCCACCCTCCTTTGGAACAAAATCCTCCTGCATCTCCAGGAAAATATTCAGCTACAATCATGGACCAAGGAAGACTTCCCAATTGACCCAGGTGACCTCTCACTCCTCAACTCCTAAGGCTTCTCATTTTCATACTCCACCCCTCCTTAGTAGCCCCCACTTTTTTGAAAATCCCTCAGTTCCTGTAAGTGGCTCCTCCCCCCACAAGGCTTCCATAAGGTCAATTTTGATGGTGCATTAAAAGGAAATCTAGGACACTCTAGCTATGGTGTGGTCCTAAGAAACATCTTAGCCCAAATTCAAAGCCTCATCGTAGAAAATATCAGATGCAACACCAACAATTATTTAGAGCTTTGGGGTCTTATAAAAGGAGTTAAAATGGCACTAAATCAAAATATCACATGTCTGATCATTGAAGGAGACTCCAAAATCATAATAGAATTGGCAATAAAAATCCTAAATGGCAGAGATCCATGGAAAATCACACCCAGCTGCTGCCTCCTTGGCCCTCTTTATAGCTTCCAGGATCTTCTCAGAACCTCTCTAACTCTAACCCCTTCACACATTTGGTGAAGTGCAACCAAAGTTGCAGACAGACTGGCCAATGTAGGGGTTGACTCTATGCAGCAGATCATTATCCACAATTCTAGGTAGTCCCAAAGCTCATCCCTTTGGTTCCAATGAGAGGATATTTCTCAGCTGGATGGCCCTAATTCAGACAGGGTGCCACCTTTGTCTACCTAGAATCTCTTCCAAGTTAGTTGATTAGAAGCTCAGGAGCGAGCGTAGAAGAACGTCGGTTAGAAGTTGATTTAAGGACCTAGGCAATCGAGAGTCAGGAGCATAGAGGTTGTTGTTATCAAAATTCATGAATTCAGGAAAAGCGAGAGAGGATCTAGACCATCGATCGGGTCCCATTGAATGAATGCAATAAATTTTGGGGAACTCAGGTTTCAGGAGTTCAGAGCATGGAGGGAGCTATCTACCCAAGTTGTGAAGTCATGTGTTGCTTATCTTTCATTATGTGGTCGGTCTTCCTTACCTGTCTATATGAGTTATTTACCCATGGTTCATGTCATTCGGGTTTCCAACAAAGTCTCTAAAACTATCGTCCCTTCTGTTAAACCAGAAGGCAACACAATACACAGAATGCACTACGCAGTCTCACCCAAGATAGATTTAAATGGGTGGTTGTAAGACTCAGGTGTTTACAACCTAGGATTGAGTATGAGATAGGGGTTTATTAATCAGATCCATGCACTACGAACTATGAGGGTAATCTACCTATTCCTCATAGGTGCACATTCCCATTACACAGATTACTTCCCAAGCAATGTATTTGTGTTCCATAACAATGTATGAACTCATTTATTAAGAATAACAATAACCTGTTAAAAGAAAGTAAAGAGATGCATACATTCATCACATTACCCAGTTATTACCATGGTTCACCCCCTCCTGGGCTACGTCCTCAAAGATTCATCTCTTGGCTCTTTTATTATGGCAGTTCTTCATTTCCGGCGTCATGCGCTTACAATTCCCCTCTTATGGGTAACATCTATATGATGTGAACTAGATCACAATAGGATCTATAGCCTATGAACTAATCCTCAGATCTACCTTCTCTCCTCCTTTCTAGCTCAACAACTTACAAAAATGGTGCATAACAGTCAATATCGTATACCACATCCACTCATGCATAACTATAGTAAAATATGGGATAACAATACTAACACCCCAAGATAATACACAAATTTTCAACACAAAATAGTTGAACCTCTACGTGATACCTACGCATCTATATTTATACATTTCAAGCTCTTCATCCATTTTACAAAGAATTACAAAAACCCTAACCCTACTGATGTTAGGTCTTCCTCCCATGCACATGTGTTTTTCTTCCTGCAGCTGTCGCTTTCCTTGTGCACGCTTTCTTGCATGCGTGCGTGTTGTTCTTTCTCCAGCTATTACTTTCATTTTTGCATGCTTTATTTCCAACGATTATCCTTCTTTCCACTTCGTCCTAGTGCCAACAGGCCCCCAAAACTGACATGTGACTCATCCCGAGTCACCTAATCTTTCTGAGTTGCCTCGATCTCCTTGGTGATCATCTGAAACTTTTCCTTCAGCTATGTTTCTTTTGTCAGTGCCTGCGCGGTCTTCTCCTTAATGGTATCCATTCCCTAAACTGCCACTTCGTTGCTCAGTAATCCTACATATTATGCCTGTGTCTGTTCTACTTGTGTGCCATCTCCTTCTACCTGTGTGAGTAGTTATTCTACCCGTTCCTACAGTGGTTCTATTTGAGCCTGATGCTCCTGTTTGTTTGTTTGCGTAGTGATAAGTTTTGCATGCATCTTCTTCAGCTCTTGCATTCCCTTGATGAATTCTAGGATTGGTATGGTATTTTTCCTTTGTTTGAGTTCTTGGATCACTGCATTGATCATTTCCTCTTCCTTGTCCCAGCATTGGACCTGTGGATCCTCCTCCAGTCTTGTCCAAAGTTGCACTACTTTATTGCACAAGTCATTTCCCGTGCTAACCTATGTCTTTATCTCCTGTGTTTGTGTTGTTGTTGCCTACCTCCTTTTCTCCTTCACCATTGGTGGAGTTGTCAGTGTGAGATGTTCTCGGAGACCCTCAATCTCCTTTTGATATCGATCAATTACCTGTGCAGTTTGGTCGATATTTTCTATGGCTGGGAGTTCATTTCCTTGCATAGTTCTTGGAAGTTTCCCAAATATTTCTCCCACTCTTCGTTCCAGTTCATTCCTACGTTCTTTCTCCTCCCAAGTTTTGGATTTGGCCCACTCACAATATTTTTCCAGCGCTTCCATCTTCTTCGTTGCTTGTTGTAGCTCGACTAAGTTTTTATGTGCCTGAGACTGCATTTTATGGTCGACGCTAACTTGTGATTTGTATAGTGACCTTGATGGCATCCTTGTCAAGACCAATTGGATGTGGTCCAAATCCTTCAGTGGTGTCTGTCCCATGATTTCATCCATTCTTAGCATGCTAGGTTTTATGTAGACCGTTGCATGTACGTGTGGCATTGGAAGGACCAGGTCTCATTATTTTACCTCCATTGGTCTAGTTTTCATTGGTCTATGTTGTCTATGGCTCTATGCCTCTATTTCTACTTGCTCTCTGGCCCTCCCCGAGTGTCCTGAGGAGTTGTCCCATTTCTACCATCTCTTTTTTTAGTTTATCCCTATGATGTGTGGCATGATCGAAGGCTTTTTCTAGACAATGTTGGACCATTTCGGCGATCATTTCTCCATCGTCCTTCATGAGCTTATAGTTCGGTGATTCTCATTGCGCCTTTGATTTCTTGTGCGTGTCTTTTGTCTGTACGACTAGTCTTTTCATTCCCCTTGGTTCCTGTGTGCTAGGATTTGGGGTGGTTTCTTGTGCTCCCATAGCTTGTTTTGTCTATTCATTGGTTTCTTTCTTCCCCTTCTGGGTTCCAATATTCTTTGACCCTTCGTCTGCCTGAGTCAACTTGTTTTGTCCCGTCCTTGGTTTCTCGAGCACTGGGATTTGTGGAGGTTGTGTTTTCTCCTGCACTGCCTCTCCTTTTGTTTTTATTTTCGGTACTTCCCAGGGAATGGACGGGATTCTCCATTCATCGGGCCATTTGTTGATGACCATGTCTATATCATCTTCTGTGATGCATAGCACATTGGTAGCCATTGTTTATCTGGACCCTGCCTTGATTGTATCCAAATGGCTTGACATGTAGCCCATAAGTTAGCAATGTCCCCATATAGTACGACAGCCTCTAGTTTTATTCTCCATGATCGACTGATAGCTTCCTATATGTCCCATAGGTATGATTCCAATATAATTCAATTCTCCCTCTTATGCCTAGCCTGTGGCCCAAATTTTAGTAATAGATATATCGCTCCCACTAGTTATGGTCTAGTACAAAAAATTACATACTCTAGTTCCCGCCATCCCATGAAGGCTATGAGGGTGAGAAGCCATGAGTAATGGAACTCTATACCAATGTCCTGCGCATCCTGGCAGTCCACTTGGAATAAGTTTAATAGATAAGGAACCCAACTCATGAAGGTGCCTTCTGCGCACTGAGATGCAACTGTGATGACTCCTACTGGTACTTCACCTTTGCAACATTTTCTTAACAATTTACAGGCTTGGATATTTGCACCTAATTGTGTCACTGCATTGTTAATCCGTTTGATTATAATGCCTATTGTTCCCCTGGTTATACTATATTTTTTCTTCATTTCCTCTTCAAGCGCTTTCTCCTTGGATTTATCATCATGAATCAGCGTGGGATGCATACCCCAGCTAGGTAGTCTTGTTATCTACACAATAATCTCAACATTTATGGGGACGGGTTTGTATAGCCATATGTCCCCTCTGTGCATGAATGCTAACAAATGTTTTATGCATCCTGTCGTGTACTGGCATTTGCCAAAATGTGGAAGTTTCAACAACCCTAAAATTCTTCTTCTATCTAATCCAACTGCCCACTGATGTGGCTGGCTGATTGTTTCTCCAAGATGGTTTACCACTATGTTCTGCATAAAAATCATTGGCACAAGTTTTAGGTACTTGGCTTCATATGATACGTCATGTTTAGAATACTTGAGCTTCCCAACGTGACCCAGTACCTATGGATCTATCCGTACTCCATCTGGTATGCATGGTAGCACAATTTCTGCTGTCCGTTTCTTGTGGGGTGATCTCAGTATCTAAAATCTATCTTCCTACTGTAGTGGTTGGTTTGAAGTTCCTGCAACTGTCGATTTCTCCCCTGTAAGCCACTCCTACCAAGACGAGGTAGTTCCAGTGGTCTCCTTTGTTGGTTGACCTAGGCTAGGTACCTGTGACCCATCTGGTTGCACTGTTGCTCCCAGATTCTGTTTTGTTTCATTAACTTCCATGGATTCTTCAGTTCTTTCTAGTTTCACTTCCCGTTGGGTTTCTGCTTCCTCGTTCCGAGGATCCTACACCACTGCTGGCATATCCTCTTTCATGGCCTTTGTTTGTGGCTATTGAATCTCTTCTAGTATCAGTGTAGAGTTCACCGGTATCATCTCTAGGGATGGGATCTCATCGATATCAATGATATTCGACTGTTGTTGCTCGTTTTCATCGAGTGGCTCATGAATCTTACCCATAAGAGGGGAATTTTATGTGTGTGGCACCAGAAATGTAGAACTTCCATAATAAAAGAGCCAAGAGCCAAATCTTTGTGGATGTAGCCTAGGAGGGGGTGAACCATGGTAATAACTGTGTAATGTGATGAATGTATGCATCTCTTTACTTTCTTTTAGCAGGTTATTGTTATGCTTAATAAATGAGTTCATACATTGTTATGGAATATGAATAGGTTTCTTGGGAAGTAATTTGTGTAATGGGAATGTGCACCTAAGAGGAATAGGTAGATTACCCTCATAGTTTGCAGTGCATGGATCTGATTAATAAACCCCTATCTCATACTCAATCCTAGGCTGTAAACAACTGAGTCTTACAACCACCCATTTAAAGTTATCTTGAGTGAGACTGCGCAGTGCATTCTGTGTACTGTGTTGCCTTCTATTTTACCAGAAGGGCCGATAGTTTTAGAGACTTTGTTGGAAACCCGAATGACATGAACCCTGGGTCAATAACTCAGATAGATAGGTTGGGAAGATTGAACACAAAATGAAAGATAAACAACAAATGGTATATGGAAACAAGTATGCCAAACCCACTACCACAGGGAGGATTATGGTGAGAAATATACAAGAAAACGGGTCACAACCCTTAGCACTGCACGATGATGCAGAAATACCAGACAGTTCCAAAGAATTCATATTGCACCTTTTGTAAGTCAGTGGGCCATGACGACAAATATTGCAGAACTATGGAGCTGATGCGGGAAAGAACATGAGATGCATATAGAGTACATGTCGAAATGATGACTAGGCAAGCAACGCCCCAATTCAACCAAGCCCCAAACCCCATACAACACTTTGAAACAATATTATAATACTCGCAACAACCCTACAACAATGTACATCTGTAGTACAACTTGGCACAACCCCAGTACAATACCACGCAATATAATTA
This sequence comes from Picea engelmannii, assembly GCA_009831015.1. Lineage (NCBI taxonomy): Eukaryota > Viridiplantae > Streptophyta > Pinopsida > Pinales > Pinaceae > Picea > Picea engelmannii. Next base: position 2,576,410 of record ML778232.1, on the reverse strand, counting down.
GACACCACAGTATAATGCACCGAGAGGTGATCGCGTAGTCTACAGAGGAGGAGGACGAGCCAGGGGAGGTTTCGGATGTGGTAGAGGCCTAGTCACATGTCACAATTTTCATCAACCATGACATTATGCATGAGAATTTCCACTTCTACCAGCGACTTGTATGTATTGTCACGCATTGGATCATGAGACAGAGGAATGTCCGACACTATTAGTAAAGATCTAGGAAAAGAGGAACCAGAACAATCAAAATGTTCAATGGATTTCAGCTAAAGCAAGGGACGACAGGTGAAACATCAACATAGCCAATCGTGGAGGAATGAAATGCAAGAGAAAATATGGACCATTGGTGCTAGAGGAAATCTCAGCCATAGATCTGGACCCATTGATCTGACGCGAGAAAATTTCAAGAATACGGGTTTCGGGAGTTCGAAGCATGGAGGGATATGTCTCCCCAAGTCGTGAAGTCGCGAAACATGAAATTGTGAAATGCAAGAGAGGATATGGATCATTGGTGCCAGAGGAGACTTGAACCGTTGATCTGGTCCCATTGAGCGGATGCGAGAAAATTTTTGGAACTCGACAATCGGGAGTTCGAAGCATGGAGGAAGTTGTCAGCCCATGTCATGAAGTCGCAATACATGAAATTGCGAAGTGCGAGAGCGAATCTAGACTGTTGATGCTCAAGGAGATCTGAACCACCGATCTGGTAACATTGATCTTAGGAAATTTTGTAAGACGGTAGTTTGCAGGCACTTTTGTAAGAAGATAGGATGCAGGCATCTTTGTCAGTAGATAGGATGTAGGCATTTTTGTAAGTAGATATGCTGCAGGAATTTTTGTAAGGAGATAGGCTGCAAGCATCTTTGTAAGTAGACAGGATGCAGGTCTTTTTGTAATCTCTCAGCTGGAATTAATATAAGGATCCACTTTTTTTATTCACAAAAAAAGTGATGACGTTTCTTTGGCATTTTAGGATGCACCTTATATTGTTTATGAAAATGTCCCACCACTATCTCCTCAGGTATATAGAAATTATGAAAAATACAAATATTTATTTCGCACCATAAAAGGTATACAAAGATGCAAGGTACATATCAATACTCTTTAAGGGATTTGGAACCCATATGTCCTTCAAAATATTCTTCTAAGCATCTTTCCATCAACCCTAGAGAGATATTAAAAGGAGGAGAAATGGATTACCAAACACGACGATCATAGGAGAAAAGAGTAAAAATGTGAGTGGTATATTAGTCATCTAAGAAACACAGAGTGCACCGGTTAGGTCCCACTCAACTCCTTTTCAATATGACATCCCATGTTCTAATATCCCTAGACCAAACATAGTTGTAAATGTAAATACAAATGTACGTAAACTGGTGAGATGTTTGATATCATTTTTGTATGCACCTTTCATGGCATAGTGCATGCATGTACTACACAATAAAATGACGAAGTATGGACATTCTAGGATGTCGTGCGCAACAACTTAAGTGTGAATGATTTTGAGGCCAGATAGCCTTTGTGTATATGTTGTGTTTTATAGGCTGGTGAACCAGTTATTATAAACTAGGAGGATTATGTTTGTATTAGGCCAGAGCCTATATGCTAAAGGCCAGTGTGCCTGTTTTTGTATATGTATCATCATTAATATAAAGTACACCATTGCATGCAGACCGACCATGATAAAAGAGTATGGGGGAATAAACTCCACTAATGAGGGAAGGGGGGTGATAAAAGTTAAGTAAAAGGGGCTAAGCTAGGGAGCTTAAGCCAAAAATGAATATTATATTAATATCTCTTAAGTATAAAGTATGGATAATTATTTAATCCTAAGTTCTAAGGATGGGGACAAGTGGGCCAAAATAGCTCCCAACATGACAACTGTCAAGTTGGGGACATGCATACACATAGTTTGGACTTAGTTTATTTTCCATCATTCAGACATCCATTCAATCATTCTAGGATCATTCACTCACTCATCCAGTTGTCCTCCGTACCTTCATGTCACTGTACCTGAACATGTATCCATACCCATACCTATTTGTGTAGCTCGTTAGCTTGGGAGCTGGACTGAAGAAGCGGGTTTTAAGGCATGTGGGATATTGAAGAGGCGGGTTTTCAGGCCTGTGATCAATCTCTCAATGTGAGAGAATTGATGGAAATTGATTTTCAAAGGTGCTAAACTATAGCTACAGGGCTCTGAGACTTCCTTTCTAGCATGTTGTTGAATCCTTGAAAGGAAGTGGGGAAACCGAAGGACTGTTGAGAAAAGAAGGGGCACAGTTCATAGGGTGTGAAAGGCATGTGGCGAATGAGGGATTGTAGGATGTTAGTTTGAGTTTTCACTTGTAACAGAGTCTTTCCTATTGTCTATGATACATTATCCTAGTTAGGAATCCATTTACCCATGTGGAATTTAGTCCCATCTTGGGGGTGACTCACTACTGAGAGTGATGAGCAGTGTGGTCTAAGGATGGGAGGTTTGGGGAAGGTATGCACACAGTTGGTAATATTCCTACCAAGATAAGTGTCAATTGTGTGTTAATTTATATGTTGCATTATTATTTATGTGTTATATTTATGGGATTTTCATGTTTATGTTGCATGTATATGTTTATTTTTATTTAAGTATGAATCCGTGCATTTATAGACTGAATTTGTTTGTTTACATTTTATATATAAAGTTCGCAAGAGTTTTGTGTGTATATTTTTTAATTGCATGCAGTTCGAAAATTTTATGTGGCATAGCTCAATTGGATGTTGGGTATGATATAGTATGTTGATCAGAAAATAAAAGTGTTTTTTGGAGTAGCATGGACTGACTTGGGTGGCTCGAGATGTTACAATATGGTATAAGAGTGAGGTTTTCAACACTGAGACTGGATGGGCCGAGAAAGTTGAGTTGAAGTGAAATTTCACATAGGATTGTTTATGAAATGGCCAAATTTCAAGTTGCAGAATGTCCATGGTAAAAAGTAACAACAATTGCGCGGAATTGGGAAAAAACCCCAATTTATGTTGTTAAATTCATTGGAAAAATGAGAAATTAGGCCAAGTGGTAAGATATTATTGATTTAATATATTTTCTAGAAAATTCAGACCTGCAATTGGTCGAATTTGAAGTTACATTGAATCCATGACAGATGGAGCGAGATTATTAATTAAAATTCTCAATTCGTGAATTGACTTTAGGAAAAAATCATTCCATAAATGTCAAACCACAAAGATTTGTTGTTGCAGAGATTGAACTGGTGTTATCGAGGTGAAATTGAACAAACTTCATAGTTGCAGAATGTCTACAGTAAAAATAGGGAAAAATTTAGGAAAAAGCCCCAATTTCTGCAGCGGAATTCACGAGGAATTGATGCACATAAAAATGAATGTGCATAGGTGGGTGCACTAAAATTGCATGATGCATAGTGAAAATGTTGTGATATGTGGAATAATATTGACGTGCTAGTGTGTGTGCTAAAATTTGGCGCCGCACGTTAAAATATTGGCGTGATGGCATGCACACTAAAATTTGGCGTTGCACGGAAAAATATTGGCATGTTGGTATGCACGCTAAAATTTGGTGTTGCATGGAAAATATTGGCGTGCAGGTATGCACACTAAAATTTGGTGCTACATGGAAAAATATTGGTGTGCGGGTACACGTGCTAACATTTCGTATCATGTGGAAAAATATTGGTGTGCGGGTGCACACATTAAAATTTGGTGCCGCGCAGAGAAATATTGGCATGCAGATGCACGCGCTAAATATAGCATTGCGCTGTGTGCATACGGATAATAAGGTGTGTGCGGTGTGCAGACGCATAATAATGGCACCCGTTGTGTGCGCAATATTAGCAGAGCACAGAGTAATTTTGTTGGTGCGCGTACAATGTGGGTTTATGTTGTTGCGCGACAGTTTAATTAATGGTGCGCACTGAGTACTGGTGTGCGGTGGGGGCATACTAAGCTTTGGCATGGTGCAACACGTAGAGTGAAATGTGTGAATATTAGCGTGTGATACAAAAATTGCACGCAACAGATATTAGTGCAAGAACCAAAATTTTGCGCAATGGATATTGGTGCGCAACAAAAAAGTAGTGTGCACCAGTTATTGGCACGACAGAGAAGTGATCCACGGTATTTATAGATGCGTAGAGCATGAATTACCCTTTGGTGTTGTTTTGCATGATATATATGGGTGTATAGGTTGAAATTTGTGCACGCGAAGGCATTTGGATGGTGAACAACAACAAAAAACCAATGAATTTCCACGACATTTTATATTATTTGAACGTCATCTTTTTGTAGCACGTTTTTTAGGCCCTTAACATCGTTTTTAGCTACTCAAAAGCCACGATAATAGAGTGTACCAAGGTACACTATGTCTCTGTATCTCAAATAAAAGAACCCGGAGAGATATTTATAATGGTGTAAACCATTCGTCAAACGAAGCTTTTATGATAAATCTAGAGGAGAAACAGTGGAGGGTAAATTTTAAGACACAACTAACTTCGAAGAGCCATAACTTTCTGCTCCAAAATCAGATTGAGGTGTAGGAGAAGTCAATGGAAATATATTGAACCATAGAATCTAGTCCCAGAGATGAAATAAATTTATGGGCATGTTAAAAATGTTTAATATGGAAAAGAAGGTACATGTAGCATTCTAGACCAAAAACACGATTTGGCCTAGAACTTCAGTAGGCTGTAACTAGCAGGCCAGAACCCAGAAAGAGGTGAAAATTAGACAGACTGTCCAAAATATGTATACAAAGAAACCCAATTTAGTTCCTATGGAAAATCCAATGGAGTAGGTGCTAAAATTTATAGTTAGAACGCAGAGTTGCGTCAAGTTGAAGTGTGAACATAAAAATTAATGGGCAATTTTCAAACAACCATAACTTTCTATTCAAGACTCTGAATTGAGCATGGGAATAGGCATTGGAAAGGTGTTGGAAAGTAGAATATAAATATTCACCCAGAAAACTGATCTGGGAATTTAATTTTTCAAGAAATCAGAAGAAATAATTATCATATATTATTGAACCAGAATGGTTCATATTTTTCATGAAATTGTTGAGGCAATTAACCTGACAAATTTTTGTTGGCTACACATTTTGCAGAGTTAACAACAATTAGATCAGATTAGGATCAAAACAAAGTCTAGAGGAATGGAAGATGCACAGATGACTTACATATAGGAATATGAGATCATAGGGATGGATGTCCATTTGGGCATTGAAGGAACAAATTCCAATGGACATGGAAAAGGAAGGAATGAAAACATGAATATGATAGAGACCATTAAAAATTTGTAGAGGGATTTCCAAAGACATAATCTGATAATGAAAGGATTATGAGATCTAAGGAGAAACAAGAGTATTTCAACATGAATTTAATGCATAGCTTGAACAAAATAGAAAATAAATTGGATAAGGAGAGTGACTCAAGAAAATCTAGAAGACACGGGTCTCCTGATGAGAAAAGAAGAAGCATAAGTGTTAGTAGATATCAACATCACTCCCCGAGGAATTTTAATAAGAGAGCACACAACAACTCAAGTCCACCCCCTGTCAGGAATCATAAGGTGTCTGGGGTGGATGAGCTACGAGGAGAAATGAACAAAATCAAATCTCCTACATTTGATGGTGAGCACAAGAAGGATGAATATGTAGAGACATGGCTATTGGGCATGAGAAATTATTTTCAATTGCATAGTTATTCTTCTCATGAATAAGGTATAATTTCCATCTATCAACTAAAGGGAAAGCCATCCATGTGGTCGGATCATCTTGTGCAGGTGCAACACATTAAAGAGAAAAGTGTTACTTGGAGGGAATTCAAGAAGTATTTTGAGAAGAAATAATTGACTAAGAGATACTATGACAAGAAAATGAAAGAGTTCTTTGAACTCAAGCTTGGGAGTATGACCATATATGAATATGAAATAAGTTTTTTAGAACTATTGAAGTATGTTTATTTCATCAAGGATGAGACAATTAAGATTCAAAGATATTTGAGTGCATTGCCATCATTTATAAGTGAAAAAATACAGTATGATGATCCCAAGAAATTGGAGGAGACTACAAGGCGAGATAAATTTTTATATGATCAGAAAAAAGAAAGGCCAAATTTACAAAAATCTTGGGAAGACAAAGAGAAATTCAATATGGATCAGAGGAAGAAGGGGAATAAGCCACCATTCTTTAGAAATAATCCTTAGGGAAAACCAACTTTTGGAGAACCTTGAACAATTGAGATAGGGGGTCAAAGGCCAAGTCAACCACCTATTCAATGTTGGGGTTGTAAAGGAGATCATATGTTCAAATATTGTCCTCACAGAGGTGAAAAAGTGAGGACTGTTCACAATGTACAACAAGTTGAAATAGTGGAGGACATGGGCATAAATGTACCAAGGATCTATGTAGCCCTGGACAATAAGCAAGCAGAGTATTAGTCACATATGATTGAAGTGGAAGGTATGATCAACAACCAAACCATTTCTATTTCAATTGATTTAGGAGATAGTCATAGTTATATAGATCCTAAGATGGTGAAAAGATTGCATTTACAAAGAAGAAAGCATGGAAAATCTTGGTTGGTGCAGATGGCTACCAGAGCCAAAAGAAAAGTTAATAAGATAGTTAAGTCATGTCTTATGGAAATGAATGGACTGAGCACCATGGAATATTTGAACATATTTCCTTTAGGTTCTTATGATTGTCTAATTGGTATGGATTTGTTGGACCAACATCCTGCTATCCTAGACTGTCATAAAAAGACATTTACTTGCTTGGATGAGGAAGGGAACCTAAGGAAAGTGCAGGGAATTCCTAGGGTAGTAACCATCAGAGAAATTTCAGCATTGCAGCTAAAGAAATGTTATAGAAAAGGGTATCAAATATTTGCAGCTCAGATGGAAGAGACACCTAAAGATAAGGTGCCAAATTTGGAAGATCATGCAGTCCTGGAAGATTTTGAGGATGTGTTCAAGGAGGTACCAGGACTACTATTGATTAAGGTTGGTTTTCATTGATTTCAACCCTTGAATAAAGCCCGATAGCACAATGGTTTGGGTAATGGAACCAAGTTTGTTTGATGTAAATATGACTCATTATTATCTTGTCATGGTTGATAAGAAGTACAAATGGATGAACTCCAAAGTGGTTCCCTTATGGTGAAATCCCTCATGGGAAGATTCTTTTTGGATTGAGTTATCCTAGAAGTATGGTTAGAGAACCCATGCTTAACTTTGGAATAATGAGATGAAGGTCAATGAATTTGTCAATGAAACTATCCTAGACGGATAATGCTTGTCATGCCATTTATGGTTGTATGTGGAACGTCACATAACTCCTCACGGTTAGAGAGTTATGGCCATATGAAGTTGAAGAACCCTCATGAGTCATATAGAAGCCCCCAAAAGTCAAGTGTTTGCAAAATAAATTATTTAAATAATAAAGTAAATGGATAACTCCCTAAAATAAGGAAAGTGTAATGATACATGAAAGTATAAATAAGAGGCAAATCTATCTCATTTAATCAAACTTGAATATAATTGAATATCTATTTTGTGAAAGGTTATTTGGGAAGGTATTATTGATAGAGAAACTTGAAGAAGAAAAAGTGTGGCAGGAAATGTGCGACAGAAAAAGTGTGTCAAGAAAACTGCGGAAGAAAAAGTGTGGCAGAAAAAGTGCTGCAGAAAAATTGTGGCAAAAAAAATGCGGCAGAAAAACCAAGACAAAAAATTCGTGGTAGAAAAATCATGGCAGCAACATGGTTTGGGTCTATTTATGAGAGATATGGAACATATTGTTTTAGGGTGGTTGGACGGGGCAAGGATAGGTGGTATTAGCGACCTTCTGGTTGTAGTCGGAGAACTTAGGGGGTTGTAGCCTCCTTCTAGTTGTAGCCAAAGAATTGGGGAGTTGGAGCTTCCCTCAGGTTATAACCTGAGAAACTAGGGGGTTGGAGTCTCCTTCCAATTGTAGCTAGAAAACAAAGGAATTTGGTGCTTCCAATGAATGTAATTCTTCAATACATATAAGAAAAATCATTCTGTGGTTTTCTCTTGCTTTGGGTTTCCACATAAAAGCACTGGTGTACTGTGTATGTGTGTGATTTCTCATTTGTTCATTGTTTATTTACTCTGTAACTATTGGATGATAATTCTACATTGATATAACACTTGTATTTTGGTGAAAAAGGATTATATTTCTCTATTAATGATTCACCCCCCCTCCCAGTAATCCAACAATTGGTATCAGAGCGAGGTTCCTTCAGAAATCAGTTTAACCACTGAAAGGTAGATCATGGAGACAAACAACTTGTATAAAAATGGAATACCACAGTTTGATGGACAAAAATATGCATTTTGGAGCATAAGGATGAATACATATATAAAGGCACAAGGATTTGATATTTGGCAATCAATTGTAGATGGATACACCGTACCAACAGTTTCGCCAACAAATGACAAAGCAGTGAAACTTGGTCAGAATAATTCCAAAGCCACAAATTCACTTCTGAATGGTCTTAGTGAAATAGTATTCACCAAAGTTGCACATTGTAAATCCGCTAAAGATATTTGGGACAAACTTCAAAATATTTATGAACGAGATTCAAAAGTCAAAGCAATAAAGCTTCAAAATTACAGAGGTTAGTTCGAACAACTTAAGATGAAGGAGGATGAGAATACTGCAACTTACTTTTTACGAGTTGATGAAACCGTAAATGAAATCATAGGATTGGGAGAAGAAACCGAAGAATCTATAATCGTTCAAAATGTACTAATATCTCTTCCTATGATATTTGACCCTAAGATATTAGCACTAGAAGAAAGAGAAGATCTAAACTCAATAAGCATGGATGAACTACATGGAATCTTCACTGCTTATGAAATGAGAACTGAACAGGAAAATCTAGATGTAAAATAAGTAGCCAAGCATCCAAAAGATCAAATAGAAAGGAAAAGCAACAAAAAAAAGAACATAGCAGCAATAGTGACGTCTCAAAAGATGATGAAGAAGTGGCCAACTTTGTCAGAAGAATGAAAAAGGGAACCGACAGTCGGTATGGAGGTAAGATTCCTTTAATTTGTTTTAACTGTGATGGTATTGGTCATTTTGATAACAAATGTATTCATAAGAAAAATAAAAATGATGAAGGTGACGCAAAAAGGAAACAAACATATAAAGGAAAAAGAACCACAAAGAAAATTTTCAAGAAAATCCTATGCACCAAAGAAGACATATCATCATCAGATGAAGATGAATTCAGTGACAGTGAGACATAAAGAGTTGTATTCATGGAATTAGAAGAATATGATAAAGAAAACTACGAAGTAGAATATGAAAAATCCAAAGAATAAACTGAAGAGTCAGAATTTGACTACCGAGAGGAATTGATGAGTTCCATAGAAGTTATCAGAAGAGAAAAGAGGAAAAACAAGAAGCTGCAAGAGGAACTAGATAAGAAAGAAGACACTCAGACATTAGAACAAATGATCACAAATTTGAAGGTTCAAATTGAATAATATAAAATAATTGAAGAAGCACTCAAAGAACAACCAGAAGGAAGAGACATGATCATTGAAAATTTGGAAGCAGAGATTGTCACATTAAGAAAGGATCTTCAAAAGAAAATTATGCAGAACAACTCAAAAGTTTTGAATGACATTATCAGCAGTCAAAGGCCTAATCATGACAAGTACGAACTTCGATACAATCAAACAGAAAAGGGATCAAGCTCCAAAACAACAAAACAAGAAACATATCAAAAAAGCTATGCAGAAACAATCAAAGGGGATAGGAAAGTCTACAGAGAAAATTCCAGAGACACTCCTCTACCGAGAAGATTCATATTTCAAAATCAACAATCGACAGAAACATATAATTCTCAGGAAGAAGAAGGATTCATAAGAGCACCTCCTTTCAGGAGATCTTCAACTCCTAGGTATGAAACCATATTTTTTGGTTTATGTTATGGATGTAATAATTTTTGACATAAAGTTTAGAATTGTAGAGCTAACAACAAGAACATAAACAACTTTGAAATTCATACACAAAAGGATTATCCAAGAAGGCCTAGTGAAACACAAAGAAGTTACAATAGGTTTGAATCATTGAGAACTGAAGTGGAATTCTATAAGTGTAAAAACTTTGGACACATGGCCAAATATTGCAGAATGACAATCCGTCCTAGAGAACCACAACAGAACAACAACAATCACATACATGAACCTCGAAAAAGGACATAGATAAGAAAGTAGAATTAGTACAACAATGAAGAATGAACACTTGCTCTACAAGATAAGAAGAAGAAAAGCAGTTGGTATATTGACAATGGTTGTTCAAAACACATGACAGGTGATAAATACAAGTTTCTTACATTAATAAAGGAAAGCGATGGATCAGTCTCCTTCGGAAATGATGATTAAGCTAAAATCATTGGAAAATGCATAGTCATAATTGGGAACAAGAATACAAAGGAAGAAAATGGTCTGCTAGTAGAAGACATGAAAAATAATATTATAAATGTGATGCAAATGTGTGACCAAGGTCATAAAGTTACTTTTGATTCACAAAAGTTCAAGATAAGAAAAGAAGGTTTAGGAAAATTTATTGCTACAACTGCGAGAACTTTAAGTAACATATATGTGTTAAGTGAAATTGGAAATGAAAAGTGTTGTATAGGAAAGGAAGATGAAAGTTGGCTATGGAAAAGAAGAATGGGTCACATACATTTTGATAACCTTTTCAAAGTCAGCAAAAGAGAAGCAGTCAGAGAAATTTCCCAGATCACGAAACCAATCAACACTTTATGCAAGCATTGTCAACAAGGAAAGAAAACAAAGACCAGGTTCAAATCAAAGGAATATTTAACGACAAGACCACTGGAAATTGTGCATATTGATCTAGTTGGACCAACTACAATAAATGGTTTAAAAGGTGATAAATACTTTATGTTATTATTTGATTATTATACAAGAATGACTGCATTTTTCTTTTTCAAGAATAAGTCAAAAGCTTTTGAAAAATTCAAGATCTACAAAGAAATGGTTGAAAATGAAATGGATTCAAAAATCAAATGCTTGAGACATGATAATGGAGGTGAGCTCACTTCAAAGGAATTTATGGACTACTACAACAGTCATGGAATAAAAATGCAATTCTTCATTTCTAGGACACCTCAATAGAATGGAGTTGTTGAAAGAAAGAACATGTCAATACATGAAATGGCTCGAACAATGCTAATGGATTCCAAATTGATAGATATTGTTTGGACACAGGTAGTGCATACACAATTCACATTCAAAACTGAGTAATGCTCAGCAAAAACACTGACAAAACTCCCTATGAGCTATGGAAACAAACCAACAAATGTAAAGCACTTCATAGTTTTCAGAATCAAATGCTACATCAAAAGAAAAGATGGAAGAATGGGAAAGTTTGACTCTCGTGTAGACAAAGGAGTACTTGTTGGTTACTCAAGTACAAGGAAATCATACAAGTGTTAGAACCTGAGATTGAACAAAGTTGTGGAAAGCATCAATGTAACAATTGATGAAACAAGTAGACAAAAATTAAATGAAGAAGAAAATGAATCAATGAAACAACTTTACAAAGAACAAGTAGAAGATGAAAAGGAAGTAGAAGGTGTTAGCACTAGAAGTCACCTTTAGATTACATAGACGGTAATCCCAGTACCCATCAGTTTATGTGAGTGTAATTGAGTTTTAATAGGTCAAATGGAGAAGACTAAATGATAATAATGTTCTAACTCAGAAATTTGGACTAGCATGCACAAGCAATTGAGGTATTGGATTAACTTCAGTCAGTAAGTTGGAGTAAAGGTGAGTAGAAGGAAGACTTTGGTGAGAAAGGTGTGGAGGTATACTACGGACATCATGTATTCAAGTAGCCTAAGGAGGAAAAAAATGGACAGAAGATCCCCTTGGATTCAAATTTCAAGGAAAATGAAAGAAATCGTAACATCACTATAATCAAACATTCATCATAATATAGTTACAACAATCCATGTGAATCAATCATTCATGAACTCTCTCAGTATTAGAGGCAAATAAGATTGAGTAAGAAAGTTGAATTAGATTAATCAAGAAGTCTCAAATCAAGTACATAACTAGAGAACCAATGTTCTTCATCAAAATATTACAATAGCAAGGAGCCTACATCAACCATTCGACCTTAACAAAATATCAAAACTGCCTATATATACTAGAAATGTTGCAAGCACCAAGAATGCGAACAAACACACACATTCAAAGTTTCCAGTTGGTGCCTACTCTGTCATCCTGTGCAGGCCTTCTTATGTCAGACGTGAGCCTGGTCTAGTTATGTGCTTTGTAGGAAAATCCGTCACTCGGTAAACTTTGGATTGACAATCTCCCCCAACGACAACTCTCAATATGCTTTCCATTTATGGGGTGAGATGAGGTCTCAAATGTTTCTCCCATTTCCATTAACTACCTTCATAGAGATCGGGGTGACGCCTAACATCCATGAATGTTCCAGGCGGTGCCCATGACTTTTTTGAGTCAATATCGGTGCCTCGAGGACATGAAAATCTTCTTTTGTGACCAATACGGGTGATTTTTTCCTTTCGTGTAGCTCCTCTCCATCGCTCCTTTTTCAATGTGACCTAGGTCCATGACCCTATGCAATTGCATGATTGCAGGCATGACCAAGGGTGGTTTGAAAGAAAACTTCTTTGTTCCCTGTAAGTCACCATGAACCGCCACGTGTCCCTTTCTAAAAACCACGGTTCCGATTGCGGCCCGCCTTTGAAAATTTAAAAATGTGTGCACCTTTCGACCCCACAATGGAGCACGACGATTGATCTTGTGATATGAGATGAGGCTTTAGGATGAATGGCCCAACTCTGATGCCTTTTAGATTGATGGATCAGATTTTCTCTTTTCAAATCGACGGTCGAGATCTGCTTCGTGAGTCAGGCTTCGAACTTCGAGAAAATCAAAACTCAAACATTTTCCTTCAATGCTTCAGTGCTTCAATGCTTCAGGACTTCAACACTTTGGGACTTCGGCACTTAGGCTCTTTAACACTTCGACATTTCGGGACTTCGACGCTTCGACAATTCCACACACTTCTCACTTCAAAACTCTCGAAGCTTATTTCCCCGAACACTTGGGTCAACTACCACCTATTCCTTTAAAGATCAACGACTCATGCTCTCTTCGAGCCTTGTGCTCCAGTGCAATACTTCACGCAAATTTTAAGATTCTGAACTCCCATGAGCCGATAATTTGAACTCCACATGGAATTCCTTCCATTGAAAGCTAAACCTACCTTTTTGCTTGATTCGAGTCCAGAATAGACCTCTCTGAGTGTCACGTTTTGAGCCTGCGACTGCGGCCTGTGTAAACAAAGACTTGGAAGACTGGATAGGGGCTAGGAAAATAGGGAGACCGAGGCACTTTAAACACAGAGGGGGGAAAACAAAAATGATTTTACAAGACAAAGGGGAAAAAAATTAAGAATTGGTCTACGAAAGGAGAGAGACAAGGAAAAACATAGAATTAGGTAGAAACCACAAACCCATAAGACTCTGACAAGTTAGTGTGATAATAAAAGGGGAATATGAAGAAGATCTGACAGAAGCAGAAGAACAAGTCGAGAAATTTCCTCTAAAGAAACCTAGCAGACAAGCACAAAAGAATCATCCTTCAGATCAGATTATTGGAAACAAAGATGCAGGAGTCGAGACTAGAACAAGAATCCATTCACCAGAACAAATGCACCTAGCACTCTCATCTACAATTGAACCAACTTGTTTTGAAGAGGCAAACTAGGATGAATTTTGGAATAAGGCCATGGATGAAGAATTGGATCAAATAGAGAAAAATGGTACTTGGGAATTGGTTCCAAGACCAAAGGATAAGAATTTGATAGACACAAAGTGGGTATAGAGGAATAAATTGAATGAATATGTACAGGTTACAAGGAACAAAGCTAGATTGGCATGTAAAGGATATGCACAGGTTGAAGGAATCGACTTTGAAGAGACATTTTCCCCAGTTGCCAGAATGGAAACAATCCAATTGATTTTATATTATGCATGCTCCAAAAGTATTAAAGTGTATCAGATGGACGTAAAATCATCTTTTATAAATCGGGAACTTGAAGAATAAGTCTACATTGAACAACCAGAAGGATTTCAGTTGTCAGAAAATGTAGATTATGTGTGTAAATTAAATAAGGCCTTGTATGGTCTAAAATAGACGCCTAGATCATGGTACTCTAGACTGGATAACTATATACAACATGCAGGGTTCATAAAAGAAAGTGCAGACAATAACCTCTACATCAAGGTAAGTCAAGATAGTATTTTATTAATTGAATTTTATGTTGATGATATTATTTTTGGTAGTGACGATGACAGGTTAAGCTAGAAATTTGCAAAGGATATGCAGAATAAATTTTAAATTTCATTACTTGGAGAACTATCCTTCTTTCTAGGACTTCAAATACGTCAAAGAAACCAAGGAATTTTTATTTCTTGAAACAAGTATATCAGATAAATGATACAGAGGTTTAGAATGGAATATTTCAAACCAGTTATCACTCCCATGCAAACCAGTTGCAAGTTGAGAAAAGATGATGATTCAAATTCTACATATCAGAGGAAATATAGGTCAATGATTGGTAGCCTACTATATGTGACAACATCCAGACCAAATGTAATGCAAGAAGTTGGATAGGTGGAATGATTTCAAGCAGCACCAGAGGAATCACATGTATTAGTAGTGAAGAGGATGTTCATATATCTCAAAGGAACAAAAGAGTTTGGATTATGGTATCCAAAAGGAAAGGATCTATCACTTATTTCTTACACAGATGTAGATTGGGCAGGTTGTATTGATGACTGACGAAGCACCAATGGAGCATTTTTCTAATTGGGTGAGTGTTTAGTATCATGGATAAACAAGAAACAACCATCACTATATTTATCTACAGTCGAGGCACAATATATTGCAGAAACAACATGTTGTACACAGGTTCTTTGAATGAAACAAACTCTGACAGATATACAGGTTCAGTATAATGAGCCCATTCCAATCTATTGTGATAATACAAGCGCCATAAATATTTATCTCAAAGAAATTGATGATGAACTCCAAGACGAATCACATTCCAATCAAGTATCACTTTCTATGGAAATGGGTTGTAGAAAATAACATCAGAGTTGAGTATGTGGGCACAAAAGAACAAGTGGAAAACATATTTACAAAATCACTTCCACGGGAAACCTTTGAGTATCTTCGTCAGAGACTTGGATTTATTTCTAATCCAAAATAAATGTTTTTGAATGATTATCCTATATGTCTTATATGTACACGAGGAAGCACCATAAAGAGGATAGTTAGGGGGAGAAACCCCAGATGGAAAGATAACTTTTCCATTGATGACGAAGGGGGAGAGATTTATCAGATGCATAGGAAAGATGCATGGTTTGAGGGAGAGAAATGGTCACAGAGATTCATAGGACATAGGCATGGTTCCAGGGGGAGCATGAGTGATATGATTTCAGTATTGCATTAAAGTGTTTCCATCAATGCCAAAGTGTTGTGGGGTATTCTACCCTACGAACTAATAAGGTAGGGATCTAAGCTTATATGCAGATCATGACCCTCAAGACTTAACTTTTAACCTTCTACCCGAATCTGAAACCCCCTTTTTTTCACATGCACACAAGAGAAGAATAAACCAACCTTTTTTCGACGGTTGAAGTAGATCCTCCGTTGAGCTTCTTATCCCTTTGCTGCTGCTGCTCCTTCCAAAAGCTTCTCTGCAATCAAGACAAGACTATGCATGCATGCTACTGATCTATTATAGGGTTAGAGATAAAACACAAATCAAATAACATAGACAAGACTCATGTATTCGGGACGGGAAAAGT
>ML778232.1:2515389-2543601 GCA_009831015.1 Picea engelmannii | reverse complement strand
GGAAAATGCAACTTCTTTTCTCAGGAAAAGTTCTTCTTCCTTCTCTCTTCAGGAACTCAGGCCACTGTGACCCCTCTAAAGGCAATAGATAGGTTTACATCATTAACGATCATAGGGATGACGAAAATAATGTGTAACACTTAACCTGAAACAATGAAATAAATTCTTCTCAAGAAGGTTTGTGAATGGTTGGTAAAGTTTTCCATAATGGTGGAAAATTTTCTTATAATATCTTATGGGGCCTAGGAAACCCACAAGGCATTTCAAGGTCGTGGATCTCGACCAATATTGCATATCTTGAATATTTTTGGGGTCCACTCTTATTGCCTTAAGGCCCATAATGTATCCCAAGTATTCGACCACGCTATCCCCAAAAGAGATCTTGGTCTTTTTGAAAAATAATTGATTGTCCTATAACAGTTGGAGTACTTTGTCCACATTTTGTAGATGGGCATCCAAAGTGTGGATGTAAATGATGATATCATTGAATAAAACCAGGACAAACTTCCAAAGGTACAACTTCAAGAGTTTATTCATGAGACTTTGGAAGGTAGATGGGGCATTGCAAAGTCCAAAAGGCATTACCAATAATTCCCAATGGCCCTCATGAGTTTGGAAATAGGTCTTTGTTAGGATATTTAGACACTTAGGAGGTAGTTAAGATCTACTTGGTCTAATGTGTTGTTAGGTAAAAGTGTATTTCTTTTGTATGCATTAGTATTCTTTTGTAGTTAGGAAATCTGACAGTCATGACATGTTCCTGGCATAGAGTGATTCGACGATTCATATTCTCCTCGATATTAAAGACCATTGATTTGTGGATTAAAAAGTGATTGGTCCATGATATATATTTAAATATCATGGAGTGTCATTTGTCATTGATTGATTGTGAGAAACTCTCTTGTAAAATATCTCTATAATATTTTTCTTTTGCATTAATAAATTTCTTTAAGTGGTTGTGTTGGTTGGGGCTGTGTATGTTTCCCCATAGGGGTTTTACAATGTCAAAACATTGGTGTGTTGATATTTGATTTGGTTGTGTGAGTGGTTATTGAAGGTGTTCTTCCTCTGTTGGAATACCTGCGTTGTCGAACATGGTATCCGAGCCTGTTTGAAGACCTGCTCCTGTTGTAGATCGAGATCATGAAGTTGAGTTTCCTCATCTCCTTTTTCTACCATTTTGTAAATTTTTGGGCTAAGAGGAATATTCCATTGTGTCCGGAGTGCTCATTTCATTTAGGAAAAGTTTTTGTTTCACTTGAAATTTTTTTGTTTTCCCAAGATATGACCATTTCAGCTAGATCCAGAGGTATAAAGCCTGGATACGCCCTTTTTAAATTTTTTGCAAGTTTTATATTGTTTTTTTTCGGGTTGCTACTCTTTTAGATCTATGTATGATATTTTCCCCATGCCCTATGTGATCTCGACAAAACAAAAACATATAGGAAAATGTGCATTTTCCAGGTAAGCTAACTGATATCTAACTCTTGTTGTCATCAAGAAGCGAATTTTTTTTCTTGTGTGAAAATAGTTTTTTTTAGCACATTATCCAAGGTCATATTCAACAACAACAACAACAAGAGCATGCTCTCCAAGGTCATTTTCAACAACAACAACAACACACCCAATCCTCTTGCTAAATAATACACCATGTTTTTCTACACCATTTGGTTAAAAGTTTCTTTATTGAGTAAGAGGTCTTAAGTTCAAGTCTCTCTTTTTATTACTTTTTTTTGAAAAAGTGCATGCTCCATTGTAAAGAGTATTTCACTTCAAGTATAAAAGTGAATCACTATAAGTATCTTTTAGAATTATTTATTTTGCATGCATCTTTTCTTTTATAAAGTAAATTCATTGTAAAAGTGATCCCCACTTCTTTTTATAAAAGTGGGTCACTTCATAAAGAATTCTTTTATAAAGTGACTTCATTATAAAAGTGATACCCACTTATTTTTATAAAAGTGGGTCACTTCATAAAGAAACTTACACCATCACTTGGTCCCTTGATTATCGTTTATGTCTTTTTTTAAAAGGGAATAAATTTCACATCTGAAGTTCGTTTTCAATGTCACTTTTGTTAAAACTACCTAATTTTTTGAGATCTTTCCATCCAGATAATTAGTTTCAGTTTTTAAATCCATATTATCTACATATTTAATATGGATTTGTTGGCAGAAGGGCATACCCAAGGTTCAATGCTTCAACAACATACCAACAAAACCCTAACTACTGACCCTTTTGGCAACACCTATGAAGCAGATGAAGTCTCACCCAAGGTAGAGGCAGGGGTGGTTGTAGGACTCAGATGTCTGCAACCTAGCTGGGACACAGATATGTGATTACAACACCTTAACAGAGAACTTAGAAGTTTTCATATTTTAGTACTTATCCTTTCTCTACAGCGCAGATAAACCCTAATTACAGCGCAACACAGTATTCAACAAGATTCCACACATTCAAGCACTAAGCACATCAAAATAGATCAGATCTGGTACTTATCTACATCACCAAGCACTAAGATATTATACCAGATGCATCATACATAAATATATCATCACTAAGCATAAATAACATCACTAACATACAACATAATGCATTAAGCCATCATAACACACGATATATGTGGTTCACCCCCAGCTTGGGGCTATGTCCACCAGCTCTTCTTCTCCTTTATTATCTTATGTCAATCTCCTTACATGCACAAAGCCTCAGAACCCACTCTACATAGGACAGGATATTTGCGCACACTCCGCCAGATCCTCCTTCCCCGAGCTAGGTTTAAGCAAAAATCATTTTTATGTTCTATACGCAAGCCTCTTACAATCACTTGCACTTGGCTCTGCAAGTTCTTAACACATAGCATGCACAAAGCATCCACAACCATTCACACTTAGCAAATTGGCCTCTTCCTATGTCACCTAGATATCTATTTATACATTACAAAAGGGCCTCGACATGGGTAAACGCATGGTATGACATACCCATACCCATTACATAAGCCCAAAACCCAAAAAGTCCTAAAAGGGGGTCAAGATCCCGTGATCTCAGCTTAGACTTGTACTCGTCCTTCGACAGCCTGTTGAAGTCCCAAAATAGGTCAAACTTGACCAAGGATATCTAAAACTTAGTCAAGGTCCAAAAGGCCCCCAACACTCACCTGTGACTCATCCTGAGTCACTCTAATCTAGGTAGCTCCACCTCAAAATCCTGGAGCCTGGCTTTAGCTACTTTGACTTGCTTCTTTTCCAAGGCCTCCTACTCGATGAACTATTGAATAACTTCCTTGTTCATAGGTTCCTCTAAGCGTTTTTCTATGAAAGTGACTACTTGTTCCAGCTCTTCTCATCGGCCTTCAATTTCCTCAAACAATTGGAAATATTTGTCCTGGACTGGTTGAATCCTTTGAGTCACTTCCATGACTTTTCTTTGTATGGTATGGATCTTCTGCTGAGAAGTACATTGTTCCTGGGATCTTTTCATTCTTTCAACTGTGCTTGTACTATCATCGCTCGTTGCTTTGCCTCCTAGAGTTGTGACCTCCCCGTGTCTTCAATTTAGGGTCTTCAGTAAGTCGCTTGTAAGTCTACGTAGTTATATTGCTAAGTTGATTACATTCCAAAGCTAATGCTCTGATCCTCTGAATGATGCTCTGGCCAGTGAATTCTCTTTGGTATCGCACGTCCTACAGAGTACTTGGTACTGTTTGTATCTCTAGATATGTTATTCTTTTTTGAAGTTGTTGGATGTCTTCAACAAGCTTCCCTACTCGATCCTCCACTGTGTCTTCCTCCTTTTGCTCCAAGCCCATCACAGAGAGAATTTCTTTGCTGACTGCTTATTTTACTCCAACATGTTACGTGAGAAGTTGTTCTTTCTCATGTTGGATCTGTGCTTTCTCCTCTTCAAACTTTGTTTGGAGTTCGTCCTTCTCCTGCTGTGCAAATTGGCATTGCTCTATCACTTCCTCTTGTGCTCGCTTCAGGGCCATTGTGGCCTATTCTATTTCTTCCTGTGCATGACGAAGGAAAGATTCTGTTGCATCGACTAGTCTGTGGAGTTGGGTAGGCTCATATCCCAACTCCATTTCTTATAATGGCTGGGGCACAGTGGAAACTGTGCGACTGGAGTAAAGGGCATATTGTACCCCTCGCAGTTATGCTTCAATGTTTTCATACATTGTCTCTTGCTTAACTTCATTTCTCTAAAAAATATATTCTGAGGCATCTGATATAGCGGTGATCATGAATTCGAAGTCATTGAGCATGAGCACAATCTATAGCTTGGTCTTACTAGCCTTTGAATTCTTCCACGATGTGGGTTTCATGGGAGAAACCTTTATTTTGTTAGATGGCTCTGCGCCATCAGGAGGATTTTGTGGTGGTGTTACTTTTCCTTTCTTCTATTGGTCTTCTTTTCCACTGTTCTCTTCTTTGTCTACTTCGTCATCACCTTCTCCACTAGGTGATTCTGAAGAAGTCTCTTCAGATGCGTTGTTCAGATTTTGTACCTCTTCTGTCTTCTTCCTTCTGCTAGTTCGAGGTGTGTTATACCCTTCATGAGTGACCACCAGGTTTTCGATTAGTTCAGGGTCAGATAGTTCTGCGGGGTCAACTAGGATAGGGAGATATGTAGGCCATTCCTTAGTTATTTCTTCTAGGTCCTCCTCTGTGAGTTTGTAGTAACTCTGTAGTACTGCTTTGTGTTCGTCTCCACATGCAGTGATATAGATAAAATGTTTGTTTGCATGGAACTTCACAAATGGCCTAAACCTATGTAGGGTGTTTGGAATCATACAAGGGACAACCTTAATATCCCTCTTTAACTACAGGTAGTAGGTGTGGAACACCGTGTTTGATTACCATTATTTTCCCATATCGCTCGAATACCAGAGCATGGTGAACTTCATGGCTAAGGTTTCAGATGGATGTATTTCAGGGAAGGTCACACCTTACGACATCTCCTAATCTATGAATGCGAAGAGAATCAACAACCAACTAAAATGGAACTCATAGCCCTGATCCTGAGCTTCGCGACAGTCTTGGTCTAACTGGTTAACTAAGTACTTTCCTTAGTTCATTTTTAGCCCCTCCATGCATTTTCCTGTGAGGTCAACAACAAACCCTGTGACCTATATGGGTCTGTTCTTCCGGACCATCTTACCAACAATCAACAATAAATCCAAGCACACTACGCCATTCTGGATGGAGGCTAACTTGTAGCCTCACTTCCCCTTCTCCACATCGCTGTATGTATCTTTAATCTTCTGCACCAGGGCATGGTCTATAGCCTTTCCTAGGTAAAAGTATTGTGGGTTTGGTCCCTGCATGCTCAATCCAGTGATATGAAGGATCAACACCGGATCGACGGTGATGCATCTGTCTATCCATAGGTAGCTGCCATGGAAGCTCGAAAGTAGGAGCTTAACGCATGCGTTAACCTCCTAGTGCCTTCCAAAATGAGGTATTTTCATCACGTTCAGAATAGTGGACTATGCAAGGTCCATAGTCCATGGTCGAGGGATAATCCTTGACTTCTTCCCCTTCATCCTAATCAAATACCTGTGAGAGGTGAGCATGCTGAAGTTCTTGCGATATCCTAGGTTGAAGTCGCTAATCTTTAATGTCATGGTCTTATCCAGCTATGGTTTTCATGTGTGTATCCCCTTTGGGAGGTACACAGTAACCAAGGTGTAGTCGAAGTCCATGGGGATACTGTCATGATTCACCGCATCATCCAAAGGTGGGATGTAGTCGGGAAGGATGGATGGGATTAACTTGCATTTTCCAAGTCATCTCAATGCTTGGTTCGTTTCTCGGCCATAGCTTGGGATGGTCTAGATCCATGAGCAGTCGATAGGGAAGCTTGCACTCAGACTCTTATCGATGAAGCTTGAATTCCGATGGACATCACCTTCTCAGCCATAACTTCGATTAGAACTTATTCGACACACTTTTCTATGACGTTGATTTTGTTCGACATGCACGCTAGATATCGGATAACTCAGGTCGATGAACAAATGCTCAATGTAATAGAATAGGTAGCGAAGTCTCAGTAAGCACAACACAATAACAATGAGTTCTCTTGTTGGCTCGGGTACAATTCGTGAAAGTGTTCTCGGTGCAACAGTCGATGGAATAAGTAGGCAACAATGTAATAGATCAATCCAATGCATAAGAGGCCTTCATCAATGCAGTTATGTCTATTACGATGTGGTCCCAACGATCCAATGGCGAGATTTCTGATCATAACTATTGTTCTAACCGTTTGGGAACGCCAATCTAATGGTTATAATGCCTCCAATAGTCATATCACTCTGCCATGGTGAAGTGTCAATATGAGTTGTTCTTATATTCTGGCGAAGTTTAAATTATGGAGACCTTCCTTCTGCAAATTCTTCTCTAGAACTTCCTATAATTTCTCTGACTTTTCTTTCTTCTTGCTGATCTTTCTAGCCTTCTTCCCTCTGATCTGTGTCTCGATATTCCTCTTTCCATTCTGATTCTTATCTCCTCTTGGCATAGTAACTTCGCGATGTTGGTGGTCTTTCCTAAGTTTCAAGGGAAATACTTCTTCTATGTCTGGGGTAAGTGCTCTACTCTCCTGTACAGATAGATGTTTCAAGTCTTCTTGTGTTCTTTCAACTTCGACATCTAGCTTTTTGGTCCTTAGTAGCCTCGACTGATTTTCTCGTTCTTTTAGTAAGTGTGTTATTCTCTTAGCCATGAAGTCTCTCAGTTCTTGTTTTTTTGTTCTAAATCTTCCTCTTCTTTTCTTTGGGTCTGATCTTTCTCAATCTAGGTTTTTCCTAGTAGTATAGAAAATGGGGAATTTTTCTCAACAAACTTAACGATCTCAAATGCTTCTTCTGTCGAAGTTCCATGAGAACTCATAGATGTTTGGGTAAGTCTTCCACATAGGGTTATCATCTTTCCTCTAAATAATCCTATTCCTCTCAATGAAGGAATCATAGTAGGCTTTCCTAAAATTTCCCAAGATCTTTCTATCATAATATTCACCTGTGTTTCCTCATCTAGAACACAGTCTATGTCGAAGTCTCTTATTCTTGTTTCTATGCACTCTTTCTCTTTGAAGATATCTGATAAGTTGATATCTATGTGGTCATTCATGGTTTCTTTCATTTGTGGTAACACAATATCTTATTCTTTATGGGGTTCTTTCATGGTCTCAATTTCTTGGTCTTCCTCAAGGTTTTCTTGTCTCATATTCATTCTTTCAACCTTAGCAATCATTCTAGGGAAATCTAGAACGTCATGGACCATATCTTTACAAAAACGTCAACTAGTTTTTCTACCAGGGCATACCTTAGCAACATGTCTCGGTCTTCTACAAATGTAATAGAGAGTTAATCCTCTCTTTCTCTTAAATGATCCCCAGCCTTTCTTGTACTGCGCACTAGGATCATGGTGGCTAACCTACAAAAAAATCTTCCTAGGATCTTACATCCATTTGTTAGTCCAAAAATCCTTTATATATATAAGAATAACATATCTTTCACAATTTCTATAAGATCTACTCAAATCAAACCTTCTTTCTTCTAATTGTGCCCTAGTTTTTAGACTAGGAATTTTTCTATCAAACACACCTAGATCCATACTTTCAAAACAAAAAATTTCAATTATCTTATCTTTAACAGAGCACAAAGATTCCAGATATTACCTCTTTTTGACAAATATTTTCACTGATCTTACCTCTTTTTCTTCATATCTGATTCCTTTCTTAGCACAAAGCTTCGTAGTCAAGTAGAATACTGTGCACTAGGGCAACAGATATATGCACAGATCTTTCTCTCTTTTCCTCGGATCCCAACAATCATAGTTTCGGTCCCGAAAACAAAACCATTTGTTGGCACAAGGGAAGACCTAGGGTTCAACACTTTAACAATGCACCAACAAAACCCTAACTATCAGCCCTTTCAGTAACACCTACGAAGCAAATGAAGTCTCACCCCACGTAGAGGCAGAGGTGGTTGCAGGACTTAGATGTCTACAACCTAGCTTGGACACAGATATGTGATTATAGCACCTTAACAAAGAACTTATAATTTTTCATTCATTAGTACTTAGCCTTTGTCTACAGTGTAGATAAGCCCTAATTACAACACAACACAATATTCAATAAGATTCCAAACATTCAAGCACTAAGCACATCAAAATAGATCAGATTTGGTACTTATCTACATCACCAAGAACTAATCTATTATACCAGATGCATCATACACAAAGATATCAACACTAAGCATAAATCACATCACTAACATACAACATAATGCACTAAGGAACCATAACACATGATATACGTGGTTCACCCCCAGCCTGGGGCTATGTCCACCAACTCTTCTTCTCCTTTATTATCTCATGTCAATATCCTTACATGCACAAAGCCTGAGAACCCACTTTGCATAGGACAAGAGATCTGTGTGCACTCCGCCAGATCTTCCTTCCCCAAGCTAGGTTTAAGCACAAATACTTCTTACATTCTATACACAAGCTTCTTACAATCACTTGCACTTAGCTCTGCAAGTTCTTAACACATAGAATGCACAAAGAATCCACAACCATTCACAGTTAGCACATTGGCCTCTTCCTATATCACCTAGATATCGATTTATACATTAAAAAAGGGCCTAGACATGGGTAAACCCATGGGCGACATCCCCATACCCATTACATAATACCAAAACCCAAAAATCCCTAAACGGGGGCCGATATCCTGTGATCTCTGCTTCGACTTGTGATCCACCTTCAATAGCCTCTCGAAGTCCCAAAATAGGTCAAACCTAACCAAGGATATCCAAAACTTGGTCAAGGTCCAACAGGCTTATTCAAGTAATATTTTTCTTACCAACACCAACTACTTCCAATGGAAATCCCATATGGAGGATTTATTAAGAAGTAAAGGCTTGTACCAAATCACATTGGGAAAGGAAACAAAACCTATTGATGATGATAAGAAAGTTAAATGGGATAATAGGAATGAAGAAGCACGTGCCATAATCCAAATGTCCATATCTCCTGAATTAAGGTTCCAACTTCAAAAAATTGATAAAACCAATGAAGCTTGGGAAAATATTTGATTTATGTTTGGTAAACACAATATTATTCGAGAACAACAATTAGAAAATCAAGTAGTGAGTTTAATTCCAAGTGATTTTTCTTCCATTGAAGACTATCTATCTAATTTTAAAACACTCATAATTTTATGTGAAGAATGTAAGATAAAAATGGATGAAGAGCATTGTATCTATCTTATTCTTTCTAAGCTAGTTAGTACATATTATATCTTTGTATCTACCTTTTATGCCATTAAAGAGGCTCTAGGGACAACTTATCAAAAACCCACTCTTGAGTCGTTTTGTGATGCTTTGATTAGAGAGAAAGATAAACTTTTACAACTTGGAGTGATCAACATTGTCGGTACCTCCAACAAACCCTTAGTCATCCATCAGAAAGATAAACCCAAGAATCCAAAGAAGCAATATCCTCACCAAAAAAAAGACAACATAAGGGTCCCAAACCCATTTAGACAACTTCCAGTCCTAATTGTGACAAAGGAGCAAAATATAAAAATAAGAAGACGGACAGACATTGCAACTTTTGTGATAAAGATCGTCATGATGAGTCCAAATGTTTCAAGAAGATGGTAGATTTAGAAGCAGTGATGAAGAATCACAACATCGATATTGATTCTACTTCTTATTCTTCTTCTCATGGACATGCACTTTCAGATTTTGGTTTCTCCTTCAATACAACTTCTACTTATGCTTCTAATCAGTGGCTTATTGATTATGGAGCATCGTATCATATGGATAAGGATAAAGACATATTTTCTTCTCTAACTCAATGTAACACCAAGAAAATATTTGTTGGTGATGATAGATCTCTTAGTGTTGAAGGATCTGGAACAATTCAAGTAGAAAATGGTCATTTCAGTGATGTATTATGTCTTCCAAGTCTTTCTTGTAACCTTCTATTAGTATATCAAATCACTCACTCAGGCGAAGGTAAAATCGTAGATTTTTCACCTCACCAAGTTGTAATCAAGGATCTAAAATATCCTAAGCATGTTCTTATAACTTGAATCGTTGATGATATTATTAGGCTGTACAAGTTTGAAAACTTTGGTTCATCATCTTTTTCATCAGTTTTTGTTTCTCATATCGATCACTTGAGAAAACTTTGGCATGACCGGTTTGGTCATCTGAGCTATCGCTCATTGCAACAACTGTGTAAAAAATATATGGTGACTAGTCTTCCTCCTGTTTCATGCAGAGATGGTGTTTGTGTCGATTGTATTCTCGGAAAACATCATCGGGATAGTTTTGACAAATGTGCCGCTTGGTATGCCTCATGCCCTTTGCAACTTGTTCATAGTGATTTGTGTGGTCCACTTTATTCTCCTTCTTTTTTTGGGTGCAAGTATTTCTTAACTTTCATTGATGACTTTTCCAGACATACTTGGGCTTACTTTTTAAAACTTAAGAGTGAAGTTTTTGACTATTTTTTGGCCTACAACACCCTTGTAGAAAACAAATCTAGACATCAAATTCAAAGGTTAAGAACAGATAATGGAGGCGAATATGTGAACAATAATTTTACAAGTTACTGCACTACATAGGGCATCCAAATGCAACACACTGTTTAATATACACCATAAAAAAATGGTGTTGTTGAGAGAAAGAACCGCACATTAAAATAAATGGATAATTGTGTGATCCAATATAAGGGATTAAGTTTAAAGTATTGGGTAGAAGCCATCAAATGTGTCAATTACATAGTAAGTCACACTCCCACAAAGGATCTTAAAAATATAACACCATAAGAAGATTGGACTAAAATTAAACCAGATGTAAGTCACTTCCGTGTATTTTCCAGTATAGCATGGGATCACATTCCTGATGAGAAAAGGAAAACATTACAGCCTAAAAGTGAGAAGCATATGTTTGTTGGTTATTCTGAAGATGTCAAAGGTAATATACTTATTCAACCACATTGTAATGAAATTTTTTGGCACAGGGGCATACCCAGGGTTCAAGGGCATACCCAGGGTTCAATGCTACAACAATGCACCAAAAAAACTCTAACTACCAGCCCTTTCGGCAACACCTGCAAAGAAGATGAAGTCTCACCTGAGCTAGAGGCAGGGGCGGTTGCAGGACTTAGGTGTATGCAACCTTATCTAGGACACAGATCTATGATTATATCACTTAATAGAGAACTCATCACTTTTAATTCATCATTACTTAACTCTGCAAGAAAAACAAAGCATCATAGCATTCACCCTGATCTAAACTAATTAAGCACTTAGCATAAATAAATGGATCAGATCTAGCAAGTTCAAGAACTAAGCACGTCCATCAATATCAAATCTAGCATCCAGATTTATCATAAGAAAAAATCATAAACAGATCTATCTAATCACCTCAAATACCTTAGCACATAACACATAAACACATCCGAACATCGCACAAAGCAGAATAACACAGTATTTACATGGTTCACCCCCACCCTGGGGCTACATCCACCAAATCTTCTTCTTTATTAGCGTATTCAATGGGTTACAAGAATAGAGACTCAAAACCTTACTCTGCATAGGACAGAAGATTTGCGCAGCTCGCTATATCCTTCTTCCTTGTGTTACGGCACACAACCCTTCACAATCTTGGTACAACCACTTGCACCTAGCTCTGCAAATCCCACACAGTATGCACGAAGCCTTATGCTTCTTGACCACATAGATCCCACTCTTATCACTTAGCCAACTTGCACAACACTTGCGCACTACTCAACTATTTCTTACATTGCCTAGCCTTCTATTTATACATACAAAATAGGCCTAAACATGGGTAAACCCATGGGTCGACATCCCATTCCCGTTACATATTCCCAAATCCAAAAAAGGAGCCGAAATCCTCTGATCTCTTCTTCATCTTGTGCTCCATCTTTGACAGGTTGTCAAAGTCCCAAAATAGGTCAATTTGACAAAGGGTCCCCCAAAACTTGGTCAAGGGCCAACATGCCCCCAACACTCACCCGTTACTCATCTCGAGTCACTCTGGTCTAACTAGTTCTGCTTGGAACACCTCGATATTGGCTCGAGCTGCTTCGACCTACTACTGCGATACAAACTCCTTTTCAGTGAACTCATGGATGACTACATCGTTGATAGGTCCCTCTAGATGTTGTTCAGCTGTAGTGGCAACCTGCTCTAGCTCTGCTCCTTGGCCTTCTACCTCTGTAAACAATTGATAGGATTTATATTGAACAGGTTGGAGTTTCTCAGTTACCTCCATAACTCTACTCTAGATAGTATGGATTTTCTACTGTGCAGTGCGTTTCTCTTGGGATCGCTTCATTCTTTCCATAGTTGACAGAGGATTCAGCTGTGCCTATATCTTTTCGGCTTGGTACTTCACCTCTTGGAGCTGTGATTCCAGTGCTCTTAATTCTGGACTCTCAGGGAGTCATTCATATGTCAGGGCACTGTGATCAGTGAGATAATTACATTCCTAGGTAAGAGCCTTGAGTCATTCAACTGTGCTCCTGGAAGTTGCTTCTTGTTGGTCTCTTACATCTTGATGGGTCTTGGGTACTACACTTAGTTCCAAATCTGCGATGTGTTGTTGTAGCTATTGGATCACTTCTTCAAGGTGTGCTACTTTCTATGGAACTCACTCTTTGGCCTTTAGTTCTACGACTATCATAGAGTGAAGTGCTCTGTTGACCATTTCCTTTACCTTGAGTTGCGTCGCGAGCAATTGTTCCTTTTCTTGTTGTAGCTGGGATTTTTATTCATCGAACTTCTCTTGGAGAGAAGTATTTTCTCATTATGTAGCACTGCGTTGCTCTACAAGGACCCCCCGTACTTGTGCCAAAGTCTGGATGGATTTTTCTGTTTGTTCTTGCACTGGTCGAAGATGATCTTCGACTATATCAGCTAGGTGGTGGAGTTGAGATGGCTCATCTCCCAATTCTGGTTCTCTCGACGCAGTGGAGACTGCGTGATGGGACTGTAGGGCCTATTGTACCCCTCGAAGTTCAGTCTCAATTCAATCATACATATCCTCTTGCTTTGCTTCTTATTTTTCTGCTATTTCCAGTGAGGCATTGTTTAGGGCTTCTATGAGGAAGTCAAATTCATCATAGGTGAGGACAGTTTGCATCTTGGTCATTGTGGCCTTCAATTTCTTCCAGGAGGAAGTTTTTGGAGGAGAAAATTTCCTCTTTTTCAGTGGATCAACCTCGTTACCCTGTTGTTGTTTGACCTCTTTGTCATTCAAATCTTCACCATCACCTCCCTGCTCTGGTGAGAATGAAGCAGTCTTCATGGATGTACTGTCTAAATACTGAACCTCTTCAGTCTTCTTTGTCCTTCTAGGTCTGGGTGTATCCTGTGCAGTTTCTGGGTTGTTGATGTTGGATATCTCTATAGGGTCTGCTAGAATGAGGAGGTACACTGACCATTCCTTAGTGATCTCCTCCAAGTCCTCTTTTGTTAGCTTATAGTAGGATTGGATTTGTTGCTTGTGCTTGTCAGCACGCACTGTGATGTAAATAAAATGTTGGTCTACATTGAACTTCATCAAGGGCATGAACTGGTGTAGAGTGTCCAGAGTGATGCGAGGCTTAGACTAGATGGTTTTCTTCAGTTGGTTTTAATAGTTATGAAAAAAAACATTGGACTTCCACTATTTGTTCATATCACTTGAGTACCACAGTGTATTGAACTTCGCAGCCAATGGTTCGAAAGGCTCGATGTCCGAGAAGGTCGCACCTTCCGATGTCTCCCAGTAAATAAAAGTGATCAGGATCAATATCCATCTCAAATGAAATTCATACCCTTGATCATGGGCTTCTCTGCAGTCAATTTCTAATTGGTTCACCAGGTACTTCGCTCAGTTCATATGAAGTCCTTCTGCGCACTTCCCTGTGAGGTCGACCACAAAACCAGTCACTTGGGTGGGTCGGTTCTTTTAGACTAACTTCCATGCAATCAATTGATAGGTGAGGTGCATTGTGCCACTCTGGATGGAAGCTACCTTGTACCCTTGTGTCCCATTCTCGGCATCACTATAAGTTTCTTTGATTCGCTGTGCTAGAGCACAATCCATGGATTTTTTGGGGTTAAAATCTTGAGGGTCAGGTCCTTGCATACTTAACCCCATGATTCAATTGATCAGCATTGGATCAACTATTATACGATGGTTTAGCCACAAATAACCTCGATGGTAAAAAGATAGTAGTAGCTTGACACATGCATTTACCTCCTGGTGTGGTCCAAAGTGAGGAATCTTCATGACACTGAGTAGTGTGGACTACACGAGGTTCATAGTCCATGACTGGGGGATTATCTTCAAATTTTTCCCCTTAGCTATGGTGAGGTACTTATGTGGGGAGATCATGTTATAGGCTTTTCGATATCCCATGTTGAAGTCGCTAAAATTCAACGTTGCAATCTTATCTTGGTCCACTCGAACTACACGTACCCCCTTCGGTAGGTACGCATTGACCAAAGTGTAGTCGAAATCTATGGGCACGCTGTCTCGGTTTATTGTGCCACTCAGAGGTGGTAGATAGGTGGGTAAGATGGTCAGGATCAATTTAGAATTCACTAGATCATCCATGTTCTTGGTTCACTTTTCATCAGATGGTCGGGATGGTCCGGCTCTGCGAGCATTGGACAAAGAGGATGGTAGTCCTCTCATTGACGATGCTTGTATACCTATAGACATCGACATGACTCTTTCAATCATGAGGTCGATAAAAAATTCCTCAACAACTTTCTCTACAACGCTCAAATCGTCTGACATACACGCTCGGGGTTAACAATCTCGGGTTTGGGGGGTAACTTAGAAACATTAACGAGATAGAGAGTAAAAGAACGATGATCATTGTATAAACTCAACTTAGTCTGCGGGCTCAAATTCTCAATTGGAAAAAGTGTTCTCGGTGCATGGCGTGGTGGGATAAATAGGTAACTCAGCAACAGGTCACTTACAACAAGTATGAATCCTTCATTAACTCTGTCCTATCCATTATGGCTTGGTCTCAACGGTCGGATGGAGAGATGTCTGGACATAAATGGCTTTCAATCCATTCGGAGCATTAATCTAATGGTTATAATGTCCCCAACAGCTATATTGCTTCATCATGGTGAAGTGCCATGTGTTTCTATTCTAATATCTCGGTGAAGCTCCAATTTTGCAAATTTTCCTTCTACGAGGTCCCCTCTAGAACCTTCTACAACTTGTCGATCTTATCCCTCTTTTTACTTAGCTTTATATCCTTCTCCCCAGTGAGTTTCATCTTAGTGTGCCTTTTTTCCATTCTGATCCTTAGCTTCTTTTGGCATAGTTACTTATTGTTGTTGAGACTCCTTCCTAAGATTCAAGGGTAACCCTTCTTCTTCATCTGGAATAGGTACTTCAATATTTAGTGATTCTTCTAGTGTTCTTGCAACTTCGACATTCAAGTTTCTGGTGTTAAATAACTTTGGTCTGTTCTTATGTTCTTCAATCACATGTGCGATTCTTCTAGTCATGAATTCTTTTAACTCTTGCTTCTGTTGTTCTAAAACTTCTCCTTCTTCTTTCCTCTTGGCCTAATCTCTTTCAATCCAAGGTTTTCCTAGTAACATGGTAAATGGGACGTTGTTCTCATTGAATTTAAGAATCTCAAAATCTTCCTTTGTCGAAGCGCTATTGATAGTCATAGGTAGCTTGGTAAGTTTCCCACATAGGGTAATCAATTTACCTCTGAATAATCCTATTCCTCCCAATCAGGGAATCATAGGAGGCTTTCCTAAAAGTTCCCAAGTTGTTTATGTCATAATATTCACCAGTGTTTCCTCATCTAGAACACAGTCAACATCGAAGTCTCCTATTCTTGCTTCAAGGCATTCTTTTTCTTTGAATATCTTTGATAAGCTGACGTGTTGGTGGTCCTCCATGATTTCTTTCATCTGTAGAAATACTCTCTTTGATTCTTTCTAGGATTCTGTCATAATATTAGTTTCTAGATATGCCTTAGGGTTTTCTTGATTCATATTCATTTTTTCAACCTTAGCAATTATTCTAGGGCAATCAAAAACTTCATGGTCCATAGATCTGCAATAGAGACAACTAGGTCTTCTTCCAGGGCATTCCTTAGCAAGATGTCTGGTTTTTCTGCAATTGTAACAAAGGGTTAATCCTCTCTTTCATTTAAATGATCCCCACCCTTTCCTGTACTATGCACTAGGATCATGGTAGCTAACCTACAACAAATTCTTTCTAGGGTCATGCATACAATTATTAGTCCAAACATTCATTCTATGCATAGGTATAACATATTTTTCGCTATTCTTATCAGATCTATTCATAGCAAATCTTCTTTCATCTATTAATACCCTAGTTTCGAAGCTAGGATATAATCTATCAAATATACCTAGATTCATACTTTGTAAACAAAAATTTCCACTAATATTACTTCTACAGAGAACAAAGCTTTCAGATCTAGAACTTTTTCAATATTCTTATTTTTATCAGAGCACATAGCTTCCATATCTTACCTCAAAAATTCTCACTTTTACCTTTCTCAAAGCACAAAGATTTCATATCTTACCTCTTTTCTTCAGATCAGACTTCTTTATTTAGCACATAGATTTATAAATAAAAATAGAATATTTCGTATTAGGGAAGCATATCTACACATAGAACTTTCACAATTTCAGGTCATAGCTTTGCACAAAGCTTCTTCTACCTTTAGTTCCCAGCAATCACAGTTTCAGGTCCCAGCAATGGAACCATTTGTTGGCATAGGGTTAGACCCAGGGTTTAATGCTACAACAAAACACCAACAAAACCCTAACTACTGACCCTTTCGATAACTCCTACGAAGCAGATGAAGTCTCACCCGAGGTAGAGGCAGGGGTGGTTGCAAGACTCATGTATCTGCAACCTTAGATGGGAAATAGATCTATGATTATAGCACTTAATAGAGCACTCAACATCGTTAGTTCATCATTACTTAACTCCGCAGAAAAAATAGAGCATCACAACATTCACCCTAATCTAAATAAATTAATCTCTTAGCATAAATAAATGGATCATATCTAGCAAGTTCAAGCATTAAGAACATCCATCTATATCATATATAGCATCCAGATTTATCATAACCACAAAGCATAAAAAGATCTATCTAATCACCTCAAAGCACTTAACACATAACACATAGACACATCAAAACATCGCACAGAGTAGAATAACACAATATTTATGTGGTTCACCCCCACCCTGGGGCTACATCCACCAACTCTTCTTCTTTATTAGCGTCTTCAATGGGTTACAAGCATAGAGCCTCAAAACCTTACGCTGCATATGACAGAAGATCTGTGTAGCTCGCTAGATCCTTCTTCCCTGTGGTACAACACACAACCTTTCATAATCTTGGTACATCCACTTGCACCTAGCTCTGCAAATCCCACACAGTATGCATGAATCCTTACGCTTTGTGACCACACAGATCCCACTCTTAGCACTTAGCCAACTTGCACAACACTTGCACACTACTCAATTATTTCTCACATTTCCTAGCCTTCTATTTATGCATACAAAATAGGCCTAAACATGGGTAAAACTATGGGCCGACATCCCATTCATGTTACATATTCCCAAATCCCAAAAAGGAGTTGAGATCCCGTGATATCTGCTTCATCTTAGACAGGTTGTCGAAGTCCCAAAATAGGTCAACTTGACCAAGGATCTCCCAAAACATGGTCAAGGGCCAACAAAATTATTATTAGAAGAGATGTTAAATTTTATGAAAATCTCTTGGCCTGCGAGCCTAATTTGACGTGTGTGCCTTCTTTGGCCTATGAGCCTAATTCAACATTTGTGCCTTCTTCGGCCTGCGAGCCATATTCAACTTTTGTTACTTCTTCTCTTCTGGTTTCTTCTTCAGATGAGGACAATGAGGATGAAAATCCACCTCTTCCTTCTCACCTTCCTCTTCATGAGTCCTTTGTACATGAACCAACACCAGCTCCAACTCCACTACTTCCTATATGGGTCCATTCAACACGAGAAGAAACTGATGATCTTGTCAGTGATCCTTCAGATCAGTGACAGACACGTTGACAGCTCCAACGAGCCTCTTCTCTTTTTTCTCAAGTTTCAGAGACTCATGATCCAGATACATTTTTAGAAGATTTAGGTCATCCATATTGGGATAGAACATTGAATGAAGAGTTTCGTTCTTTAATGGAAAATTATACTTGGGATCTTGTACCTCTTCCAAAAGGAAGAAAACTTGTGAGATGTAACTGGGTCTATGAACTATGTATGCATCATATGGAAGTGTTGAAAGACACAAGGCTCGTTTATTTGCCAAAGGATTTTTCCAAGTTGAAGGAATTGACTATAATGAAACCTTTTCCCCTATAGCCAAAATGAATTCCACCGGCCTTGTTTTTTCCCTTGCTACCTCACATAAATGAGAGGTCCATCACATGGATGTTAAATTCTCCTTCTTGCATGAATATTTGCAATAATAAATATACATGCAACAACCTCCTGGATATGTCCATAGTGAATCTATCCTTTTTTTTCACCTTAATAAATCTCTTTATGGTCTTAAGCAAGCTCCTCGATCTTGGTATGTCAAAATGGAAAAATTTCATATTGCCACTGGCTTCTCTAGATTCCATTCCGATCCTAATGTCTATACAAAGAAAGTAGGAATCCATATCATAATCTTTTTCCTTTATGTTGATAACCTTATCCTTACTTCTAGAGACTCAAAACTTTTAAACCATGTGAAAACCAACCTTAAGACGAAATTTGAAATGACAAACTTAGGATTTTTGCACTATTTCCTTGCCCTCCAAGTTTTGCAAACCAATGAAGGAAATTTTATTTCCCAATATAAGTATTCTTGTGACCTTCTTCATCACTTTCATATGGATGATTGTAAACCAACCCCTTCTCCCTTCCACTATACAGTCAAGATTTTTGCCACCTATAATTCTTCTGAAGTTGATGCCACCTTGTATCATCAGTTAATCGGTAGCCTCTTATACTTGACTCATACCCATCCCGATCTTTCTTTTATTGTTGGTCTTGTTCATCGACATATGAAAACACCCCATGAAATCCATTGGAAAGAAGCTAAAAGGATACTTCTCTATGTCCATGGTATAATTCATTTCAGGATACATTACAGTTCAGGGGGGCTCCTTTATTGGTTGGTTTCAGTAATTCAGATTGGGATGATGACCTTGATGATCAAAATTCTACTGCAATTTATGTTTTCAGCCTTGGTTTAGGACTTGTCACTTGATCCTGTAAGAAAAAACATGCTATTGCACTTTCTTCAGCATAAGTAGAGTATCGAGCAACAATAAATGCAATTTAGGAAGCCTTATGTATTCGACACATTCTTTCATATTTTGGATTCCAACAACAACATTCGACCATCCTTTGGTGAAACAATCAGAGTTACATCAAGCTCACCAAATACCTAGTTCAACATCATCACAACAACCACATCGAGATACACATGCACTTCATTAGGAAGCTCATTCACGATCAAGTTATTGAAGTGCTATTTTTCCCTACAGAAGATCAAGTCGTAGACATTTTCACAAAGTCTCTTACATAAGCGAATTTTTCAAAACTTTGATCTATGTTAGGAGTTCAAGAAGTTTTCATCAAGGGGGGATAGGCTCTAATTCCTCCTTCCTTCTCCTACTGTGTCATTATTGTAAATAATTCAATCCTATTCCAAGTTGTCCTTAAGAGGGGATGTTAGGATATTTACAAACTTAAGAGTTATTTAATATCTACTTGGTCTAATGTATCATTAGGTAAAAGTGTGTATATTAGTGTGTTTCTTTAGTATGCATTTGGAGTTAGGAAATCCGACAGTCACGATATATTCACGACATAGATTCATCTGATGGTTCATATTATCCTCGATCTGAATGGTCATTGACTTGTTTCCTAACACCTGATTGTTCCATGATCTCTATTTAAAGAGAATGGAGGGTCATTTGTCGATGATCGATTGTGAGAAACTCTCATGCAAAATCTCTCTGTAATATTTTGGTTTTTCATTAATAAACTGATCCAAGTGGCCATGTTGGATGGGGCCGTGGATGTTTCCCTATAGGGGTTTTACCACGTCAAAACATCAATGTGTTGATCTTTTATCTTGTTGTCTGAGTGATTACTAAAGGTGTTCGTCCTCTGTTGGAATACCTGTGTTTTCGAACAGTCTTTGGAATATCTTCTTCATTCATCCGAATTTTTTTATAGCCTAAGAAAAGATATAATTTTGTGAAGAAATTAGCACCCTGGAGTTCATCCAACAGATCATCAATGAAAATAATGGGAAACTTATTTTTAAGGGCCAATTTATTAAGGGAACAAAAATATTGACACATGCACCAAGAAATATCTTCTTATAAGACCATTGCAACAAGGGATGAATATGGCTTGGTACTTGGGCGAATTAAACCTCCCTCTAACAATTCCTACACTATTTTTTCTATTTCATTTGTTTGATAAAATGGATACTGGTATGGGTGGACATTGGGGGGATGAATTCCTGGAAGGAGAGGGATGTTTTGATCATGATCACCTGATCCAGGGGATCAAAATATGCTAAAAAAACAAAGTGCTCGAAATTGCTTGAAAATGGACTCATGTGTAGGCCTCATCCTCGCTATCCCAACACAACTTGAACAGGTTCAAACAAACATCGTATGCGAGAGATATCACATTCTATCCACTTTGCCAATTTTTTTTTTTTTTTAATTGTATAGTCCATACAGTCCGTAATGCTGACTTTGAAGACTGTACTGACATGTGGGAGGATCACCGTACTAACATGAGGCAGGGTGATGTGGATTGTTGAATGGGCATAGGTGATGACATGGCATGGTACTATACTGACACGTGGCAAGTGGTGATGTGGTAGAGGATGACATGCTAGGTGATTTGACATATGAGGTGGACCTATCTTGTGTTGACACATGGTGTGTTTTTGGACCAATGGTATGGTGCCACGTGGCCTAGACATGGGATACCATATGGCACCCCTCTATGGTGTAATATTTTGGTTGGAGTAAGCGGGGATCAAACCCATGACCTCCAAGAGTGGTAGAGTCTTGGCACAGGATGAGCTACTAGCCCACCTGCCATGTATTACTTAACCTTATACAATGGAAAAATTATTTAAGTTTTCAATAATGTATAGTTTGGGATGAGTCCAGGCCAGGGCTTAGCCCCATCCCTTGGTCTTACCACACTTGTATACAACCTTTCCATTTGTACAACAACAGGCGTGAGGAACTCTCTAGTGTTTATCCATGGTCACACAACCCTCGACCATATGACCCTCAAGCATAGAGACTTCAATGGATTGCGGGTAGGTGCTACTTTCTAGGTCGGTGCCCAACCACATGGGCCATGCAACTGACACCTCCACTGAGAAAGGTGTTAAGTCCCTTAATAGTTTGAAAGAATGCCATGAATTGTGGAACGCATGTGGGCTGGGATTTTGGCACGGGAAACACCCGTGAGATAGGTTTATTCATACATAGGTGTGTTTTGGCAAGTAGAGACAACAAAGAACTGGGAGAAACTTCCAAGAAGTGTTTCCTATTCAATTTTTGGCAAAACCAAGTGGAGGAATAGCCCGACAAGGTTTTTTGGGCGTTCTGGAGCCATTGAAGCCATCTATTTTGCATTTTGAGCATTGTAAAGAATTAATTTTTACACTTTGAGCATTAATAAAAAAAATCCATTGGAATATGGACCAAGAGATGTAGCCCAAGAGAGGGGTGAACTCCTTTAACATTTTTCTGTGTTAATGTGTTTACTTTGATGGTTTTTATGCATGTTTATGTTGTTCATGATTAATTAAAAACTCATTAAGTTTATGTGTTTGTAACTTGATCCTATTACCCAAGCACATATAATTTACATTTGTAATTTTAAAGAGACTCAAGCCTTTTCATTTTCAGATCAACTTGGTATTAAGGCATAGGTTTTTGAAGGTTTGATTGTTTGCAAGTGTTTTTTTTCTGATGCTTACAAGGTTTAAGCTCCCAAGAGAATAAGGTCAACTTGTAGAGCCAAGTTCTCAAATTTCAAGAAGGAGAACTACACAATCACCTCAAGCTTCAAGGAGATATTCACCAAGAATTTCTCATGAGGAGAGTCATGAAAATCTTACTTCATAGGATGAAACATTTAGAAAATATTTCTATGATATTTTAGAGATGGTTAAAGTTTTATTTGAAGAAAGAAGTGCAATATTGCAAGGTGAAAGATCAAATACTCCAAAGGGTAATGAAGATAGCGGTGATAAAAATTCAAAAGGAAATGGACATAATGGTGATAATACACCTCCTTCACCTCCATATTCCACCTCTTCTACCATTTCACAACCACCTCCAAATTCTCCAAAATAACATTGTAAAATTCCTCTGCAAACTCCTTTCCTTAAGCTTGATATTAAGTTTGAATTTCCTATGTACAATGAAGAGGTAAATGTTGAGAAATTGGATAACTGGATTCATCATATTGAAGTGTATTGTAGGATACAATGAATCAAAGGTGATGAAACTAAGATTCATCTTGCTTCTCTTATATTGGAAAGTGTAGCACTCATTTGGTAGGAAGTCGAAACTCAAGAGGACATGAAGAAACATGGTAAAGTTTTATCCTCTTGGAATGATTTTATTGTTGCACTTAAAAGACAATTTTATCCATTACCATACATGCATAAATATATTATGGATTGGCGAAACTTTAGACAAGATAAAGGGAAAAGTGTGCAAAGATACACTCAAGAATTTAGAAGTATATCTTTGATTTTGGGTATAGATTTATCTTCTCAAGAAACTTTACTCAAATACATTGGAGGATTGCATAACTAATTGAGGCACACAATAATTATGTTTAACCCTACAAGTCTAGATGAAGTTTGTGTACATGAAACTCATTTGGAAGAAAGAGAGAGGAATGAACCTCAAGAGGGAATAAAGAAGCATTTTGTTAAGGGAGACAAGGGAAAGAGGAAATTAAAAGGAAATGCAATAAATAATGCTTCAGTCAAGAAAGAGGGAGAGAAAATATTATGTAAAATTTGTTCAAAATATGGCCATGATGAAGACCATTGTTGTAAACTTCATCCTGAAATGAGACCCAAAAGGTTCGGCCACAAGGGGAAACCAAAGACTACTGCAACTACACAACATGATTTATGTTCTGATTCTGGAGATGAAACAAAAATCACAGCCATGGGTTTTCAAGGTAAGGATTCTATTGCAAGTACTAGCTCTTAAAGTAATAGTAGCCTCAATGAAACTCAATATGAAAAGGAAAGAATAGACATTTTCCACATAAGGGTTATTTCAAAGCATACCAAGATAGATACTATTTTTGATATTGGATCTCAAGCAAGCCTCATATCTGAAGACACTATCAATAAATTAAAATTGGAAACTATTCCACATCCTAAACCTTACCCTCTAGGATGGATATGTGACAATGCCAAATTATATGTGAAAAGAAGGTGTAAACTTAGATTTTCCATCACTACAAACTTTATAGATGAGTTAGAGCTTGATGTTATTCAATTGGATATCTGTGGTATTGTGTTGGGAAGACCATATATATATGATAGGAGATCCATACTTCATCATCGTGAGAAAAAATATCACTTGTTTAAAAATGGATTTTAGTACATTGTTAGAGCACATACAAACAAGTTGAATTTTTCACTTGTAAATGCTGGACAAATGAAGAGATTAGTCAATGTGAGTAATATTTTTTTCCGATTGATGATCAAACCTAAAGACAATGTTGGAAAAGAAGCTTTCCAAGGTTGTGATGCAAAGTTGAAATTTGATTTATATGAGGTTGTTAACCAATATGATGAGATATTTCAGGAACCAAAAGGATTTCCTCAAAAACGGGGTATCCAACATGATATACAAATGCAAGATTGTCCTCTTCCAAACATTGGTATGTACATGATGTTAGTCATTGAGAATGATCAAATTTAAAAAAAAATCCATGAGTTGATTGAAAAATGGGTCATCATTCCAAGAACATCGTCGTGTGGGTCACCAATTGTTTTAGTGCCAAATAAAGATGGCACATGGTGCATGTGTGTAGGTTTCAAATCCTTGAACAAGATTACGTTAAAGAATCGTTATCCTCTTCCTAGAATTGATGATTTTCTTGATCAATTGAAAGATGCTAAGTATTTTAGTAAGTTGGATTTGAAAAGTGGATATCATTAGATTAGGATTGTTGAAGGAGACACATGGAAGACAACTTTCAAAACAAAGAAAGGTTTGTTTGAGTGGATGGTTATGCCATTTATACTTTGTAATGCTTCTACTACATTCATGAGAGTCATGAATGATGTTTTAAGGCCCTTTCTTGATGATTGTTTGATTTTCAACTTGGATGAAATTTTAATATTTAACAAGTCTCGTGAAGATCATGTTATGCATGTAAAGCAAGTTTTGGATGTCTTGAATAAAGAAAAATTGTTTTTGAAGATGTATAAATGTGAGTTTGGAAAGACCTCACTTGTTTACTTGGGACATATTGTTGGAGGAGGAGAGCTGAAAATTGGTCCTTCCAAGGTCAAAGTCATTTTGGATTGGCTCAAGCCCAACAATGTGACAGAGGTAAGAAGCATTTTGGGAGAAACCCAATATTGGAGAAAGTTGAATGCTAAGTTATATTCAATTGAAGATCCATTACATATAGTGACAAGAATCAAGCAAGTTTTCCAATGGGGAGGCAAGAAACAAAAATCTTTTGATGCATTGAAGGAGAATATTAGTTCATCTCCAGTTCTTGCACTTCCTATCTTGAGACAACCATTCGAGATCCAAACAAATGCAAGAAATTATGAAATGGGAGCACTCTTGTTGCAACATGGTAAGCCCATTTGTTTTCATTCTAAAACTTTTAATGGTGTTGTGATTAATTATCCTACTTATGATAAGAAGTTGTATGCATTGGTGCATAGTGTGAAAAAATGGAAACATTGTTTTTTGGGAAAACAAATTATCATTCACACTGATCATCAACCATTGCAATACTTACAATAACAAGCAAATCTACAACAAGAAAGACACTTCATATGGATGGGTTTTCTACAACAATTCCACTTGGTTATAAGGTATACGAAAGGAATTTATAGCAAAGTTGTTGATATGCTTCCTAGGCCTATTGTTAGTGCTTCAGTTATTCTTAAGCATAATTCTACCATGCATGAGAGCTATGTTGAACAATATGATTTAGATGTTGATTTTAAAGAGGTTTATGCAACTTTGTGTCATTATAACCAATTTTAAGAATTGGATAACCATGTTCATTATAAGATTTTGTATCATCTTGGAAAGCTATGTATTTCGTAGGGTGAAAGAGTCAACATCATAAGGGAAGCACATTCTTCTCTTATTGATGGCCACTTTGGTGTAGGAAAGATAGTGGCTAATTTGCAAAGGTATTTCTATTGGCCTAATATGAATGAAATGGTTTCAACATATGTAAGAGGATGTTCTTTATGTGCTACAAGCAAACCTAGCAATAGAAACTTGGGTTTGTATACTCCACTTTCGGTTACTTCTCATCCTTGGGAAATCATTTCCATGGACTTTGTAGGAGGTCTACCTATGTCTAAAAAGAATCATGATCACATTTATGTTGTGGTTGACCGTTTCATCAAAATGTGTATTTTGATGCCTTGTAAGAAGAAGGTTATAGCCGAACAAATGACACAAATGTTCTTTCATCATGTTTTGGTACATTTTGGGTTGCCCAAATCCATTAATTCTTATCGATATTCTTGATTTATTGGGAAATTTTGGTCAATATTATGGACACGCATGGACACCAATATGAAAAAGAGCACAAATGTTCATCCACAAATCGATGGTCAAACAAAAGTGGTGAATAGAATAGTAGTACATATTCTTCGTGGTTATTGCAGCAAGCATCCTAATCTTTGGGATGAGCACCTACACTACATTCATCATGCTTACAACTAGGCTAAGCACTCTTTGACTCAAATATCTCCATTTGAAGCATGTTTTTTTTATTTTCCAAAATATCCTTTAGATTTTATCTTTGGGAAATATATTTATATTGATGGTCAATATGACATTGATAGAGAAAAGAATTTCATTGAACAAATTCAGTTGGTGCATCAAATGGTACCATAAAAGTTGGAAAAGAGCCAAGCTAAGTACAAGACAAGACATGACAAGCATCATGTTGATCACAATTTCCAAGTTGGAGATGAAGCTTGGATTTAAATTAGCAAAGAGAGGTTGTTAGGAACCAAATATCAATGTAGCATAGAAAAACCTCAGAATAAGTACTCAACGCCTTAAAAAAGAGATAAATTCATATAATAAGCCTCTTCGAGGGGGAAACCTCCTTATGCCCACATAAATGTTCAATTACAATATGATTTCAAAATGAAAATGTCTCCTTGGTATATATAGGAGACTAGGAGGTATAATTACAACTAATAGACTAAAGACAACATAAATAAAATAACATTACTAATGTAATATGCCCCAATTAAGGGGTAATGAGCCACTATTTAGGGCTTAACATGCCCCTCCACTTGAGACAAGTGTTGTCTGTGATGCTTGAGTAACTCTGGATGCTTCTGTATAAAAGACTCATCTTCCCAAGTGGAAATATAGTTTGAACTGAGATCTTGTCACCTATAACCTTCTTTAAGCATGAAACATGGAAAATTGGGTTTACTCGTGAAGATAAAGGCAACTCCAATTGGTATGCGATAGTACCAATCTTCTCCAAAACCTTATAAGGTCCATAGTACTTTGGTGATAATTTATTATCCTTCTTGGCTTGCTTGAGGGACATCTGTTAGTATGGTTGTAGTTTTAAAAACACCCAATCCCCTACTTCAAAACTTCTTTACTAAGATGTTGATATGCTTGTTGTTTCATGTGATTTTGTGCCATGGTCAGGTTTTTCATTAATATTTGGAGAACTTGTTTTTGATGCTCGATGTGATCTTCCACTGCTTGAACCTTAGATTTTTGTTTTAGAGAAGAAGTGATGGAAGGAGGGTGGTATCCAGAGAGTTCCATAAATGGTGTCATTTTTGTTGTAGTATTAAAGGAAGTGTTATACCACCATTATGCCAAGGGTAACCATTTGAACCATTGTGTTTGTTT
Source organism: Picea engelmannii (assembly GCA_009831015.1). NCBI lineage: Eukaryota > Viridiplantae > Streptophyta > Pinopsida > Pinales > Pinaceae > Picea > Picea engelmannii. Next base: position 2,516,355 of record ML778232.1, on the reverse strand, counting down.
ATCAGATAAAAAGAAGCGAAGGTATCCTTCTAGATATTTGTTCACTATCTAGGTTTGTCCATCAGATTGAGGATGATAGGATGAGCTATGAGCCAATTGAGTACCCAAACAAGAAAATAATTCTATCCAAAAATGTCCAGTGAAGATGGGACCTTTGTCACTTACAATAATCTTTGGGCTTCCATGTATCTTTTGAACTGTCTCCATGAATGCAGTGGCCACTTTATTGGCTTTGAAGGGATGAGAGAGTGCACAAAAGTGTGCGTACTTGGTCAGTCTATCAACAATCACCATGATGACACTCTTTCCTTAATACTTCGGCAACCCTGTGATGAAATCCATGGAAACCTCCTCCCAACGATGACTTGGGATGGATAATGGTTGTAAAAGACCTTGGGTCTTAATTGTTTCCACCTTATTTTATTGGCAAACCAAACATTTTTCCACAAACCTTTGAACATCAGTTTTAAGGCCATCCCAAAAATATTCTTTCTTGACCCTATGGTTGGTTTTTAAAAATCCTGAGTTCCCTCCTACTAGAGAGGTGTACAATTCCAATAGTACATTTTGTTTGAGTTGGGAGTTCCTACATAAATATAAGTGATCTTTGTACCATAGTGAATCATTTTTCCATGTAAATGTATCTGATGTACTGGAATCTTGTTGCAACCTTTGAATGAGAGTCCACACTTTTTCATCATTCTTCCATTCATCACTTTCTTCTATTATCCAATTGGGTTGGATGATCAAGATAGCACAGAGAAAGGCCTCAACATCTTCATCCTTCCTTGAGAGTGCATCTTCCACAACATTTTTCTTCCCTTTTTTATAGACGATTTCAAAATCATAACCCAATATCTTGGTTACCCATTTTTGTTGTTCTTCTAAAGATAGTCTTTGTTCCAAGAAGTATTTAATACTATCATGATTTGTTTTGACCTTGAAGTGCCTACCTATTAGGTAAGG
>ML778232.1:2478044-2507009 GCA_009831015.1 Picea engelmannii | reverse complement strand
GAAATGCTAAGCAAACCAACGATATCAAAGCAAACTAAATTATCACAACACACACACACTAAACTAGTTCTATTGCTAATGAAACAGCGGCGTGCACCAGCTTGGCGGGCCCAACCAAACGGTACAGGCGCTGTGGGAAACGACCAGAGCCTACGAAATCACACGATGTAAATACGATGTAACTCTGTGCTCCATTAACTCATTAAAAACACGCGATTCAGATCATGTTACAGTCAACATATACGCAGCAACAATTCATATTAAACAGAGGTTCARCATAACAATAACAGTAGCAAAAATAGCAATGACAATGGTAGTYGTAGTGTCGTATGTAACCCGTTCTCAGCAATGAACCGGGTTTATATCCACAATACTATATGTTTGTAACAGTCTTAGATAAAAAACGTAAAGCAACGGATCCCTGATCTGAGAGTAATCTTGCAATGAAACTGAAAACTCGTTTCACAACTTCGTGACACGTAGTGTCACGAAGTGTGAACACTTGAAGCATAATAGATCCAAGGTAATCATCACACTCTCGAGCACTCTGTGGCAACGACTCCAGCTGGCCTGCGACTCTGCTATCTCCCTCTTCGAACCATAATGCATGCCATGATGCATCGGTTTCGAACTGCTCCACTGGTACCGCTACGGTGTGAGTTGGTACCTGGTACCGGAATCCTGTGCCAAGAATAGAAATGGTACCTACCCAAGTGATATTAGCTCATTTATCAAATTAAAGTATTAAAAATGCATAATAATAACTTGAATTTCAAAGATACCTTAGGCGACCCCTTTGAGTGGGAAAGGGCTGTTGATTATAGCAAAAGGAGGTTAAAAAGGGTGGTACTGGCATATAATTGGAGGTCAATGGTATGTAGTATGGGCAAAGAACATGGTCAAAACCGGGGACCAACAAGTTGCTTGATCTAGAAATTACATAGACCACCTCCTCCTTTAACAGAAGAAGAGATAGATCTGCTCCTGAATAGTCATGTTGCAACCCCTTCTTACATAGATCTGCAACATTCACATAGTCCTGAACATGTGAGTGAAACTTATTCTATTACTGAAAATGAAAATCTAAGCTTAAATCATGACATCCATGGAACTTTAGAGGAAGTTACTAAACCAATTTATGATGATGATTTTCGGCCAGAGGATCATCTTGTAGCATTGTTTTGTTTCATGAAGAAGATAGGGTTGTCATGTTTAATAACCTGGAATAATTTTTGTTGTTTGAAGATGTTTTAGACTATGATTTGGAGGAGTGTGGATCTGAGATAGATAGCTTCATAGTTGATATTCCTAGCATTTGTCTGATTGATGACACTCCTGAGTTATCTAATGAACCTATTTATGATGAATATCCAAAAGAACAAGAAGAATAAATTTGTTTTTCATCATACACGATAATTTACAATAGTCCTCCTTTGTTTGATAAATGTGATGAAAGTGTTTCTGAATATGATGAGTAGCAAGAAACTTTGGTTCAACGGGAAAGAAATCAACAACATCATGAAAAAGATCAGCGTATGTATGACAGCTACCAAGAAAATCTTTGGACAACAGGTGAAGGACATAAGGATGGGTTACTGAAACAATTGATCTCTCCTCCTTGTTTAGCAACCATTGAGCAACAGACCAGTAAGTTTCAATGCGACATTTTTGCACTAGTGGAAGAAAAAATCAACAGTGGACAAAGTGCACAAAAACATTTCAAACAGCTTGCCCAATAGGAGGAAGTATGGATTAATTGTGAAATTGGTATATCTCTTCCCTTCTACGATCCAGTAGTAGTTTATATGGAGTCAAAATGGGGGACTGAATTTTTTATTTCCAACTTCTTGAAGTCTGAATTTCAAAACTGTAAGTACCTGCTCCCAGCGCATGTTTTGAAATTCGCAGCTACTCCTATCATCCTTTTTCTCAAAGATGGAAGTATAATTAAGCTTGTTAGTTGGATACTTGCTTGGTTGATTTGGAAGTTCTCCTATACTTGAACAAAGAAGTGATATCAGTTAGAGTAGGTGATGTATATAAATAAGCTTGACTTTGAGCACTAGAGTACAATAGTGGTTTTTAGTATGTTTTCGGTTTAGTTTGGAATCCAGTATGGTTTTGTTTAAAGTATTACGACTCCATAGCCCATTGAATGCATAAGCAGTTTTTTGTTTCAGAAAGGTGCAAGTAAAGCGACAGAGTTCAGATTTTGATAAGGATGATTTCAGTTCACCCAATGGATGAAGGCACGTGGTCTATTGTTCTTGGTGCTTTATAGGAAAGCACCATCCCTATATGGAGCCTCTGTTGTAAAAAAGATTGAAATGTTGGCTTTCAGTCACTTAGGAGAATGAAGGGAAGCATTGGCAGTGGAACGACCACATACATCGAGCATTAAGCCACATGGAGAGAAAGCTCAAGAATCTGAGTTTTTTGCCATCTAGGATTTGGTCGATGTAGATATCCTAATAACTACAACACCGATCCCCGAATTCACTAAAGTATTAAAGGATAAGCCAGGTCAAATAAGGATTAAGTGTTTTTAACTATTAATCAATCCCATCGCAATTTCGCGATTCGAGATTTCTCACGTCAAGTATTATCGAAGTCCTGACACTTAAATCCATGAAAGGTTAAAGATTAATTGTTAATCGTGATTAATTAAGAGTTGTTTTAATATGAATGATTGGCATCTCGCTGATCCCATCGCAATTTCGCGATCCAGGGTTTACTTGTGACATATCCCCTATCGCCAGGATCCCCAAAGTTTTGAAATACGAAATCATGTTTCGCACCTCGCTAATCCCATCTCAATTTCACGATCTGGGGTTTACTTGTGACATATCCCCTGTCGCCAGGGATCATATCCCCTGTCGCCAGGATCCCCAAAGTTCTGAAATATGAAATCACATTTTCTTCAAACAAACCCTAAGATTAAAAGATTAAACTATCTACAAAACATGATTAATGATGACTAAGATATTTTTTTTCTTTTCGGGAATTAAGGAAGGTAGACAAATGATTATCGCCTAATTAATCCCATCCCGATTTCATGATTTGGGAATCCTTGAATGTCATAACTCTTGAGTAGATGATACCTGAAACACGAAGGCCCAAAAGAGTGCAATGAAAAATATGAAATATTTTTTGGGGATTTGGCCACCTATCCTCCTCCCTGAATCCCGAAAACCTAAAATTGGGACTCCAGTCATATGAAAAACTTCTTTAGAAAAATTCAATTTTCTTAGCCATGGAGAGGTTTTTTTTTTCACGTTCGAATGGTCAATAGACATATACAAATCATAAGCTATCCATTGGTGTCTTCAAAATTTCATTTTGATCTTGGTAAAGAAGTCAGAAGTCCCCCGCAAGATGGGATTTGTTTTTAGAAATGTGGTGTTTTTTACTGTGCCGAGTCATCATTTTCAAATGAGGATTCTAAGCGACTGGAATATCATTTTGAGAAAACGTTGGAGGATTTTGTGCCTAACACGTCATATATCATTAGCCTCTCTCAGTTTTCCTACAGGTGTCACAGATTGGGAGAATCAAATGCCTCTACGAGCCCTAATTTTCGGATTTCATATTTTCTCGTTTTGACACATGTTTGTTAAATGCAGATTTGGGGAAAATGGAAATGGAGCTCAGGAAAATGAGAGAGTTTTTTGCTTAGAATAAACAGATTCACAAAATATTCTTTCATATTATACACAACTGTCATGATTTGAGAGATACAGAGCCATAACCGTAGCCCTATTTTTCAGCAGCTTGGCCCATTTTCTATGGCAGAAAGTTTCAAGAATTGGTTGTAACTGTTGTTATCTTTTAGATTACAGAGGATTTCGACCTCAATACATATATGAGGCATATTTGTAAAATATAACAAAAGGGGAAATACACATAGGAGTGGGACTCCTTGGCTGTAGCTTTCATTTTCAGTTTAATATAAGATTGCAGAAGCATGTTTTATCCATATCAGAGATTCTTGTGGTGTTGCTTGCAGAGTTTGTCCATTTTCTTAGTTTCAATATCACTCCATCTATATTTTCTTCTTGATTTGTAACTGTTTTGTAATAGAATTCATCCTCTGTTAGATGCTCTATTGCAGAATGGTTATATTTTTTTTCTTGTAGAGATCAAGGTTTAGAATTCGTCCTTTGCTAGTTGCTCTGTCCCAACAATCTCTTTCCACTGATTTGTGCTTGGAATTCACTCATCGCTAAGTGCTCCTTGTGTATTGATATGTTTTCTATTTATTCTTCTTCCATCCTTTTATAAATCCTTCTCTTTGTAATACACTTCTATCTCTCCTCTGCTCCATGGATTTCCATTGCCAAAACACTCTTGCTAGTTGCCTGATCATTTGAATCCATTCCCAATGGACTACATCTCGATCCAACCCATTAACCCTAAAAACCTAAAAACTTTATGTTACCCACAGATACACCCATTGTTAATCTTATTGGATATCCTATTGTGACATATATTCGAGAGATCCCTCTCGGGTTGGAAGGGGCAGCTTCTAATCAAAAGTGGTTCATGGTTATCTCAAAATTTCCCTGCATGCAACCCAAATCAAGTTCTGAGTGATAACTTATTTTTTCATTTAAAATGTGCTAAGGCTTGGCTCTATTACAGCCTAGAACCAACTCTTGTGACAACAGAACTGATGACCTCTGAGAGTGGTAGAGTTTTGGTGCAGACTAGGCTACCAACCCGCCTGTCATATATTACTTAACCTTATACAATGGAAAAATTATTCAATTTTTCTATAATGTATAGTTTGGGCAGAGTTCGGGTCGGGGCTTAGCCCCAACCCTTGGTCTTACCACACTTTCATATGACCTTTCCATTTGTCCAACAATGGGCATGGGGAACACTCTAATGTTTAGCCACAGTCACACCACCCTCCACCATATGACCCTCAAGCATGAAGACTTCAACGGATAGCGAGATGCGCTACTTTTTAGGTCAACGCTCGATGACATGGGCCATGAGACTAACACCTCTTCCGAGAAAGGTGCTAAGTCTCCTAACTATTCAAAAAAAATGCCACGAATTGTGGAATGCACACGGTACTAGGTTTTTGGCATGAGAAACTCCCATAATCCAGGTTTAGTCACACACAGGTGCATTTTGGCAAGCAAAGGTAGAAAAGAATTGGGAGAAACTTCGAGGAAGTGTTTCCTATTCATTTTTTGGCCAAACCAGCTGCAGGAAGAGCCTAGCTATGGGTTTTGGATGTTCTGGAGCCATTGAAGCCATCTATTTTCCTTCTGATCATTGTAAAGTGTTGATTTTGACACTTTGAGCATTAATGAAAACGATCCATTGGAGGCTGGACCAGGAGATGTATCCCAAGAGAGGGGTGAAATCCTTTATCATTTTGTTGTGTTAATGTGTTTAATTTGATGATTGTTATGTCTATTTATGCTTCTTGACACAGAAAGGTCTATCCTATCACCCTGCAGGGTCTCTTCCACCTGAACTCCTACTCACAGGATCGTTCTCAATCTTTTTCTTCTGAGCCGAAGCGTCTCTTTAGATCCCCTTCTGGGATCCCTCTGCAAATACTCGATCCACAGGTCCTTTCACTCACCCTGTCACGGCCTCTGCATCTAACCATGGCTATCCCCGACTCACTATCGGGGTTTCGGGGTTCCTGTTGTCGAGAGTCACAATCCTCTCGATTCCTCGATCACCGATGAGCTCTCGGCTCCTATGCGCTAACCCTCCTGGCTAAGCTTCCACCATATGACCACTGCCTTTGTGTCTATGGCCTTACCTCCTTTCGAGGCTACTCCTATCGAAGTTTCGACACTTACGATGACAACATGCGCATGTCTGTAGAGTCTGTGATCTTTCGATCCCCGATGCACTCCTTCATGCGCTGGCCCTCTTGGCTCATCTCCCACTCATATGGCCAACTCCCGTGTCCGTAACCTTATACCGTCGGGGATATGGGGTTCGTGAGTTCAATATGCACAAACTCCTTTCTCTCGGAATCTCTGATATCCCGATAGTCGATGTGGAATGCCACCTATCCTCCTCCCCGACTCCTTTGGGGTCCACCTTTGTCACGATCGGGAAATCGCGTATCGCGATTCCAAAATGCACAAAAATCTCGCTCCCGGGATCTTCGATATCCCGATTCCTGACTTCCTTTGGATCACTGACAGCTGGCCTCCACTATGCCTCTGTCCTCATTTTCCGCTGTGATGACAGCTGGCCCCCACTCATCGAGGTTTCACGGATCACGATTCCACAATGCATAAAGCACTTGTCTACGAGATCCCCGATATCTCGATGGCTTCAACTCTAATGGCGCTAGATGATTTCCACGCGTCCCTCTAATGGATGATCCCGATCTCGTTAGGATTTCGGAACTTCCGATGCCCTGGTTCCCTCGACCTTGAGAACTCCGATATGCCAATTCTCGACTCCTCGGGATCCTCTGACACACGTCCTCCAAACGAACGGTTTAGATCTTGTCGTCGTTTCGAGAGCTACAAGTATCGTTGCCTGGTGCCTCGGATCTCCGGAATGGACGATCGCGTGACACGTGTCACTCTTTGGATGGACGACTCAGATTTATTCTCGCGATTTTGAGACTTTCAAAGTCCCAGTTCTCATGACCTCAGGAACTCCGATTTCCCGATGACCGATATCCCGATGCCCTTCAGATATCTGACACCTGTCCCTCTTAACGGACAGCTCAGATTATGTTGTGGTTTTCAACTTGAATTTCCCCTGTCTCTTATCCATGGGAATGTCGATTTCCCGATGCGCCAAAACGTCGATGGTGCTTGATCTCGACCATGTATCCTCGCTAACGGACGGTCCAGATATCGTTGGGATTTCGCCTCCTACCCACAAAGGCTTATCCTCTGTGCAACTTCCTGCGGATCCGATGGTTGTTGGGACTTTTGCTCAGATCTAACGACCCAGATCTGTTCTCCTTGTGCGATCTCCTCCGGCTGCTCCTTGGGATTGAATATCAATGGCCCAGGTTCTATCGGCTGATCCAATGGCTGCTATGCTCCTCTCTGAGCTTCCCGCGCACCTGCTCCTGCGTTTAACCTCTGCGTAGCTTTCCCTGATCCAACGACTGACGAGTTTTTTAGTAAGAGATCCGATGGCTCTCGGTCTCTTCCTCCTGTAAGCTCCTCTTGAGCTCCTCCTGGATGCCTAAAACCAACGGTCCAAAATATGTTGGTCTATCCGACGACTGTTGTTGCTCCTTCCTAAGCTTCCTTCGTGCCTTCTTCCCAGACTTGGAAGAAATTCAAATATCCAAAGGCCTCGACCTCTATCTGTTCCTCTACGAGCTCTACAACCTCGAGCCTCGCCGCGCGTATACAACGCTGCCCCTCCTGAGCTTCTCCGAGCACTCAGACCCATTAGGGGATTTTATCCTTCTTCCCCCTCAGATGGAGAATGGAATAGATGCCCTCCTGGCTATCCTTCTTCTCAAGCCTCTCTTGAGCACCTTTGGGTATTCACCAACCCAGTGAAAGTTTCCTCAGTGGACCTTTCCTCAACTTCCAGAACTCAAAGAGTTCTTTCCTCTACTGTATCTGCTTGCACACCATCTCGACGCCCTCCTGGTGGAGTATCTTCCCCACAGAACGTTCAGCAGTTCTGTCATCCTTCTTGCCTCGGTATTCAGAGACCCCAGTGCTCTTTCATGCCCTCCTGGCATGAAACCTCAAAGACCTTCTCCTGAAAATAACACAAACTCCTATAGAATGCATCCACATAACATACATTCACAACATATACAAAGAACACATACAGACATGCATATCAACACAGAACATGTGCAGGAAAAACTGTTGTTTATATTAATAATGGAAAATTGCCTATATCTTTACAATGGTGTTCCTGAGCTCTCTTGTCTATTCTCAACCATCTATCCTTCCTACTCAAAATGAGATCTAAAAATCTCTTTTACCTGAGGGGCTCATCGAGCGCTTCCCTCCAGGTCCACCTACTCTAATGAATTACATTCTATGGCTATCTAGTCCAGCATCTGGATCTAGATCTCAGTCGATCTACAATAAAGGTCGATCTACCTAACGCCTGCTCAAAGGCATGGCTTCTATGGCTCACCAGCCTAAGCATATTAAATTACATTCATTTCAAATTCAAAATGAGGACTGCGCCTCTCTTCATCCTTTGAATGTGTGCGTGCTAACATGGTTGGTTGGTTGGCTGACTGTATGGAGAGATGCTCCTGCATCATTCTCCATGGCTACAAAAATCATGAGCTCCTTCTCATGAGCTTCCCCTGTAGCTATTGGAAATCCTCCTGGATCCCAAATAAGTCTTTGGAGCTTTCCATGGGCTCCATCTTCCTGCTGCTATTGCTTCTGCTGCACTGTTGTTGCTGCTTCTTCTCTTCTGCTCAGCCTCTCCCTGCTAGCAGTGTCTGCTGACTTCAACATCAGCTCCCTGATGTCCTCTATCACTTCATCCAGCTGCTCCAGTGGCTGGTCCTGTTGTTGCAGTCTCTTCAGCTGCAAAAATTTCTGGCCATTGGGCAGATCATCATGATCTCCCACGCCTTCCTCATCTATTTCCAACTTCACCTGTTGGATGTACCTTCCCTGCACTCTCACCTTTTCTTCCAGGGCTTCTATATACTGCCATAGCTCAGAAAAACATAAGTTGTCTACCTCTTCCTCTTCGGCTTCTGAAACCTCCTCTGTTGCAGTCTCTTCAGCTTCAATGCTGAATGTGTTGAGCCATTCCTCAGAATGCTCACTCTTCTCTTCTTCTTCTTCTGCTGTGAGCTCCAATGCTACAGCTCTTTCAGCTCCCTGGCTGAAATCATTGAGATGTTCCTCAGAACGCTCATTCTTCTCTTCGTTTGCTCCTTCGGCTGTCAACTCCAATGCTACAACTCTTTCAGCTTCCTTGCTGAATATATTGAGACACTCCTCAGGATGCTTGCTCTCTTTTCCTTCTTTCCTGACACTGCTCATCAGCTGTGACTGTCCTTCTGTTGTTGCTGCATCTAAAACATAGGTTTCTGCCTCCTCCTGGGCATATGGTAGGAATATCCCAATTCCCCCAATCATCAGAAGATCATCCTGATCTCCCACCTCTTTCAGCTGCACCTGTTGATCCAAATTCATCTCTGAATTCATGAGACCCTCAGACAGTCTCATCTACTCTGTCAACTCCTCTGGCTGAATCTGACTCATCAATTCATCCATGCCCTCCTGGAAGTCTTCAAGATCCCTCAGCAATCTCTCATCATTGCCCGACTAGCAATGTGAAATTCCCTCGCTATCCTCCCGACAGTCTATGAGATCCTCAACTGATCTCAACTCGTTGCCCTCATGGCAAACCAGAATTTCCTCTTCTCTGCCTTCATGGCAGTCTTTGATATCATCAGCCGATCCCAATTCATCCTCTTCATCATCGAGACCTCTCCCAGTCTCTGGCATACAGTGATCAATGATATTTTCCTCTGTAGCCTTGAGTTTTTCAGCATACCTCAACCATTTTCTCAACAACCTGCGATGCCCTCTGACCATCAACTCCTTGACTGGCCATTTTTCTTTTGCCTTCTTCATGGGCAATTCATGCATCCATCTCCTCCTCTTATCCTACCGCATCCACAGTTCGAACTCCTCTATGTCTGCCTTTAATTCATAGAGGTCTTTATCAAATTCTCTATCCAGTTCTGCAAGTTTTTATGCCTTGCTTTTCTTCCTCCCAGCATGCCTATGGTCTTCAGTAACCATGGTGTTGTCTCTGTCTACTCTCCTAGAAAACCTGTTGCTGTCACTCCTGCAATCCTGAGTGCTCAGCTTCATCCTACAGCTCTGCTAATTGTCTCCTCGACTATTGCGTACCTGCAAACAATCGTCACAGAGTCCTCCAACAACTTTGTCTTCTTTCGTCTCCTCTTTTCTCCTCTTGCCTGAAATATATAGATAAGATAGAGGCTCTGATACCACTTGACGCAGAGAGGTCTATCCTATCATCCCGCAGGGTCTCTTCCACCTCACCTCCTGATCACAGGATCATTCTCAATCTCTTTATTCTGAGCCGAAGTGACTCTTTAGATCCCCTGCTGGGATCCCTTTGCAAATACCCGATCCACAAGTCCTTTCACTCACCCTGTCACGGACTCTGCATCTAACCGTGTCTATCCCTGACTCACTATCTGGGTTTCGGCGTTCCTGTTGTCGAGAGTCACAGTCCTCTCGATTCCCCAATCACCGATCAGCTCTTGGCTCCTATGCACTAACCCTCCTGGCTAAGCTTCCACCATATGACCACTACCTCTCTGTCTGTGGCCTTACCTCCTTTCAGGGATACTCCTATCGGAGTTTTGGCACTTACGATGACAAAATGCGCATGTCTGTAGAGTCCGTGATCTTTCGATCACTGATGCGCTCCTTCACGCGCTGGCCCTCCCGGCTCATCTCCCGCTCATATGTCCAACTCCCGTGTCCGTAACCTTATCCCGTCGGGGCTACGGGGTTCGCGAGTTCGAGATGCACGAACTCCTTGCTCTCAGAATCTCCGATATCCCGATAGCCAATGTGGAATTCCACCTGTCCTCCTCCCCGACTCCTTTGGGTTCCACCTTCGTCACGATCGGGAAATCGTGTATCGCGATTCTGAAATGCACAAAAATCTCGCTCCCGAGATCTCTGATATCCCAATTCCCGACTTCCTTTGGATCGCTGACAACTGGCCTCCACTACGCCTCTGTCCTCCTTTTCTGCTGTGATGACAGTTGGCCCCCACTCATTGAGGTTTCGCAGATCGCAATTCCATAATGCATAAACCACTTGTCTATGGGATCCCCGATATCCCGATGGCTTCAACTCCGATGGCGCTAGATGATTGCCACGCGTCCCTCCAACGGACGATCCCGATCTCGTCGGGATTTTAGAACTTTTGATGCCCTGGTTCCCTCGACCTTGAGAACTCCGATATGTCGATTCCCGACTCCTCGGGATCCTCTGACACACGTCCTCTAAATGAATGGTTCAGATCTTGTCGTCCTTTCGAGACCTACAAGTCCCAATGCCTGGTGCCTCGGATCTCTGGAATGGATGATCGCATGACACGTGTCCCTCTTCGGATGGACGACTCAGATTTATTCTCGAGATTTCAAGACTTTCAAATTCCTAGTTCTCATGACCTCAGGAACTCTGATTTCCCAATGACTGATATCCCGATGCCCTTCATATATCTGACACCTGTCCCTCTGAACGGACGGCTCAGATTATGTCAGGGTTTTCAACTTGAATTTCCCCGATCTCTTGTCCACGAGAATGCCGATTTCCTGATGCGCCAAAACGCCGATGGCACTTGATCTCTGCCACGTATCCTTGCTAATGGACGGTCCAGATCTCATCAGGATTTCGCCTCCTACCCATGAAGGCTTATCCTCCGTGCAACTTCCTGCAGATCCGATGGCTGTCGGGACTTCTGCTCAGATATGACAACCCAGATCTGTTCTCCTTGTGCACTCTCCTCCAGCTGCTCCTTGGGCTTGAAGATCAACGGCCCAGGTTCTATCGACCGATCCAACGGCCGCTATGCTCCTCCCTGAGCTTCCTGCATGCCTTCTCTTGTGCTTAACCTCTGCGCAGCTTTCCCCAATCCAGCGGCTGATGGGTTTTTTAGTAAGAGATTCGATGGCTCTCAGTCTCTTCCTCCTGTAAGCTCCTATTGAGCTCCTCCTGGATGCCTAAAACCAACGGTCTAGAATCTGTTGGTATATCCAACGACTGTTGTTGCTCCTTCCTGAGCTTCCTTCGTCCCTTCTTCCCGAACTTGGAAGAAATTCAAATTTCCAAAGGCCTCGACCTCTATTTGTTCCTCTACGAGCTCTACAACCTCGAGCCTCACCGCGCATATACAACGCTGCCCCTCCTGAGCTTCTCTGAGCACTCAGACCCCTTAGGGGATTTTATCCTTCTTCCCCCTCAGATGGAGAATGGAATGGATGCCCTCCTGGCTATCCTTATACTCAAGCCTCTCTTGAGACCTCTGGGTATTCAGCAACCCAGTGAAATTTCCCTCAGTGGACCTTTCCTCAACTTCCAAAACTCAAAGAGTTCTTTCCTCTGCTGTATCTTCTTGCACACTGTCTCGACGCCCTCCTGGCGGAGTATCTTCCCCACAGAACGTTCAGTAGTTCTGTCATCCTCTGTGCACCGGTATTCAGAGACCGCAGTGCTCTGTCATGCCCTCCTGGAATGAAACCTCAAAGACATTCTCCTGAAAATCACACAAACTCCTGCAGAATGCATCCACATAACATACATTCAAAGCATATACAAAGAACACATACAATCATGCATATCAACACAGAACATGTGCAGGAAAAACTGTTGTTTATATTAAGAATGGCAAATTGCCTGTATCTTTACAATGGTGTTCCTGAGCTCTCTCGGCTCTTCTCAACCATCTATCCTTCCTACTCAAAATGAGATCTAAAAATCTCTTTTACCTGAGGGGCTCATCGAGCGCTTCCCTCCAGGTCCACCTACTCTAATGAATTACATTCAATGGCTATCTAGTCCAGCATCTGGATCTAGATCTCAGCCGATCTACCTAATGCCTGCTCAAAGGCATGGCCTCTATGGTTCACCATCCTAAGCATATTAAATTACATTCATTTCAAATTCAAAATGAGGACTGCGCCTCTCTTCAGCCTTTGAATGCGTGCACGCTGACGTGGCTGGCTGACTGTATGGAGAGATTCTCTTGCATCACTTCTCATGATTAAGTAAAAATGCATTAAGTTTTATGTGTTTGTAACTTGATCCTATTACCCAAGAACATATAATTTACACTTGTAATTTTAAATAGACTCAAGCCTTTTCATTTTCAGATCATCACTCGGTAGGGGGGTAAGTCTGTGGGTTTCTCAAAGACCCTTTGGTGATTTTCCAAGACCAGTTATAGATCATGATGGATTTTTGGAGATGAGTGATCATATACCTGGATGGAATTAATTTGAGCAATCACGCTATGGTGGACTTTCTTCAGGAGTTTCTCCATTTGTTGAGAAATGATAATATCTAGGGAGCCAACTTGTAGGCCTTGGAGAGTTTAGGTGTGATCATATTGAGTAAATCTCAAATATAACTCTTGATAATCCATTGTAATCAATCCCAAGGTGTAAATCCATTCAACACCTAGGACAATATCACAACTTCCCATGATATTGTAAAACAAAATAAGTTATTTTTCATGTTATAAGAACTGATTTGGAGTTTGAAATTATGACAATGACCCCCACATCTCATTGTACCACCATTAGCTATGAGAACGTGAAAATTATAAATTGGTTTAACAAAGCAATTGACACCCTTAGTGACCATGCAGTGAATAAAATCATGGGTTCTAATGCTATCAATCAACACCACGATCGACCTATGTTTGATGTAGCCCTTGATTTTTAATGTTTGTTGAGCATAAATGCATGTAACGTCGTGGAGAGATATGACATGTTCCTTTGGTTCCAAAGGAGGTGTGAAGGGATATTGGATGGGGTAAATTGGTTGGGTGTCTTTAGAGTCTAGGTCCTCATCTGATAGTTTTTTCTCGAAGGAGGTGGAAGCTAACTAATCAGTTTGGAAGAAATTTTTTTCACGACATTTATGGCCTGGTGAATGCTTTTCATCACAGTAATAACAAAGTCCTTACTTTCAACATTAAGATATTTTTGTGGAATATACCTTTTTGACCTTCAAAGTTTCATTTGGATTAGGGGTATCCCCTGGATGAGGGTGTTTGGGAACTATAGGATGAAGGGGTTGGGCATGCAGAATGGTCTCAACCTCCAGTGCTAATTTTCACGCATGCAGCAAGGTAATCAAAGGATGCATGTAAACAGACGCTGGAATGGAATCCTTTAAGCCACTTAGGAAACATTCAATATAGAACTCATCAGATAATCCCTTATTTCTAATATCCAACTATCCAAATGAGTTCATAAATTTTGGTACAAATCCTTTTTGTTTCGCCTTGGTGAGTTGTCCCAAAAAATGATATTCCCTATCAAAATGGGCACAAACTACTTTGGTGAACATGGTCCAATTTGGTTTTCCTAGATATAATTACGTATGCCATTTCCACCATTACATTCATTATTGATCTAAGTACAAAACACCCACATGGATTTTTGTCTCATCATCTTGAATATCATGGAGGGAGAAGTAGTGGTCCATTTGGGACACCCACTCAGTCGGGTTTGATCCAACAAATTTATGCATCTCAAATTTGGGAACCTTATTCCATGAATTTGCAGAACCCCATGGGGAGTGGGAAATACAAGTATTCTAATAATGGGAAGAATGAGTAGCCTCAGAGTGGGACTTGGGGTGCTAACCCTTCATATTCATCACAAAGTCGTGGAACTATTGGGTGATGGGTTTCAAGATTTGGTTAAGGGATTTCATGCATTGGTTCATGTCCTCGAACATTGTGGTTACTTTTGTTTCCAACTCATCCATGTTCTGAGTGAGGGTGGTAGTGGAATTGGGGACGATTAAGTATAATTATACCTTAGCGATCAACACAAGATAAGAAGTATGTTGAGATAGGTGGAAAATAAGGGTGTCAAGAAGGGGGCTCGGGTTCACTAAAAAAATAGGCTTAAAAATGATAGGCACCACTACAATTAAGACAAAGAGATGAATCAAATAGTATAGGTCCCAAATAAGGGTTTTGGGAAGGGGGGTCAGGTCCACAGAAAAAACAAGATTAAAATGATAGGTATTGTTGTTACAATTTTAGAATTTGTAAATAGAAAAAATATCAAATTATGATTTAATCAATTGTCATAAATAATTTTTTGACAAGAGATTTCTACTTTACAACCAAAAATTAAATGGCACGATGGTTTTTAATAATAGTTATTATCATGTAAGTCCTTTATAAAGGAAATCATTATTAGAAAATCCTTTCATAGTAAATAAAATTGTTAGTCATTCAAGTCACATATCTAATTTTCAGGGAATTATATCACTAAATAGTTTAATCCCTATTTGAAAGGTCTCCTGTCTTATTGCAATTATTGATAACAATTATGTTTGTTCTATTTATATAGAATGAAACTCATAAGATCATTGTAATTTTTTTGTTCCCTGTTAATTAACCTTTATGGGTTTCTTTACTACAAGTTCCACAACAAATTTTGTAGGATCCTAAGAAGCTTATTGTAAAGAAGCTTATAATGGCTAATTTAGACCGATAAATCTTTGTTTTTCTGGTGACAATTGAACAACTTTTTGTTGTAAATATTTGTATATATTTCTTAATTTATTTTTCTTATAGGTTTGTTTTGTTATGTTTGTCTATTTTATCTTTTATGAAAGATGATTGTTATTATCAGTAGCAGTGTATATAATTTCAAGATTTTACATGTTTAACTTGTACATGTTTTTGTTTCACGGTGAAATTAAATCGATAATAGTTTTAAAAGTATTGATTGTATTGTTTATTTGATTAAAATGTTTAATAATTGAAGTCATTTGTCGGAGAATCTACAGTTGGTGTCATTTTTTCATCGATGTTTCGAATCCGAATAAAGATTCATCATCAGGACTAATCGTCAATTAGAAATATTGTTGATCATAATCCATTAATAGTATATATGTAGGAAAATATAAGATAACTAGGTCGGCTATCTATAAACCTATTTGCAGAGCTAAATAAAAGTTAAAAACAAATTAATTAATAATAATAATATATCGTAACTAATTCTTAGTTTTGATAATAGTGCATATATATATATATATATATATATATATATATATATGTATGTATGTATATAAGTCTAGTTAAAATCTAATAGTTTGTTTAATGGTGTTTTAAATTAATATAAATATATAATTAAAAATCTAGGGTTAGAATGATTTTAATTTTATTATATTAATTATTAGTATTTTGTGCTAAATTCTAATTTATATTTAAGATATAAAGATATTAAAGATAATTATTAATAATTAATAATATATCATAATTGATTTTAAGTGTTGATAAATATCTATATCTATATAGAGGTATATGATAGATTTAGATTGAGTTTCATTTTATTATATTAATTATTAATATTTCTAAATGAGTGTATATTATTTAAGAGAGTCCGATGGAACATGAGTGTCTTTCAAAGTAGGGATATAACAAAGGGGAACGAAGGGAGAGGGCTCAATATTGGAAATACGACAGGGTGGAAAGGCCACTAGAGAAGGATATACCAAAGGAAAAGTGGGAGAGTCAAAATTAGAGGGAAGACTGACATTGAATTGTTTTGCAGAGTTAGGAGTAGAAGATGTTAAAATATGAAGATGATCGACATTATCACTTTCATGATTATTAGAGTAAAGAGAGACAAAACCCGTACCCTCCATGTCCACTCATTGATATTTGAGAAGAACAAATCCATGTGGTCTACCTCCCGCTGAGGTCTTCTTGCTACTAGAATTCACATGCTTTTCCTAACCTCGAATTCCATTATTTACTTCCTCAATATTTTTTCATTTCCATATTTTTTGAAAGGAGGTGAACCTGTTTAAGTCCTATGACATTGAGACTTGAGGTGTCTAACATCATGAAACCCATAGGAGAAAAATGGGATTCTCCAATAATCAACATGTTGATGCCAAGAAAAAACAACATATACCAAAACTATACGATCCACCAATCCTTCTCTAGGTTTGACTTTGATCTGCAACCATGCCTAGCGTGTTGAAAAAGTGCCAACTAATTTTCCATGTGGTAGCATGCACATCAACTAAATTTTGAATGTGCATGCATGCACTCTTCAATGAACATGTTGTGTAACTAGTGGATTGGCTTGTAATTGGTTCCTTTGACTATCTATTAGTTTCTATATAACTAGCATACCTGTAGTGGTGTGGAGATGAAATATAGTGGAATGTAGTGTGTATGTGAGGAGAGGATGGTTTTATTCATGTGTTGGTTATTGCAATTCTCCCTTGAATAATAATAATATTGATTATCATTGCCCCATGCTTTTTTCCCATATTGGGTTTCCACGTAAAACAATGTGTTAAATTGTGTGATTGTTGTTATCGGTTTATTGATTTTTTATGATTTGTTTATGATTTTGTTTGATAAAAAGTGGTATCAAACCTCATATTTGAATAATTTGAGAGCTAAAGAGAAATACTTGTTCAAAATCAAATTTGCAGAGGAAGTTATTGGTCGTTGGGGTGACTGCCATAAATAGGATGGTCGATCTGCTTGAATGGGAAAGGGTGATATTGATATTCTTCTTGATTATGATTTGTGGGTGGCAGGATACCCTTCAGTTTAGATATTATCGCACTCTGAAACACGTGAAAAGAAAGAGATAAACGTGGAAGAGTATGCACAGGAAACAAGTTTTTTGATTATTGGACTCTGCAACTTATGGAAGTGGAGCGATACTCGTGGAATGATCACCACGGAAAAACATTGAACATAAGGTATATGCACAGGGCTCGAGAGAGGTATGATACTAGCCCATTTTTTTGGTTTTATTATGCATAACACAAGGTAAAGGAATAACATACTTTTTTCATATATTATGAAGAAATTCTTTTGAAAGCACAAGATTTATTTTATTAAAGGATCGCTTTTAAAAGTGAAGTGGACGTTTGATTTAAGTAAAAGGTTTTAAGTTTTATATAAATATATTATATATATTTTGGGATTAAAACTTTTAACTAATGTTTCTTGGGTTCAATATTTAATTTTAAGAATGGTTTATCCACATATTCTAAAGAGTTTAAATTTATAAGCTGCAGTATGGGTGGTTTTTTGAGCTAATGGAGAAGATGTAGAGTTCTAAGTTTGAGGTGGAGAAATTCAATGGAAATAATATCTTAAAGTTATGGAACCTCAAGTTGTGATATCTACTTGTGAAATATGGATTGCAAAAGGATTTGGTGGGAAAGTCTAAGAAACCGACAAGCATGACAGACGATGATTGGGAAGATCTGGAAGTAAGAGATATCAGTACCATTCGTTTATGTTTGGAATATGAAGTGTTGTTTAACATCACTAGAGAGGAGACAACAACATGCTATGGAACAAAATGGAGATTATTTATATCACAAATTCCTTGATGAATAGAACCTTCTTGAAGAGGCAATTGTATAGTTTACGAATGAAAGAAGGTACAAAAATTGTTGATCACTTAAATGTTTTCAATACTCTGATTTGTCAGTTATCTAGTATGGAAGTAAAGTATGAATATGAGGACAAGTTAGTTACACTATTGTGTTCATTTCCTGAGTCGTGGGATCTATGTGGTTTAGCTCAACAGTTTCCATTGATTATGACATTGTTGTGGGAGTTGTGTTGGCTGAGGAAATGAGGAGAAGGTCTAGTAAAGAAACCTCAACAAAAGAAACAATGGTGGTCATAGGTTGATCTACATAAAGAGAGAAACATCAGAGGATTATATCAAGGTCTAAGTCAAAAGGAAAGAAGGGTAAGAAGAAATGTTGGTTCTGTGGAAAATCAGGGCATCTTAAGAAGGATTGTTGGAAAATACATAATGCATCCAAGGAGGACTCCACAAAGGATGTGAAGGAAGCTAATTTATCTTTAAAAAGTTCAGGTTCAGGTTTAGGTATGGTTGATGAGGTATTTTATACTTGTGATGTTTCACATCAACATCAACATTGGTTGTTATATCCTGGTGCATCAAACCACATGTTTCTTCATACAAATTAGTTCTCAAGTTACCAATCTATTGATGATGGTGTTTTTTTTATGGGAAATGATATTTCCTGTAAAATTTTTGGGGTTGGTATCATCCGTATTAAAATGCATGATGGTTCTGTAAGAAAATTCATATATGTGAGGCATGTACCCGAACATAGAAATAAATTTATATCTTTGGGAGTTTAAGATTCTGCTAGTTACAGGTGTACAAATAAAGGTGGAGTATTGAAGGTGTCCAAAGGAATATTAGTAGTCATGAAGGTAAAGAGGATCATGAAACTTTATCATATTGAAGGAAGGATAGAAGTAAATGAAGCAGTGGACACATCTGAAGGTGGAACTGACTTTGTTCATTTATGGCATCAACCTTTCGGTCATATGAGAGAAAAAGGGTTTAAGGTAGGTTCATCGTAAGTCACTTCCAAGTTTAAAGTTTCTGAATTTGAATTTATGCAAGTATTTTTCTTTTGAAAAAACAATGCAGAAAAAAAATTTAAACACAAAGAAATATAAGAAAAGGTATCCTTGATTATATTCATTAATATGTTTAGGGACCATCCCCTATACTTTATTTTGGAGGATCGTCTTATTTTTTGACATTTCTAGATGATTAATCTAGAAATGTTTGGGTCTATTTACTTAAAATAAAAGATGATGTATTTAATAATTTTAAGCAATTCAGATCTTTGGTTGAAAATAACACTGACAGGTAAATCAAGTGTTTAAGAACAAATAATGGAGGTGAGTTCACATTTGTGGAGTTTGAAAACTATTGCAAGGAAGTTGGGATAGAAAGACATAAGACCATGGTTTATACTCCTTATAAAAATGGTTTTGTTGAACGGATGAATAAGAATCTTCTAGATAGCGCAAGGATCATGATCAGTAATTCCAAGTTGCAGTAGGAATTGTGGGAAGAAGAAATTCTTACAGCATGCTATCTGATAAATTGGTCACCATCAACTGCAATAAACTATAATATTTCGGAAGAGGTATGGACAGTTCATTCATGTGATTATTCAAATTTGAGAATAATTGGTTGTGATGCTTATGCTCTTATTTCTAAAGATCAATGTTCTAAGTTATATCCTAGATCAAATAGATATGTCTTTGTTGGTTATGGTGATGGAGTTAAAGGGTACATATTGTGGGATCCTACTTCCCACAAACTCATCATAAGAAGATATGTAGTATTTGATGAATCCTCAATATTAAAATCAGAACCGGTAGATGTTCAAGTGAGGAAAGAACAAGTACCAAAATTTCATTGAATTTAGTTGGAGACTCAACCATCTTCAGAAAGGATAGAGCATGAAGAGGTTCCAAAAGAAGAATATGAAGATGTGTAAAATATCCATGAAACTGAGGATATGTCTCAACCATATATAATAATATCTACATGGGTCAAGAATCCTCCTACAAGGTATGATGATTATTTTTCATTTGTGGCTTTGGTTTCTATTGATAAAGAACCTAGTTGTTATCCTGAAGAAATTAAGGTATATTAAAGTGCTAAATGGAAATGAGTTGATCGTAAATTGAAAAATGGAGTTGATGATAAAGTTGAAAGGTATAAATCAATATTGGTAGCAAAATGGTATTCTCAAAAGCAAGGTATTGATTTCCATTCAATCTTTTCACCAATTGTGAAGCTTGTTTTAGTTTGTGTTGTGTTAGTGATAGTTTCTTTACTTGATATTGAGTTAGAGTAGCTAGATGTTAAAACAACATTTATACATGAATATTTGGATGAGGATATATATGTGGAACAACTGGAAGGGTTTTTTCAGAATCACAATAAGAGGTTTGTTTTCAAACTCAAGAAATCATTGTATGGTATGAGGAAGTCTCCTAGGAAATGGTACAATAATTTTGATTCTTTCATGATGAGCCTAAATTTTACAAGAAGTGAATATGATCATTGTGTTTACTTTAAAAAGTTTGAAAATAGAATATTCATTATTTTTGTGTTATATGTTGACAATATGCTTGTGGCAAGAAAAATCATGATCGAAATCAACATGTTGAACGCTCAATTGGCTAGGGCATTTGATATGAAGGATCTAGGAGCAGTAAAAAAAATCTTGGGCATGGAGATACATAGAGATAGGAAAAATGGTAAGTTGTGGTTATCACAATAGAAGTATGTGGAGAAAATACTTATGATATTTGGTATGAATAATTTGAAGCTCGTAGAGATCCCTTTAGCTTCCCATTTCAATATTTCCTTAGGTTTATGTCTTAGTAATGACAAAGAAAAGGGTTATATGTCTCATGTACCATATGCTAATGCAGTAGGAAGTTTGATGTATGTGATGGTGAGTACTAGAACAAATATTTCACATGCAATTGGTGTTGTCAGTAGATACATGGAAAATCTAGGTAAAGAGCATTGGGAAATAGTGAAATGTGTGTTTCGGTATCTTAGAGGCACAAGTAATTATTCTATCACCTATGATGGTTCTAGTGATTTAGTTTGTGGTTATGTAGATTTAGATTTTGCAGGTGACTTGGACAAAATGAGATCCACTTCAGGATATGTCTTTACTCTTGTAGGAAGAATTGTTAGTTGGATGTCAAAGCTTCAAAACATAGTTTCTTTATCCACTACTAAGGAAGAATATATTGTTGATTCACATGCATGCAAGGAGACAATTTGGTTAAAAGGTCAACTAGGTGAGTTTGGAAGGATGCGGGACAAGGTGAAATTATTCTTCGATAGTCAAAGTGTTATCCATTTGGATAGAAATCCAACTTATCACAGTGAGACAAAGCATATTTCTATTAAATACCATTTTGTAAGACAAGTTGTTGATGAAGGGGGAGTGACTCTAGAAAAGGTCCATACAAATGTGAATTTTCCAGACATGTTTATGAAACCAGATTTGTTAGAGAAGATGTGATGGTGTTTGGATTCTCTTCTCTTGTAAAAAAGGTGACGAGTTAATTTGGGCATGATATATCAGGCATATTTCTCTCGAAGTGGATATTTTTGAAAAAGTGCCAAGTAATTTTCCATGTGGTAGCATGCACATCCTATTGAAAATACTAAAACAACTGAGAGGGGGGGGGGGTGAATCAGTTGTTTATGAGTTTAAACAATATTATACCTTTTAAATATAATTAATATTCCTTCAAGTGATCATCAACGATATACAACATATGGATAGCAAAAGTAAAGACCATCAGTCACACATAAAGTTCACACAGAGACAGATTTTTACGAGGAAACCCATAAAGGGAGAAAACCTCTTCTTCTTCCAAATGATAGGCAGTCTTTTTCAGTTCTTTACATCATTTACAATTGAGCACCAACTCAATGTGAGGCTGCTACCTCTTTTTTACAAGATGCAACTTGTTTGAGAGCACCAACTCTCTGGTTTCCCTAGCAACCACTAGAAGGAAGCACCAACTCCCTGAATATTCCAGCACCAACTGGATGGAAGCACCAACTTCCTGAATGTTCCAGCACCAACTGGATGGAAGCACCAACTTCTAGTTACACAGGCTCCAACTTGCATAACAAAGAATACTAGTTCTCCCTTGCACCACCCTGCCACCCTGGTTTCTCTGGCTACAACCAGATGGAAGCTACAACTTCCTGTGTTCAAGCACCCACTTGAACCTCTGAGGACAATAGTCCTCCTGATCACTTCCCAACCTCCCTAAAATATGTAAGAATAAATACACAGATAACTACACAGATAAATCAGTTCTTACCAGTCTTTTTTTGTTCTATAAGTCTGATCTTCTTCAAATTATTCTGCTATTCTTCTCTTCCTCTGTCTGTTTAGCAGGTCTGCTCTGCATCAACTTTTTCTATCATTCTGCTCTTCTTCAACTTGTTCTGTTATTCTTCTTTGCATTTAATCTCACTCTGTACATATGTTCAATTTCATTCTGCGCATCATCTCCTTTTTCCTTTCTTACAGTTTCATTCTTTTTCCTCCAGAACAGCCCACCTTACACAATTTGTCTCATCTTCTTTTATGCATACCTTCCCGACGGTTCCACTTCGCCTTCCCTCAGCCAAAAGGACAACAACTGTCCTTGCAACTGAAACACCAATTCATTCACAATCAAGAATCCGTTTTGCTAGCAGATTCCAAACTCAGGAGTTAATCTGTGAGTAAGAACAGTAACCCTCCGATCACAGTCAAGTTTTATCTGCACCGTTGGATGACCTTTATTATTCTTGTCTTTTTAAATCAGGTTTCGGCATTCCTTATGTTCAATGTTCTTTTCACTTACAAATCCCAATTCACAAAAATTCAGTAAAGCGATCAGATCAACGATCCAGATCATAATCAGATCAGACGATTCAGATCAAGTCGGGAATTCACTCATCGCGAAATCGGAATTCGTGACGTTCATAGTTTTTTTCACTTACAAATCCCGATCTTTGAAACTCTGTGAGAGGTCAGATCAATGGTCCAAATCATTTCTTGATCTGACGGTCCAGATTCAATCGCGATTTCGCATATCGCGTTTTCGACATTCATGTTGCATGCCTTACCATATCCCGATTCACGAAACTCCGACATGAGCTATGATCAATGGTCTAGATTCACTCTCGATTCAACGGCTGCGATTAA
Source organism: Picea engelmannii (assembly GCA_009831015.1). Lineage (NCBI taxonomy): Eukaryota > Viridiplantae > Streptophyta > Pinopsida > Pinales > Pinaceae > Picea > Picea engelmannii. The sequence continues at coordinate 2,483,688 of ML778232.1, read as the reverse complement.
ATCGTGATATCGCATATCGCGAAATCGAGGTTTTCGTTGCATTGTGTTTTTGTCCTTTTGAATTCACGATCCCTGAAACTCCGATACGAGCTATGATCAACGGTCCTGATCTCATTCTTGATTCAATGGCTGCGATTGAATCACGATTTTGGGGTTCTTGATGTCAAGTGATTTTGGCATTTCAAATTCCCGATCCTCGATACTCCGATGAAGCCTCCTATCGAGCTTCTCCCGGTGGCGCCCGATCGTTGCCACGCATCCTTCCAAATGGACGGTCCCGATTATGTCGGGATTTCGAGACTTTCAATGTCCCGGTTCTCACGACCTTGAGAACTCCGATCTCCCGATGGCTGATATCCCGATGACAACTCCTCGTGTCGGGACTTCTCTTATTTCTCTCGAGGATTATCTCCCTCGCAACTTCTGTAGATCTGACAGTTGTCGGCGACCCTGCACAAAATCTAATGGCTCTCGTTCTTTCAGGAAATTTAAATGGGATCCAATGGTCACTGTGGTGGCAACCTGCCCCTCAGCGAGCACGGTCGCTCCCACCAGAACCTTCACAAACTCGCGGCCCGAAGAGTCCAAGCTCTTCCAACTCCCTCGGGAGTCCTTTACCCACAATCTTCTCAGCTATCTTCCCTTTCGGAACTCGGGAAATCGGGTTTCGCGGACTCACGAACCTTGCGTGCACCTCTCGTGCAATATGAAAACCCGAACCCCGATCCGCGATGTCAACGGTCAACGCTCCCGCTCTATCGGGGATTTTCTTATCGGGAAATCGACGGTTGTGTCGTCGCGTACCTCATGTAACACGAACCTCCGAGTGATGAAACCCTGATCCCTCGCGAACACGCCACCTGGACCCCACTATGCCTCTGGTCCCACACTGCCACGTTAGTCTTCGGGACTTCGCGGATCTCGGATCCACGATACCAAATTCCCTGCCGTTGGAAACCCCAAATGCCAAAACTTCGATGTTTCGGATTTATGCCATCTGTCCCTCCAACGATCGACGGTTCAGATCAAATTGGGGGATCGCACTTCGCGATTTTGACGTGCATGCGATCATTGCACTCTCCAACCCCGATTCGCCGATGGGCGATGACCAATGATCCTCCCTGCGCCTGAGGGTTAACCGTCTCGCTCCTTCTTCCATATCCGATGATCCACGGGACCTCGCGAGTCTTCCCGATGAATCCAAGTCGTCGATTCTCTTCCTCTATGAAGAGATCTCTGCTCCACCACCTTCGTCCTGTGCGACCTTGGCTGAGTCGATTTCTTCAGCGAAAGAAAGGGGTTGTCCCTTCTGAGCTTTGTTCCCCGACTCCTTCAAGGATTCTTCGAACACGCTCCTAGTGCTCGATATTCAATCATGTCTGAAAGTGTTGAAGTCTTCTATGTCCCGTGCGCCCACGCTCGCAACGTCTTCAACCTTCCCCTTCTCAGAATTGCTACTGAGACTCAATTCGACCTGCACTCACCTGCACGGCTCGAGTACTCAACCCCAACTCTGGACAAAACAGAACAAAGGTTCGACTACTTAGCCCCTCAACGCACTCTATGCGGAGGTATTCAACTGCACTCGATGCAGGAATCTCCTGGCCTAAGAAGAGAAACAATTGGAACTCATTCTCTCAGGTTTCTAACCTGATATGCAATCACATAAGCAACATATAACAGATAAGCATAAAAAGAAGCAAACATGCACAAGCATAGTATCAACCACACACAGAGATCAAACACGTCCATGGAATTGAATCAAAGCTCTTCCTATTAATTCAATAACTGTACATGGAGGTTTCTTCACAACTCTCTCTCTCTCTCTCTGCTCTGCTCTGCTATCTCTTCCTGCTCTCAATACTGAATTTTGAATAATACAATGATACATGGGAGGGTGTCTATACTCTGTTTTCCCTCTCGAAAGGTGACTGTCTAATCTACAGCTACTTTCTATCTACCAGCCTTAATTGTATTAAATGCCTTCCTATCTGTAACATAATACAAGTGCGCCTGGCTTTGAATGCCTTTAGTAAACGGCGGTGCAACAATACCAAGGTGAAATTCAAAATCAAAAACATTTGCTGGCTTGTCCAGCTGTACGTTCTCTTCCTCCTCGCGCTGGTTCATATGATGAATTTACGGATGTTGCGGATGCTCTTGCATCATACTCCTCGGCTTAAAAGATTTCATGGGCTCCTATCAATGAGCTCCTACACAGTGTGCCCATGCTTTTGTATGACTGCCTCTGTTTCCCAGCTGGCATCCTCCACAGGGTGGTTCTTCCACTTCACTAGGTATTCAAAATATTGTTTCCTCCTGGTCTTCTTCCCTAGTCTTTTATCCAGTATGCACTCCATCTGAGGCTTCCGTGCCACTGGTAATTGTTTCTACCACTGGATCACTGGTTCCCCAGTTTCATCCTTTGCTTCAGCCCTGTAGGGGTATAGATCCGAAATGTTAAAAATCGGAGATATCCCGATGCCCTTGGGAAACTCAAGCTCATATGCATTCTCGCCGAATTTCCTTAGAATTTTGCATGGCCCAATTTTCTTCATCTTGAGCTTGTTGTATGTTCCCCTTCGGAACCTTTCTTTCCTCAGGTGCGCCAGAACCATGTCTCAAACTTCAAATTGAAGTTGTCTTTTCTTTTGATTGGCTCTGCGCTTGTATTCCTGATTCGTCTTCTGCAGTCGTTGCTTCACCTGTGCGTGAAGTTCGTGCATCGCCTCAGCGAACTCTTCAGCTGTCGCGCTGCTAGTCTCAGCCTGTTCTGACTCTCTAAGCTCAGATATTCCTCGCGGCTGTGTCCCATACAAAATCTGAAAAGGACTCTTACCTGTACTTCGATTCACTGAATCGTTGTACGCGAATTCTGCCTGCGGTAGGATCTGATCCCAGCTGTTGTGATGCTCCGTCACCAGGCTCCTCAACAGATCCCCCAAGCTTCTGTTGACTACTTCGGTCTGCCCATCTGTCTGCGGATGGTAAGCAGAACTGAATTCTAAGTCAGTCCCCAACTTCTTCCATAGCGTCCTCCAAAAATGACCTATGAACTTCGTCTCCCTATCCGAGACTATGCTCCTCGACAATCCATGCAATCGCACGATTTCTTTGAAAAACAAATTTGCGATGCGGGTCGCATCGCTGGTCTTATGACACGGAATAAAATGTGCCATCTTCGAAAATCTGTCCACCACAACAAAGACGGAATCCACGCCTCTCTGCGTTCTCGGTAATCCCAAAACAAAGTCCATGCTAATGGCTTCCCATGGCCTCTCCGGTATGGGAAATGGCTGATAGAACCCTGTGTTCTGTTTTCGGCCCTTAGCATGTTGACAAATTCTGCACCTGTCAACAAACCTCTTCACATCTGCACGCATAGCTGGCCAAAAATACGATTCGCTCAGCTTGGCGAATGTTTTGTCATGCCCAAAATGACCTGCTAGTCCACCGCTGTGTTTCTCCTTCATCAAATTCTCTCTCATAGAGCAATCTGGAATGCACAGTTGGTTGCCTTTAAAAAGAAATCCATCCTGTATTAGGTAGTCAATCCACGGACTCCTGTCTCTGAGCACCGGATTCTCGGCCGCTTCATAAGCTTCGCCAAAGTCTGCATCACCTGCATACATATCTTTTAAATTTTCAAAACCTAAGGTTTTGACCCTGAACTCTTGCAGCAACAAGCACTTCCTGCTCAAGGCATCAACGACCTTGTTCGCAGTCCCCGAAATGTGCTTTATGACGAAGGTGAAATTCTGCATATATTCCACCTACTTCGCGTGCTTTTGATTCAGCTTCTCTTGCTGACTCACGAATTGCAGTGCATGGTTATCACTGTACAAAACGAATTCCTTGGGTATGAGATAATGCCTCCACTTCTTCAATGCCTGGATGATGGCATAGAATTCTTTATCGTATGTGGAGTAATTCAATTTGGCATCATCCAGCTTCTCGCTTTAGTATGCTACAGGTCTGTCATCCTGACTTAAAACCCCTCCAACAGCATACCCGCTGGCGTCACACTTCACCTGGAAGGTCTTTTGAAAGTCAGGCAACACTAACACTGGCTGCTCGGTTATCTTGCACTTCAGCAGATTAAAGCTCTTCTCAGCCTCAGCTGTCCACTGGAAAACTTTATGCCGCTTCCTGACAGTGTCCATCATTGCGGCACTGATTCCACTGAAGTTCCGAATAAACTTCCTGTAGAAGCCTGCCAATCCATGGAAGCTCCTTACCTCAAAGACGTTTCTCGGCGATGGCCAATTCCTGATTACGTCCACCTTCTTAGGATCCATCTTCAATTCATTTGCCGAAATAACGAACCCTAGATATATGAGTTCTGTCTGCATAAACGAGCATTTTTTCAATTTAATCAGCAGCTTCTCCTGCTGTAGTCTTCTCATCACTATGGCCAAATGTCTCAAGTGTTCTTCCCTGGTTTTACTGAAAATCAGTATATCATCCAGGTATACCACCACAAATTTGCTAATGAATTCCCGTAGGACTTCATTCATCAGCCTCATAAAAGTGCTGGGTGCGTTTGTCAAGCCAAATGGCATGACCAACCATTCGTACAAACCTTCGTTTGTTTTGAATGTTGTTTTCCATTCATCTCCCTCTCTCATCCGGATCTGATGGTATCTGCTCTTGAGATCAATATTGGAAAAATAATTCGCCCCACTCAGGCAATCCATCAAGTCATCCATTCTTGGCAATGGGAACCTGTACCTGATGGTGATCTTATTAATCGCCCTGGAGTCTGTACACATTCTCCAGCCTCCATCCTTCTTTGGACTTAGTACTATTGGCACAGGACATGGACTAAGACTCTCCCTTACTAGTCCTTTATCCTGCAGATCCTAAACCTGCCTTTTGACTTCCTCGTTCTCCTGAGGCGTCAATCTGTACGCTACCTTATTTGGTAAAATTGCTCCGGGTATGAGGTCAATATGATGACTCACACTCCTCATCGACGGCAACGAACGAGGTAGTTCGTCCACGATGATGTCAGCAAACTCTCCCAGCAGCTGTTGAATCTCCTCTGGCAAGTCGTCCACTCTTGTGCTTGTCAGGACAATTCTAGGTTTCCTGACAACAAAGAATTGTGGATCCTCATCCTTCTCCAACTCTGTGAGAAGCTCTTTCCCACTCATGAGAAGTATCGTGTTGCTAACTTCTGGTTTCACTTCTTTATCTTTTATCGGCAGCAACGTGTGTGATTTCCCATCCTTCTCCAAGGTGTATGTGTTCATTCTCCCATCATGAACAACATGTCTATCAAACTGCCAGGGTCTTCCCAATAATACATGACAGACATCCATGGGAATGACATCACACAGGATTTCATCCCTATAATCACCCATTTTAAAATTTACCAAGCATTGTTTTGTAACACGTACCTGATGTCCTTTCTGCAGCCACGTCACTTTGTAAGGACTCGGGTGTTTGTGCGTCTTCAGCTCCAGTTTCTCCACCATCTCGATCGAAACAAGATTATCTGTGCTCCCACTGTCCATTATAACCTTGCATTTCCAGCCCTGGGTCTTGCAAGTTGTCCGGAATAGTCGGCATCTCTGGGCTGTGTCCACCTCTTTCTTGGGTTTCAAAAGGATCTTGTGCACTGTCAGCGACTTCCCACTTT
>ML778232.1:2426635-2464318 GCA_009831015.1 Picea engelmannii | reverse complement strand
GAGGAAAGTGAAGAAAAGAAGGTCAAAATGCAAGGAAGGATAAATTATTTTGATGGTGCTTTCTAAGGTATGTTATTTACAAGTCATCTCACCATTTTCTCTATAAACATTTTTCTGTAATGATTTAGATCCTAAAATTTCTATGCACATTAGAAAACACAGCCAAGTATTTTTGGTTAAAAATTCAGCTTGTGGGTCGTTGTATTTTTGGAGTTACACTCTGTGGAAAATAGGGTTTGTGGCTAGTCGTGAAACTAGTCAAAATCAAGTGTTTCGGGTAAAAACATCATAACTTCTTCATAATAGATACAAATTCAGTGAGATCAATTGTGTTGGCTAGATTACAGTCTTTAGTATGCTCTGTAACATTTTTATATCTATTCATCAAATATGTTGTGCGGGGCATGCTATACAAGGTCGCTCTCTAGAATAAGCCAAAATTCAGCAAGGTATGCCATTTTTGCTATAACTCCTTTTTTGAGAGGTTCCAAGTAGTGCCACTTGGAGGAATTGCATAAAACACACTGAAGAACATTGTATATCAGTTTCATATCTTTATCCAGTACAGGTACAAAGTTATGATTATTTCAAGTTAGGGTTGTTGACTAATCTAAAACTAGTCATGGTTGAGACAAGTAGTTGATGAGTTGGCACATACATGAGGTGTATAGTTGATGATGTTTTTACATATTGATGAGTCATTGTTGATGAGTATTTGACACATTATTTGTATATACTTGGTACATGGTTGGATGCACTTGTTTATGGTACAGGCTGATTACAGGTTGTTTGGCACAGTTTGGTGCATGGTTGATGCTCTTGTTTATAGTACAGATTGATATATGTTGAGGATTTTTGTCTCATCTCAGTTGGTTTTGAGAATGCAAGATGAGTCTTTCATATAGATATGGTTCTCTTGTAGAGTTGTACTCTCTTCAGTTGTTGCTGATAAACCCCAAGGATTGTAGTCCGTAATAAAATAAAATTGTACATACATCTTATGTTCTTTGTGTTCATTGTGGTGATGATTTGTTGATGATATATTGCTGATATATGTTGCTGATATGTGCTCACATCTAACTGGTTATAAATGAAAACAATGGGTAATGAATAAATGTTGAATGCTAATTGATGAGTTTTTGTGCAAGAGGGAAGTTTTGGGAAAAAGAGCCCCACACTCATACACCCCCCCTCTAAGTGTGGTAGGTGTGTCCAATAGATGTGGCTGCTACACACATCCTTTTGAGAAGAATGATTACAATGAGGATCTAGAGGCCTTTTTAACATTACTCATGAATTCCAAAACCATAGACATCCAAAGGCCTAACCCTAGGAGATGAAACACCAAAATTTATGTGGGTCCCTATGGATAAGTTGTTTCTTCAACTTCTCGCATTCATAGATTTTGCATACGACCTTTGTTTTAGGTGTATGATATCCCATTGGAAAGGTATTTTAGAGAAATACACATTATTTCATCAAACTCTAACTTCATCTACAATTGATTGTGGAAAGCCAAAAAAACACTATTTAGGGCCCCAAAACGGCCCTGGAAGTACATAAAGATGAACTAACATGAAAAATTACAAAATAAGCCAGTTGGATTTGATGGGTGAATAGAAATATACACCTAGAAGCTGTGCAGGGCTTCAGACAACCTTGGAAGTGTAGAACCCACAATTGCAAAGAATTACATAAGAATGTGCTGAACTAAAAACTGTCAACAGGAGCCTGTTGGAATAGGTGGGTGGCTAACAATATCCACCTAGATCATTCCTCCCCCCTTAGAAAGAAATGGTCTCTATTACATTGAGTTCCCCCATCAGGTGAGGAAAAATATGTTGAATTTGGCCCCAGGTCAGCCACTTTCCTTGGTGGAGGAGCTGCCCTACCTTAACAACCTGATAAAGTTGGATCCTCTGCTGGAAAGTTCCCTTGACCTGTGTGTCCACTATCTGATCAATGGATGCATATTCCATGTAGTCAGGGTTGAGATTTATTGTTTTCAATTGTTCTGTGATATTTGAGATGTCCAACAATGGTGGAAAATATGGTCCAAGGAGGTTGACATTGAACATTGGGTGCAAGTCAAGGAAGGGTGGAGTGTTGAGCTCAAAATAATTTCTACACACAACCTTGGTGATAGTGTACGACCCATAGAGAAGTGGGTGAAGCTTCTAAGGGGGCCCTGTAACTCACTCTTTCTTCAAATGTAACCAAAACTTGTCTCCCACATGAAATTGGTGCGGTACCCATTGTTAGTCATGGCATTGTTGTTATAGGATAAATCGGTAGGTCCAGACACTAACTGATCTCCCTAGATCCACCTAGATCTAAAACAAAACACACCAGAACATGAAAATTTCCTTAAGTTTTAGATATTGAATTTACTAACTAAAGAGAGATAGGCGACATACCATTTAAACGTTGCTTCTTCTCTCCATCACCATCCTAGCTCCATTCCAACGCTCATACAATGATGAACCTACAAAAGAACACAACCAACCAAAGTGATAGTAATAGCATAAACTCAACATAAACCTATGTATGTGATCAAGGAATCATACAATAAAACACAACAAGATTCATAGGAAAGAACCATATTACTGTATCATATTAAATGTGAAAGAGAGATTACAACCGTGGCCTTGATGTCGTAAGGTCCCTTCCAACTGTCCTTTGTTCCCCACACACTTCCACTCCAAGAATTCTGAGAGCATTGATCTGATAATATTCACAATCTATCTTGACAAAGTGGCTCATCTAGCCAAGCTAACAATATCCAAAGCTCAATCAAATCCAAGCTCCAAAATCAAAATCTAACCATCTCCAAGAGAGTTCCTCTCCTTTTATAATTTGAAGAGGATAAGGTGAGGAGGTTAGGATGATCCCACTAAATCATGAAAGCGAGTAAGATCCAAACCATTCGGATTCCACCGCACCATGGAAGCTTCTCCTTCTAGAAGCATTGATAAGTTTCTCATTTTTCCCATGTATGAGCATTTTTGCACCCTGCCTATATAGCAACCTGCAAAAGCTTCATGACCTAGCTATGGTGCAGCCTGCGAAAATCAGGCATTTTCACACCCTAGCTATAGTGCAGCATGTGAAAATCCTCTTTAATAGGGTTTTTACAAAGGAAAATGCAACTTCTTTTCTCAGGAAAAGTTATTCTCCCTTCTTTCTTTAGGAACTCATGCCAATGACCCCTTTGAAGGAAACATATAGGTTTACATCATTAACGGTCATAGGGATGATGAAAATAATGTGTAACAGTTTCTTGTACTTAGCATTGGCTTTCTAGAAAATCTAATGGACCAATTGGTGGGTGTGTTGAATCTTCTCAATGAATTTGGTGGCTTTGTCAGCCTTAGACTGAACGTGGGAATAATTTGTCTCTATTTTTTCAATAGGTAGTGCAACATCAATGGTACCCAAGGGTTGGAATCCCAACCCCACCTGAAAGAGGATATGGCCAGTGGAGGTATGGAGATAGCTGTTGTAGATGTGTTGAACATTGGGGAGACTCTCCTCCCATGTACATGGATTCTTAGAGTCATACATGCACAATATGTGCACAATCATATGATTGATGACCTTTGTTTGGCCATCGATTTGAGGGTGGAAGGAAATAGATTTAGTGATCTTGGTGTCCAACAGTGACCAGAGACTCGACCAAAATGTGTTGAGGAACCTGTTGTCCCAATCGAAGATGATGGTCTGTGGTATCCCAAAATGGAACCACACTCTTTCAAAGAAGAGATTGGAAATATATGCCACTGTGATTCTCTTCTTCCAGGCTTTGAGAATGGCCATCTTCAAAAACTGATCAACTACCAAAAATACACAATCATTGCCTTGCTTGGTGGATGGAAGACCATACATGTAATCCATTGAGATGGATTTCCAAGGCCTCTCGGGAGTAGTAAGTGGGGTGTATAAGCCTTTCTTCTTGATGGTTTAACTGAAAATGGCACAAGGAGTGCAATATCTGATATACTTGTTGACGTCCTATCAAAGTTTTGGCCAATAAAAATGTTTGTGTAGAAAAACCATAGTTTTCTCCATGCCAAAATGTCCTACCATTCGACTGTATTGATCCTCCCAAATCATATTTACACACTCTCTTGTAGGAAAATAGAGATGGCCTAGATGGCATAACAATCTATCCTAAATGTGAAAATAATTGACATTCACATGTGTACGCAAGAGCTAATAAGTCGTGGAAAAGTCCAAATATTGTGAATAAATTTGGGGCCACTCAAATGGCTTAGGCCCATAGGAATGGAGCATGGTATTGAGTGCATCCACTGAAGGTTGAATGAGGGAGTAAACGATATGATTTGTGCTCCATGTATTATACTTGATGTTGAGATGGAACTGATGTAAGTAGGTGGACCATTTCTGGTGGAAGTCATTTTGCAACTTCCCTTGTGTCTGTATGAACTGCAAAGTCTTTTTATTAGTGTGGATAATTATCTCCTTTACCAGAATCTAATTTTTCCATTGACGACAAGTTTGTACAATGGAATACATTTCCTTGTGATAGGTGGGGTATTTTTGGATAGTATCTGAGAGTGTCTCACTATGTTATGCTACTATATGACTATGTTGAGTGAGAATTGCACCTACAATATAATCAGATGCATTAGTCTCAATCTCGAATGGTTTTTGTAGATCGGGTAAGGAGAGTATTGGATCTGAGCACAAGTGATGCTTTAGATCACCAAATTCTCATTGTTTTTCCTTCCCCCATGTGAACATTTCCCTTCCAGCGCCCTTGGTCACTTGGCTGAGGGCCCATGCAATATGGGAGAATCCCAACATGAACCGTCAGTAGAAGACTAGAAGTTGGCAAGTCCGAAGAAGCTTTGAAGATCGATTAGTGTGTGATCCAGATTATTTTAGGCATGAAATTAGAGAGGAGATATAATAAAGAAATGTATAGAGATATCTCAGATATCCAAAAATTTAACATAAATGTATCAGAGATGCAACCATAAACACAGAGATATAGTAATAAACAATTTTCTATTAATGAGAGAAAATGTACAAAGACTGTAAAAATATAGAATGAAAGACTCGCTAGAATGGTGGCATATTATCTCTAAGAAGAGAAGTGTTCACTACTCGCATTCGTAAGAAGATGATTTTACAATGAAAATCCAATAGTTTTGTGGACCTCGTTTTGGGTAGTTTAATGTATCAACTTCCTGGGGGCATAACTTTGGCATACGATCTTCGTTTAGGGTGCACGATAGCTCATTGGAAAGGTATCATCGAGGAGATTAATTTTGTCAATAATATCCTTTAGATATAATTATGAAGCTCGGTCCTGAAAAACCTTCATTTAGGCCCTCAAAATGGCCTCGAAAGTTAAAAACTGCTAAAAATAGTAAATTACTAAAATTGCTAGAAAACGGTTTTGAGCTAGTTGGAAAAGGTGGGTGGTCACTGGTATCCACCTGGATCAATACTCCCTCCTTAATAAGAAATGGTCTCCATTGCGTTGAGTGCATGAGGGAGAGGGAAAAGCGTTTGTTGAATCTGCATCTTGGTGAGTTACTTTCCTTGTTGGAGACGTTGCACTTCTTGGTTTGTGGAAGGTTATCACAAACCTATTGCTAACGGGGTTGAATCTGTTCAACCAGTTGGGATACATGATATGACTGTGTGCAGAAGGAATTTTTGATCTTTGCTGCAATCTTTCCGACCTGCTTCTGTTGGATAAAAGGTTCTTGGCTCGAAGATGTAGTGGTTGCAGTATCCTTTTGTTCACCTTTTGAACATATTGTGAAGAAGATGAATTTTGTAGTATGAGATACTACCTTGCGGCACTGTTTAGGTGGAAGAGTAGTTGGAACTACCTCTGGTATTTTGTAGATATGACCCCCAATAGAAAAAATGACATTGCAGGGTTGAGACTCATAGACAACATGGTACTTCCACATATATGGATGGTCGAAGAGAACATCACTGACATCTAGTGGGGAAACATCACATAATACATCATCCTTGAAGGGATGGATGTCGTATGACAATTGACATTGTTGGCTAACACGAAGATCTCTTCCTTGGCGAAGCCACCTAATGTTGTATGGTTGTGGGTGTGGTGTTGTCGACAACCCGAATTGTTTGATGAACTATGTTGATATGAGATTCTTATGGATTCTGCTATCAACAACAAAATGAAGCGGGGTCCCCTTCACCCACATCTGTGAATGAAAAAGGTGCTCCCCCTCTTCAAGATCTGTTGGTTCTTTTAGTTGAATTATTGTGGTTGTGACAATAGCAGTGGGGTCTGCATCGATGATCTCTCTTTTACCAATATTTTCAGAATCAGATTATGAATCAGGGTTGTCTCCTTGTCTTTGATCTCAGCCACCAATGAATTTATTGAGAGACATTCATCGGTGTTATGCCAGGGGATTTTGTGGAAATCACACTATTTTCCGGTGTCCTTCTTTGTCTTTCCATGATCCTTCTTTTCATGAAACTTAGACTGGTTTTTAGGAAGCTATTTGTTAGGGTCATCTTTCTCATACTTTGGTTGTTTCATATTTTCATATCCAAACTCCTATTTTTTCTGGTGCTTAAATTTCTGCTCAATTTTAACAACATATCGATAAGCAATACCGAGTGATGAGATGTCCAGAAAATCCATTTTAGTTTGGATGTATTTGTGTAGAGCCCCATGGTTATTTAGAACCAAATGTCGTTTGGAGTCTTTGATACCCATCTTGGTGTGAAAGGTATGGAAGGTATTGGTGAACTCCAGAACTGCTTGGCCCCTCTCTTGTTGCAGTGTGGTCCATCTCATGTACTAGTCCTCATATTTGCCAACAGGGTAATATTGTTCCTTTACGACATCAAAACAAAATCCCCAAGTGGGATCGACACCATATATTTCAGACTCCTCTATGGAAATTTTCTCTGAGTAAGTTTCCCACCAATGTTTTACATGGGGGAGATCCTTAATGAGTGCGAAGGTGTTCTTTTCCCTATCGGAGAAATTATGAACAAAGAAATAACATTCTAACAGATTTAACCATTTTTCTAGGGAATTCGCATCTATCTGTCCTTCAAATATGGGAATATCAAAATTAACTTGTAACTTGAAAGGTGAGGTTCCTCCAAAGTGGTCTCTTGATGAATAAGCGTCTGTTGTTATTGACAGGCATTGAAGGATGTGGGGAAAATTCTCCATCATTTTGTCCCTCTGTCGCGTGAGAGATTGCTCAAGAAACATATTAATAGAATTGTCTACATTGTTGTTTTTCTTTTATTCCTTCATGGAGGGTTTCTTGGGTGTGTGAGAGTGATTTTCCTCAAGAGATACAAGCTCAAGACCCAACTTGCTATACTCGGACCTCATCGGGGACATGCACTAAAAAATGATCAAGAGCAGCCTGCTCTAATACCACTGATCCAGATTATTTTCGGCATGAAATGAGAGCGGATATATAATAAATAAATGTACAGAGATATATTGGATATCCAAAAATATAATATAAATGTATCATATATTCAACCATAAACACAAAGATACAGTAATACACAATTTTCTATTAATGAGCGAAAATGTACAAAGACTGTAAAACTACAAAGTGAGAAGAGATGTGTCTGCTACTCGCATTCGCAAGAAGAATATTTTAAAATGAGGCTCCAAATGTCTTTTTATCATAAAGAAGATCCAAAACCCTAACCCCAGAAGATGAAAATCCAAATTTTTGTGGACCCCATTTTGGGTGGTTTGATGTACCAACTTCCTAGGGCGTAACTTTGACATACGATCTTCGTTTGGGGCGCACAATAGCTCGTTGGAAAGGTATCATCGACGAGATTAATTTTGGGAGCTCAATAAGAAACTTAATATAAAATTGAGAAGCTCAATCCCAAAAATCATTCATTTAGGCCCTCAAAATGACTTCGGAAGTTAAAAACTGCTAAAAATAGTAAATTACCAAAATTGCCAGAAAATTGTTTTGAGCTGGTTGGAAAAAGTGGGTTGCCACCGATATCCACCTGGATCAATTGTCCCTCCTTAGGAAAAAATGGTATCCATTGTGTTGAGTGCCTAGGGGAGAAGGAAAAGGGTTTGTTGAATCTTCATCTTGGTGAGTTAGTTTCCTTGCTGGAGACATTGCACTGCTTGGTTTGTGGAAGACTGTCACAAACCTGTTGCTTGCGGGGTTGAATCTGTTCAGCCAGTTTGGATACATGAAATTAATGTGTGTAGAATGATGTTTTGCGCTTTGTTACAATCTTTTCAACCTACTTTTGTTGGATAGAAGGTGCTTGGGCTGAAGTTGTAGTGGTTGCAATATCCTTTTGTTCACCTTTTGAATAGATTGTGAAGAAGCTGAATTTTGAAGTATGAGATACTACCTTACAGCACTATTTAGGTGGAAAAGTAGTCAAAACTACCTCTGGTATTCTGTAGAGATGACCCCCCAGAGAAACAATGACACTGCGAGGTTGAGAAGCATAAACAACATGGTGTTTCCACATAAATGGCTAACCAAAGAGAACATCATAGAAATCCAGTGGGGAAACATCCAATAATACTGCATCCTTGAAGGGATGGATTCTGTATGACAATTGACATTGTTAGTTGACATGAATATCATGTCCCTACCGAAGCCACCCGATGTTGTATAGTTGTGGGTGTGGTTTTATCAACAATCCCAACTATTTGACGACCTCTGTTGAGATGAGGTTCTTCTAGATTCTGCTATCAAAAATAAAATGCAGCGAGGTCCCCTTCACCCACATCTGTGAATGAAAAAGGTACTCCCCCTCTTCAGGATCTGTTGGTTCTTTTGGTTGAATTGTTGCGGTTGAGAAAATAGAAGTGGGGTTTGTGTCGATGATCTGTCTTTTACCAATATTTTCAGAATCAGAGCTTAGCTCCTTATCATTGATATCATCCACCAATGACTATTTTGAGTGACATTCATCGGTGTTGTGCCAAGGGATTTTGTGTAAATCACGCCATTTTTTGGTGTCCTTCTTTGTCTTTCCGTGACCTATCTTTTCCTATGGCTTAGACTGGTTTTCAGGAAGTTGTTTGTTAAGTTCGTCTTTCTCATACTTTGGTTGTTAAATATTTGCATATCTAAACTCCCATTTTTTCTGGTGCTTAAATTTCTGCTTGATTTTAACAACATATCGATAAGCAACACCGAGTGATGAGATGCCCAGAAAATCCATTTTAGTTTGGATGTATCTGTGTAGAGCCCCACAGTATTTCAGAACCAAATGTCATTCATATTATTTGATACAAAACTTGGTGCAAAAGATATGGAATGTATTGGTGAACTCCAGAACTGCTTGTCCCCTCTGTTGTCATAGTGTCATCCATCTCATTTATTGGTCCTCATAATTTCCAACAGGGTAATATTGTTCCTTTACCGCATCCACAAAAAAATCCCAAGTGGGCTCGGGCCCATATATTTCAGACTCTTGTATGGAACTTTTCTCCCAGTAAGATTACCACCAATGTTTGACATGGGGGAGATCCTTAAGAAGTGTGAAGGTGATATTTTCCCTATCAAAGAAATTATGAACAAAGAAATAAAGTTCTAGTAGATTTAAACGTTTTTCTAGGGCATATGCATCTATCTATCCTTCAAATATGGGAATATCAAAATTAACTTATACCTTGAAAGGTGAGGTGCCTTCAAAGTGGTCACTTGATGAATATGTGCCTGTTTTTATCCATGAACATTGAAGGATGTGGAAAAAATTCTTCATCATTTCGGCCCTTTGTCGCGTGAGAGCTTGCTCAAGGTACATATTAATAGAATCATTTTCTCTGTAGTTTTTATTTTCTTCTTCCATGGAGGATTTCTTGGGTGTGCCAGAGTGATTGTCCTGAAGAGAGACAAGCTTGAGACTCAACTTGATATACTCAAACCTCGTCGGGGACATGCACTGAAAAGCTATCAAGAGAAGCTTGCTCTGATACCATTGATCCAGATTATTTTCGACACGAAATGAGAGTGGAGATATAATAAATAAATGTATAGAGATATCTTGGATATCCAAAAATATAACAAAAATGTATCAGATATATAACCATAAACACGGAGATACAGTAATACAAAATTTTCTATTAATGAGTGAAAATGTACAAAGATTGTAAAACTACAGAGTGAAAGACTTGCTAGAATGGTGGTAGCTTATCTCTGAGAAGAGATGTGTCCGCTACTCGCATTCGCAAGAAGACAATTTTACAATGAGGCTGCAAAGGAATTTTGATCATAAATAAGATCCAAAACCCTAACCCAAATCCAACAATATTTTGGACCCCATTTTGGGTAGTTTGGTGTATCAACTTCTTGGGAGTGTAATTTGGCATACGATCTTCGTTTCGGGTGCACGATAGCTTGTTGGAAAGGTATCGTCGAGGAGATTCATTTTGGGGGATCAATAAGACCATTTGGATATCATTGAGAATATCAATCCTGAAAAACCTTCATTTAGGCCCTCGAAATGGCCTCAGAAGTTAAAAACTCCTAAAAATAGTAAATTACCAAAATTGCGAGAAAATTATTTTGAGCTAGTTGGAAAAGGTGGGTGGCCACCGATATCCACATGGATCAGTGTTGTTAGGGCTGGCCAGTCACATATGACTTGGATATTGGCTGGATTAACATGTACCCCATGCACATCAACAATGTAGTCCAAGTATTGCACCCTATTAATTCGAAAGGAGCATTTTTCCAAGTTGGAATATAGCTTGTGTTGTCACAGAGTGCTCAAAACCTATTGAATATGTTGCATGTGCTCCTCGTAATTTTTTTTGAAGATGAGGATGTCATCCAAATATACCACCACAAAAGTGTTGTTGAAGGGTCTCAATACATCATCCATCAACCTCATGAAAGTGGCTGGTGCATTTTTTAAGCCAAAGGGCATGACCAACCATTCAAAGATACCTTATTTATATTTGAAATATGTCTTCCATACATCATTTGGTTCGATGGGAACCTGGTGGTAGCCTAACTTTAGGTCAATATTGCTGAAGAAATTTTTCCCCTTGAGATGGTAAAAAAGGTCATCAATTCTGGTAATTGGGTATCGTTTCCTAACTGTGGTTTTGTTTAATGTTATGTAATAAATGCAAAGCCACCAGGTCATATATTTCTTCTGCACCAGTACAATCAGGATTCTGAAATGGGAGGAGATGGGTCTAATGTGCCCCTTTTGAAGCATCTCTTCAATATGATGCTTGATTTCATCCTTTTCCATTAGCAAGTGATGATAGACTCACCCATTAAGAAGAGATGCATCGGGGGTTAGATCAATTGGATGCTTGAGTTGGAAGTGTGTCGGTACCCCGGTGGGTGAGGAGAGTATGTATATGTACTCTTCCATGATCTCATCCACTTTCTTCTACTATAAAGAGAAGCTTTATGTAGAGGCCATGGATGTGGCGGTGACCTTCTGCTTACTGTGAGCACAAATCATAAAGAAGATGAACTTCTCGGTCTGTAAAATGACTTTACTGTATTTCTTACCAGAGATTAAAGAAATAGCGGAAGGTGGTGCTACCTATGGTATCCTGTACAATTTTCTACCCAAAGTAACAATAACACTGTGGGGTCTAGACTCATACACAACATGTTGCTTCCACAAATGTGGTTGTCCTAAAAGAACATCGCAAACTTCAAGGGGAGAAATATCACACAATACCTCATCTTTAAAAGGCTTGATGTCATAGGGTAGACAATATTTTTGGGTGACACAAAGATATATTCCTTGGTGAAGCCAGCCAATGGTGTAGGGCTACAGGTGTGGTGTCATCTGTAGATCTAGACACTTGATGACCTCTGCTGAGATTAGGTTCTTCTGACTGCCGCTATTGACAATGAAATGAAGCAAATACCCCTTTACCCGCATCTTTGAGTGAAAGAGGAATTCCACTTCCTCTGGTTCTTCTGGTTCACATGGATGGAATTTGGTGGTAGTGACAGTAGCACTGGGTTTTACATTGATAATCAACTTCCCTCCTTCTAGATTTGATTTGGAGTCAGAATATTCCTCTGAATTGAAATATTTTCGCTCGGCCACCAGTGACTACTTGGAGCAACATTCTTTGGTGTTGTTTCAAGGGATTTTATCGTATTCACACCATTTTCCCGTGTCCTTCAACTTCTCATTACCCTTCTTGTGTTGAGTATTGGACTGGTTTTCCTGAGAGTGGCCATATTTTCTTTGTCCCTTGTTTTGTGGGTTGGGGCCACCTTTTCCCTCATTTGTTTATGAGGAGTTTGCAGATCCAAACTATCGCCTCCTCTGCTTAAATTTCTACTCAATCTTGACAACATATCTATAATTCATACTCAATAATGCCATGTATGGAAACTCCATTTCTGCTTGAATGTATATATGAATATATCCATGGTATTTGAGCACCAACTTTCACTCAGAGTCTTTGATGCCCAATTTGGTGTGTAGGGAATGGAAAATATTGGTGAAATATGGTATTGTCTGGTCCCTTTCCTGACGCAGGGTGGTCCATCGTGTGTACTACTCCTTGTAGCTTCCAAAAGGGTAGTACTATTTTTTAATAGAATCCCTAGAGGAATACCATGTGGGGGTGACCAAAAATATTGTATATTCCTCCTTGTACCTTTTCTCAGAGTAAGTATCCCACCATTCCTTAACATGGGGGATGACCTTGAGGAGGGAAAAAGTAATGTTTTCCCTATTGAAAAAATTGTAGACCGAAAAATACCCTTTGGGAAGATTCAACCATTTATCTACAACATCCGCATCTATCGATCTTTCAAATAATGGAATATAAAAATTTACCTATACCTTGAAGGGGTTTGCATTTTCTCTTAATGAAGATGTGTCTCCTATGGGAAGTCGCGAAGGATCTGTGCAAAGTTGTCCATCATTTTGTTCCTTTGTCGTGAAAGGGATTCCTCGAGCAACATTTTAAAAGGATATGTTGCTTCATCATCTTTATTTTCATCCCCCATGGGGTTTTTTCATGCTCAGTGCGACCAATATTTTAAAGGCTCAACTGGTTCGAGTCCCAACTTCTTGTACCCAGATATTGTTAAGGACATGCACGAAGAAGAATAAATGAAGATCAAACCTCTCTGATACCATTGCTATGGATTTATGAGTGGAATGAAATGAATAATAAACTGAATACAATAACACAAATATACGGAGAATAACAATAGATATCTAGTGAAAAATATCTTCTATTGAATAAATGAAATAGGTTGAAAATGTAAAACTACATAACTGAAAACAACTTGCTCGAATGGTGGTAGCTATATCTGAGAAGAGATGTGCCTGCTATGTGCATCTATCTCAGTAGAATGATTACAATGAGGCTCCAGAGGCATTTTAACATTACTTGTGAATTCCAAAACACTAGACATTCAAATACATAACCCTATGAGATGAAACACCAAAATTTATGTCAACCCCTCTGGGTAAGTTGGTCCATCAACTTCCTGGGGTCGTAACTTTTTCATATGACCTCCATTTTAGAAATGTGATAGCCCGTTGGAAAGGTATTTTAGAGAACTACAAATTATGCCATCAAACTTGCATTTAGTCTACATTTAGACTATGTAAAGACAAAAAAACATTTTTAAGGGCACCAAAACGGCCTTGTGAGTACAAAAAGATGTAGTGACATGAAAAATTCCAAAATAATCTACTTGGATTAGGTGGGAGACCACCAATATCCACCTGGAAGCTGTGTAGGAATTCATACAACCTTGGAAGTGTAGAATCCACAATTACAAATAATTACAAAAGAACGTGCTTAACTAAAAACTGTCATGAGGAGCGAGTTGAAATAGGTGGGTGGCCACCAATATCCACCTAGATTACCTCCTATGGATTCCAATGAATCCATCCTTTAGAGAAGTGTATGAGGGTCTGTGTCAGCCTTTGGTTTTGTTTCTCTTTCCCTTGTTTTTTCTTTGGAAAACAAAAAAATATCATTTACTTGTTATTTTCTTTTATAAGCATTCAAAAATAAAAATAAATTGTTGTTCCATTTAGTTATGCATTTTTGTTTAGTATTTGTAGAAAAGGTTGTTTATTACAAAAGAAAAGAGTTCTATTTCCAAAGTTCCTTCTACACTATTTCCTTTAAATTTTAGTAGTTTTCATTTTCATTGTGAAACAAAAAGCACATTCTACGAAACATTGTTTAGGATCTTGGACTATATTTCAGAAAGTTTTCACTTACAAAGTTTAAAAGCCATTTTTCAGTTGTAGAATGTAGTTTTCTTTCCACACGAATGTTCTAAATCTTTTATTTCTTCTCTTTTGTCTCTTGAAAAAACCATAAGTTTCACATCTGTACCCTTTTGATTAAATCAAGCCACTTAAAATAAACGATTAAAACAAAAATCAACTATACTTTTGTTTGTAGGTTTCACCAAGTAGTCTAAGCTTTAGGGCCTTGAAATAGGTGTGGAGAGGAAACTCTTCAAGGACACTTAAACAAACATAAGATTCTATGATAGGGAGTGTGAAAGTCCAATTTTGTAAGAGTTAGTCAGGAACCCCCTCTAACATAGTGGCTAAACACGAGGTCGTGTGAGGAAAGGTAGAGGATATAACCCCTCCAAAGTCAGATCGAACGTAGTGGGGATAATATATTGAGGGTCATTTTTGGGATTTTCACTTATCACATTTGACTATGGAGATTTAAAGACCTCGAATCCATTTGATATACTTAATTGTCTTATGGACCATTTTCCTTTGGTACCCTTGAAAGGCTTCGAAATTTTTTATCCCACTCATTATGATCAGCTCGACTGCCGACTATACCCTCCTAGTGACTGACTCCGAGTTGGAAACCTAGTTTCTTGTTTTTAGGGACTTATATGGGTGACTGTGAGGGTATACCATGATACCTAGGGAAGATGTCGGATCACTTTGTAGAGTATACCTGGAGGGTGTTTCCGTGTTCGAGTTACACTTGCAATGGTAAGTTGACTAGTGTTGATTGGTGTAATTGTTCTTCCTTCCAGTCATTTGATTGCTTGATTTGTAGTTAGGAAGATTTTAGTGTGTTCTCTGTGTTTCATGATATATTAAAATTAGAGTTTTGGTTGATCATTTCACAAGGATGAATATCAACATTTATGTCATTCGCGTAAGCTTTAGGGCCTGTCGTCAGTTTATTTGGAGCCACCTTCGCCATATTTGAGATGAAGGATAGATAATGAGGTTTCATTTGAAGCAAATGAGCCACATGAAACTATACCCAAGCCGGCTCCTAGAGAATACTTTCCTGCACCAGAGGATTCCATCGTTTATGACCTCAAATTTGATGGATTTGGGCTAGAAAATCCTCCAATCACTGATTTATTATCACCCCTTCTTATTTAGATAGTCCCTCATGAGGTGAATTCACCTGGAAAAAAAATTGTTAGACATGCAATGATGGAAGTGAGTAGTTCTACCTCTTTTTGGAGTCCTCATACTCCCATCTCAGATTCTGTGGGAGGGTGTGTCGTGCCTTGTTGGCCCTTGACCAAGTTTTGAGGATTCTTGGTCATGTTTGACCTAATTTTAGGACTTCGACAGGCTATGGAAGGTGAAGCGCAAGACAAAGGAGAGATTGTGGGATCTCTACCCATTTTAGGCTTCAGGATTATGTAATGAGAATGGGATGTCTACCCATGGGTTTACCCATGTTTAGGACTATTATGTAATGTATAAATAAGTAGCTACGTGATGTAATAAGGAGAGACTTAGTAGTCCAGTGTGCTAAGTGCTACAGTTCAATCGATGTGATAAAGAGTTGTAAGTGCTTTGTGTATACTGTGTGAGGCTTGCAAGGCTAGTGCAAGTAACTATAAGAGACTATGTGAAAGTTTGGTGGTGTACCCTTGCTAAAAGAAGGAGGATCTAGTGGAGAGTGTGTAGATCTCATGTCTTCTCTGAGGTAGAACTTGGATGCTAGGTGCCTGTAAGAATCTTGACCAAATATAATAAAGAAGAGAAGAGTTGGTGGCTGTAGGTCCAAGGTGGGCGTGAACCACGTACATGTTGTGTTTCTATGCTTTGTAAGCTTTGTGCTCTATAGAAGTAAGATAAGTGGAATTTATTTTTTCTAGAGTATGAATCTAGGTATGATTGATAAGATTTGTCCTAGCTTGAAAACTAGGGCACTGATAGAAGAAAGAATATTTGATATGAGTAGATTTGATAATAATAGTGAAAGATATGTTATACCTATGCATAGAGAGAATGTTTGGACTAACAAATGGATGCAGGACCCTAGAAAGAATTTGTTGCAGGTTAGCTACCATGATCCTAGGACACAGTACAAGAGAGGTTGGGGATCATTTAAGAGAAAGAGAGGATTAACCCTTTGTTACAGTTGCAAAAAATTAGGACATCTTGCTAAGGAATGCCTTGGAAGAAGACCTAGTTGCTTCTATTGCAAAGCTATGGACCATGAAGTATTGGATTTCCCTAGAATGATTGCTAAGGTTGAAAGGATGAATATGAGACAAGAAGACCATGAGAAAGGTCAATAAACTGAGATTATGGCAGAACCCTAGAAAGAATCAGAAAAGGTATTGCTACAGATGAAAGAAACCCTGAATGACCATTGACATATCATCTTATTAGATATATTCAAAGAAAAGGAGTGCATTGAAATAGGAATATGAGACTTCGATACTGAATGTTTTATGTATGAGGAAACACAGGTGAATATCATGACAGGAAGAATTTGGGAACTTTTAGGGAAGCCTGCTATGATTCCTTCATTGGGAGGAATAGGATTATTTAGAGGAAAACTGGTAACCCTATGTGGAAGACTTACCCATATATCTATGAGTGCTCATGGAACTTCAACAGAGGAAGAATTGAAGTTGTTAAATTTATTGAGAACAACGCTCCATTTGCTATGTTTCTAGGAAAACCTTGGATTGAAGGAGATCATGCTAGAAGGAAAGAAGAAGAAGTCTTAGAACAAAAGAAGCAAGAGTTGAAATATTCCATGACTAGGAGGATCACACACTTGATTGAAGAACAGGAGAACTGAGAAAATCTATTTAAATCTAGAGACTTGGATGTCGAAGTGGGAAGAAAACTAGAATACCTACAGAAGATTGAAGTACCTATTCCAGCTACAGATGAAGTACTACCCCTTATTTCTAGGAAAGAATCTCAACAACGCGAAGTTACTCTGCTAAAAGAAGATACGAATAAGAATGGAAAAAGGAATTTCGATATGAAGCTCACTGGAAAGAAGGCTAGAAAACTAAGTAAGAAGAGAGCTACGATAGAAAAGTTACAGAAGGTTCTAGAGGGAACTTCGCAGAAGGAAAATTTGCAAAATTGGAACTTTGTCGAGATATCAAAACTGCGTCACATGGCACTTCTCCATGACAAAGCAATATAGCCATTAGGAACAGTATAATCGTTAGACCGATGACCCGAATGGGTAGAAAGGAATTTATGGTTAGAAATTTCACCACTACAAAGGCATTGCCCAACTACATCCTGCCTCTGGTTGGCACAATGATTTGTGATAGTGTGCCAAGATATTTTGAGTACACCATGGTTACTATGTACCTCCCAAAGGGGATATGCATAGTTCGAGCACAACAGGACAAGATCGCAGCATTGAAGTTTAGTTACTTCAATATTAGAGATTACAGGAACTATAGTATGCTCACCCCATATAAATAACTGACCATGGTGAAGGGGAAGAACTCAAAGATAATCCCCTAGTTGTGGACAATGAACCTCACATAGTCAACCCTATTAAATGTAATGAAAATCCCACACTTAGGAAGGCACCAGGAAGTCAACGCCTATGTCAAGCTACTCCTTTCATGTTACCATGGAGGCTACTTATGGCTAGATAGTCGTATCACAGTCGATTCGACATTGATCCATAGGATCACCAGATTAAGTATGCAAGGATTCGACCCGTGGGAGTTCTATCCAAGAAAAGCCACAGATCACGCACTAGCATAGAAGATAAAGGATACATACGACGATGTTGAAAAGGGGACATGAGGATTCAAGGTAGCCTCCATCTAGAATGGCACAGTGCGCCTAGCCAGCTAGTTAATAGCTGGAAATTTAGTAAGGAAGAACCAACCCACGCAGGTCACAGGATTTTTCATTGACCTTGTAGGGAAGTGCATGGAAGGTCCACAGATGAACTGGGAGAAGTACCTAGTTAATCAGTTGAAACTAGATTGTCTC
Source organism: Picea engelmannii (assembly GCA_009831015.1). Classification (NCBI taxonomy): domain Eukaryota; kingdom Viridiplantae; phylum Streptophyta; class Pinopsida; order Pinales; family Pinaceae; genus Picea; species Picea engelmannii. The sequence continues at coordinate 2,446,090 of ML778232.1, read as the reverse complement.
GAAGCACAAGATCATGACTACAAGTTTCACTTTAGCTGGCTCTTGATCCTCATTACCTTTGTTTCCTGGGATATGCCAGAAGGTGAGACCCTTCTGGATATTGAAACGTTAGAAACGCTTGCTACGAATTTCACCACACTTTGGTACTCGAGTGATATGAAAAAACAGTGGCAGTCAAACACTGGCTTTCACACATATTACCTTCAGCTGAAGACAGCCATTGAAGTTGAACCTCGCATGAATCTGAACACCCTACATAGGTTACAATTCTTTATGAAGTTCTGCGTAGATCGACACTTCATCTACATTATAGTGTGAGTCAATGAACATAAGGAGAAGCTTCAGTCGTACTACAAACTCACAGAAGAGGACCTTGAGGAGAAAACTAAGGACTTGTCCGCAGACCTCCTTATCCCCACTGACCTTGCAGAGATGTCTCACCCTGAAATGGACAGCACAAAGGCCATTTGAAAAGAATAGAACACACCCGACACCAGTAGAAGGAAGAAGAATGAAGAGGTCCAAGACTTAATCAGTGCCTCGGGCAAGACTTCTTCAGTATCACCTGACCGAGGGGGTGATGACAAAGTAGAAGAGATAAACGGAAAAGCAGTTGAACAAAAGAAAGGTGAAGTAACACCTCCCAAAGACGAGTTTGATCCCCTGAAGAATAGGAAGGTTTCTCCCCCAAAACCTTCTTCCCGGAAGAAATATAGAGCCACTGTGACCAATATGAAGACTATTCTCACTACCAATGATTTTGACTTCATCATAGCAGCCCTAAACGATGCTTCGTTGGAAATCGTGGAGAAACACAAAGCTAAGCAGGAGGAAATGCATAACATAATTAAGGTCAACCTCTGAGGGGTACAGTAGGCCCTTTAGCCCAGCTACACAGTTTCCACTGTGCCCCTGCCATCAGGAGAACCAGAGTTGGGAGATGAGCCAACCCAACTATGTCGACTAGCTGATGCGGTTGAAGCTCGCCTTCATCGCACAGAAGAAGAAACAGACAAGCCACCTAGGCCTTGAAGCAAGTGCAAGGAGTACTCGTATAACAACGCCGACTTGCAGAATAGGAGAAGGTTTCTCTCTAGGAAAATTTTGCAGAAGAGAAAGCACAGATGAAACAAGAAAAATAACAATTGCTCGCAGAGCAACTCGAAGTGAAAGAAGCAGTCAACAGAGCACTCCACTCTGTGATAGGATTATAACCATAGGTAGAATACCGAGTTATGCATCAAGTATAGAATCTCGCAAAAGCTATCCAACAGCTACAACAATGACTGGTAGACTTAGAGCTCTGCACCATACCCAACACCCCGTAGGATGTAAGGGATCAAAGAGAAGAAAATGTTTGAAGCGCAGTTGAAATAATAAAATTACTTGCCATGGAATGCAATCAACTGAGTAATCATAGTGCTCAGAAATATGAGCGACTCACTGAGAATCCAGAATTGAAGGCACTGGACTCACAACTATAGGAAGAGAAGCAACAAGCAGAGACAATACATGCATAGTTGAAGCCCCTATCAGCTATGTAAAGAATGAAGCGATCCCAAGAGCAGTGCACTACCCAGTAGTAGGTCCACACTATTCGGAGAAGAGTTATGGAAGTAACTCAGAGGCTCCAACTTGTACAGGATGAGGCTTACCAACTGTTCACAAAGATTGAAGGCCAAGGAGCGGAACTAGAGCAAGTCATCACTACAGCTGAAAAACACCTAGAGAGACCTATCAACGAAGCAATCATACAAGAGTTCATTGAATAGGAGGTCATGGCACAACAATAAGTCAAATTATCTCAAGCCAAGCTCAAGGTTTTTGAAGCAAAACTAGTCAGATTAGAGTGACTCGGGATGAGTCACATGTGAGTGTTGGGGGCTTGTTGACCCTTGACCAATTTTTTAGGATTCTTTGTCATGTTTGACCTAATTTTGGGACTTTGACATGCTGTCGAAGGTGGAGTACAAGACGAAGTGGAGATCATGGGATCTCGGCCCCTTTTAGGGTCCTTTTTGGGACTCGGTATTATGTAATGGGCATGGGATGTTGGCCCATGGGTTTACCCATGTTTAGTCCTATTTCTTAATGTATAAATAAGTATCTAGGTGATGTGAGAAGGAGAGACCTGGTAGGTCAGTGTGCTAAGTGCTAGAGTTTGATCTATGTGATCAAGAGTTGTAAGTTCTTTTTGTATACTGTGTGAAGCTTACAAGACTAGTGCAAGTAATTGTAAGAGGCTGTGTGAATGCTTGGTATTGTATCCTAGATAGAAGAAGGAGGATCTGGCGGAGTGCGCACAGATATCCTATCTTATACGGAGTAGAACTTGGATGCTAGATGCTTGTAAGAAGCTTTACCAAAGATAATAAAGAAGATAAGAGTTGGTGGATGTATCCCCAGGGTGGGGGTAAACCACGTACATGTTGTGTTGCTATGCTTTGTGCGATGTATTGATGTGTTTATGTGTTTACCTTCTTAGTGATTTAATATAGATGAATGATCTATTGATGCTTAGTTCTTAGTAATATGGATGGATGTTAGATCTGAATTATGTAGATATGCTTAGTGCTTAAATACCTTATATCTGAATGAATACTATGATACTCTATAATTAGGGTTTAACTGCATTGTACTAAGACTGGATATTGATGAATGCTAACTGTTGAGTGCTTTGTTAAGTGTTAGAATCACATATCTATGTCTCAGCTACTGTTGTAGACATCTGATTCCTGCAACCATCTCTGCCTCTACCTCGGGTGAGACTTCATTTACTTCGCAGGTGTTTATGAAAGGGCCAGTAGTTAGGGTTTTGTTGTCACGTTGTTGTAGTGTTGAACCCTAGGTATGCCCCTACGCCAATGATGTATTGATGTATTTACTTTATTAGTGATTTAATATAGATGAATGATCTTTTGATTCTTAGTGCTTAATAATATGGATGGATGTTAGATCTGACTTATGTACATATGCTTAGTGCTTAAATACCCTAGATCTGAATGAATATTGTGATACTCTGTAATTAGGGTTTAATTGCACTATAACTAAGACTAGATATTGATGAATGTTAATTGTTGAGTGCTCTGTTAAGTGTTAGAATCACAAATCTGTGTCCCAACTAATGTTGTAGACATCTGATTCCTAAAACCACCGCTCCCTCTACCTTGGACGAGACTTCATCTGCTTCGCAGGTGTTACCGAAAGGGTCGGTAGTTAGGGTTTTTTTGGTGCATTGATGTAGCATTGGATCCAAGGCCTGCCCCTGTGCCAACATGCCTCCTTCCCCACTTCCACCTATCAGGACTATGATTTTCCAGAAACCCACAACTTTGAGCAGTGGCACAACCCCCTCAATGACTATGACCATTGTTCCCTCTATTCATAATGTGTCTGGCACTCCCTTTTCATATGGAATGTCGGGTTTCGTATGGGGGAAAGGATTTATAGTGATCCCTTACATGGATCTTTTGTGAGTACCACTACCCAATTTAGCACTATCCCTTACGGTGGGGGTCATATCCCTCCTTCGTCCCCTTCACTCGAAGGTGATTTCCAGTAGCCATTCAGGCTTAACACCACCTCTAATTTGTTCAGTGGATGGATTTATGGGCCTCAATCCTATATGAATCTAGTAGGGTCCATGAATTTTCTTTGTTCGATGCATTTATAAATAACATTGTCCTATCATCTTCTTTCTCATAAGGGGGAAACCCCATATTTGGTCAACCAAACCCTATGGAAGGATTCATTCATTCATGGAGAGTGATGATAGGATTTTACTCCTCACAAGGTCTTGGAAATCCCTGGTAGGGCTCATTTCCTTCACAACTGATGCCAATCGGGGGTATCCCCTCCCACTCTCAGTGGAACCCCAAGTAGGGTTCAATACCTATGTTAGGAGGGTCCGCTGGGGGAATCCCCAACCAAGGTCCTTGGAATGCCTTGCAAGGACCAATCCCTACACAAGGTGTGTCATCCAACTATTGGAATCCGTTGATGATGCATAATTAAGAACAAAATCATTTTAGGGCCACAATGTTTTCTACCAAAACCCTAGCCAACAGGAAAATATTTCCTGGCAACCTCATGTTAGTCAAAATCCAAGCCCCTCTTTTCCTTCGAATCCTCCAGAACCTAGACTACCTTCCCTAAAAACACTTCATTTTCTAGACTTGTCGAGGTTGTTGAATGATCCAATCTATCATGATTCACATTGGTCCCCCATGCCCACTAAGTTTCCCTCGAAAATCCCTAATTTTGAAGGAAATCTTGGCAAAGATCCAGGTGATCATGTTACGACATTTCATTTATGGTGATCATCCAATTCATTGAAGGATGACTCTATTCAGTTGTGTTTATTTCAAGGCACATTTATAGGGGGTGAGATGAAATGGGATATCGAGATTGATAGATCAACGTATGATTACTTTAATGACCCAGATATGGTTTTCTTAAACGATTTCCAATTATCGACTAGATATGATGACGACACTGATTTTCTAGCCAACTTCAAGAAAAAAAAAATTGTCCATATCTCGGATCACATACTAGAATGGCGTCGATGAAAGATCTTGATCAAAGTGAAGGTCCCTCCCACATTTTTTCTCGAGTGGTTCCTAAATTCCTTGGTTCCTTGTGTATCCAAAGACATCACGACATGAAAAGTTTTTTTCGAGGAAGAGGCTATTATGAGAGCCAAAAAACATGAGTTAATTTACTCTCAATCCAACATGTTGTACGAGATCCTTTCAGATGCACCACACTCGAATTTAGACAAGACCAAATAGAATTATAGACCTCATGTTGATGGCATAGTAGGCTCAGCACAAAGCAAGCCCACATATTAGTTGACTAACCAGTTACAATAATTATCGATTCAATAGACTGTGGGCATCCAAAATCTTAGTTCTGATACCCCGCAACCCAAACGTTGGATGTACACAACATGCAATCAATGAATCCCAAGGGTAACCAAAAATACAAGGAAAAGAGGAAATATAAAAACAAAAAGGGTAAGGGGGATAATAAGGTTGTGAATAATGTTGGCGATGGTAAAAACAAAAAGAGGAAGTTGAAGTTTCCATGTAAGATTTGCACGAAAGATCACTTAACTCACCAATGCCCTCCATTTGAGGAAGACCAAAAGCTATTGACACAACAACAACCTGTTGTGTTAACCAACACTTTCTCGAAAGGGAAAAATATGGCTCGATGTTCATCATCCATGAATGAACCTAGGGAAAATCATGGATCCCCCATGCCTAATTCTAATAACAGAGCTACAAATGTTTATATGATCAGATCAAATGCTCATCTGTAGACTAGGGCTCACGATTACAAAATTATGAAATCTGTTGATAAGGGAAAAGAAGCTTCCAACCCACCACCCCCTCTTCACATTGAGAAGACTATGGGAGAAATTATGAATCACATCCCTAAGGGTGAATTTAAGAAGGATTCTCATAACCCAAATGCAAGGGATGCTTAGAATTACTCTGTAATGGAGGATCTGGCACAAAATCCTTGTGCAATGTCTTCTCTGGAAGTTATCCAGAATTTCCCTTCATATAGGAAAGCATTGTTTTCTGCCTTGGGAGATTCTAAGACTACTAACTCAAGAATGATTGTTTTTGACCCTATAGATTGTAAACCTCGTCTTCCTCACCATGTCATTTTTCAGATAGTAGTGATGTATGCCAAAAAATCATTGACACGAAACATTTTCTTTACGGTGGTAGACGAGGGTGCCTCGACTTGCATGATATCGTTGGCATGTTAGAAGGCCATTGGAAAAATTGAGTTGTATCCATCACTAATTTTGCTAACCATGTTTGACGACCAATATTTTAGACCACATGGAATAATTCCCTCCTTCCCCATGAATTTGGAGGAAAAAACTGTGTGCGTTGAGGTAGAAGTAGTTGATGCGCCTCTCAACTACAATATTTTGTTAGAGTGGATTTGGACCTATTCTATGACAACGATTGTATCCACATTTTTTTCGGTCTTATGTTTTCCTCATGAAGGTTGGATCATAATCATTTATCACTTATCCTTCTCCCATCTTCATCCTTCATCATGGGAATCCATCGCCTCGATGATTGATAACCCACAACCAGATACTATAAACTTAGGTGTCAGATTGTTTCCATCTCTAATGGGGACTTTTGATTATCCACCACCTTCGAATGATGTCAAGTTTATTTTAGTTGTCCCCGATCAATCAAAGAATGAGATATTTCAATTCTCTTCTTTTCGAACGAGTTACTTTAATGACTCGTCGAATTTACCTTCCCCATCGGCTTCTATGGAAGGTGTAAGGCATCCTGGAATGGCTATGCCCTTATCCACTTCTGAGGTTGCATATAGTATCAAGCCTTGGATAACCCTGATTAGGCTCCCCCACATTAGGTAGATCCTGTTCTCAAGCCTATTTGGGCTCAAGACTCTCTTACCACTCACTATCAATTGGACTTAGTCTTTCCCTTTGATGAGGTGATTTTTGGAGGCAATGACTCGGTGAGATAGAAATTAGGATGATATTAACCATAGATCTTATTTTTTTACCCGAGTTGAGGAGAATAAATGCAAGAGAGTTCACTTTGAACGTGAATGGAGATGTCACTTGTCATGTTAACCCTCTCGCCACGCATGGAATTTGTGCTAAGGGAAAAATTGAAATTATAGATGAAACGATTCCTATTGATATCTCAAGAACCCCTGGCATTGTTGAAAACATTTTTCGTCAAAGCAGATTATTCCTTTGAGGAGATTCAGATCTATACTAAATTATTTAAAGAGTTTCGCGATGTTTTTTCTTGGTCTTATGAGGAGATGTCACGAATCGACCCATGCCTACTTGAACAAGAAATTAAAACTTACCCTGATGCTAAGCCTGTCCGGAAGAATCTTCACCCACTCAATACTCGCAAGGAAGCGGTGATTAAGGTAGAGGTAGAGAAAATCAGAAATTTTGGTTTCATCTATCCAGTGCAGTTGATGGAATGGTTGTCGAACCTTGTTTCTGTCAAAAACAAAGAAGGTACGATCCATGTGTGTATGTAATTTTGTGATCTAAATAAATCTTTCCCAAAAGATAATTTTCCAACCCCATTCATTGACCAAATTGTCGATGAATGTGCGGGTTGTGAGGTCTTTTATTGTATGGATTGTTTTTCCGAGTACAACCAGATTCATATAAATCCCAAGGATCAATATAAAATGGAATTTATATGTCCTTGGAGTACATTCGCATAAAGTAAAATGCCTTTTGTCCTTAAGAATGTTGGATCCACTTTTTAGTAGGCCATTTCGTTTTCCTTCCACGACCTCAAACACATATTCGAGGTGTATCTTGATGATATGGCATCACGTTCTCATAAGAGATCTGATGATACCACCCACTTATGAATCATAGTTTAGAGGTGTGGCTATTAACGGATTCACCTTAATCTGAATAAGTGTATATTTTGTGTAATGTCAGGTCTCTTGTTAGGTTCTATCATGTCAAATAAATGGATCATGGTACATGCTCTAAAGGTTCAGGTAATAGTTCAATTTCCTCCCCCGCACAAAATCCCCCAGCTTCAAAGTTTACAGGAGAAAGTTAAGTTTCTTCGGCATTGTTTTGCAAACTATGTCGAGATTACTAAAGGATTTATGCATATCTTGAAGAAAGGGGTCCCATTTTGTTAGGATGAAGCATCTCAACGCTCTTTCAAAGCGTTGAAATGTGCTATAAAATCTTCCCCTTTGCTTAGTCCTCTAGATTATGGAAAGGATTTATTTTTGTATTTGGTTGTCGTAGAGTCTACTATTGGCATGGTCTTGGTCCAATAGGATGATGCGCTTGAAGAGAATGTTATATAATATCTTATTCAAGGCTTGGTTGGACTGAAACTCAAGTACACCCATGTTGAGAAACTCACTTTGGAAATTGTCCATGTTCTCCAATGATACCATAATTACATCTTACTTTGAAAAACCACCATTGTAGCTATCGTGAACCCTTTTCAATATGCATTGAAATGATGGGTCATCGATGGGAAAATCAATTGATGGATAGTCATCCTATAATAATTTGACTTGGAAATTTTTTTGGCGAAATCTAAAAGGTCCATGGTATTCCCTGAACTAATTTCAAAACTTCTGGTTGAAAGTGGTAATGATTTTCTCGAAGAGTCACTAATCAATGGGGATATTTTCCTTATTGCATATTTAGACCCTTGGTATGGAGATATACTTGTGTATCTTCAGAATTTGAAGTTCCCTTCCTCTGCTTCTCATGACGAGCATTGGTGAATACACCATCAAGAGAGGAACTATCGTATCATCAATGATACTTTATATCGACAAAGATTTGATTTCATTCTTCGTCGTTGTCTCACTCGCGAAGAGGAGGATATTGTGTTGAATAATATTCACACCAGAGCATGTGGTGGTCATTTGTCTAGCTTGGAAAAATCCCAGTAAATTTTTCACGATGGATACTTCTGGCCTTCTTTGATCAAATATTGTGTAGAGGCAATCATGAAGTGTCACCCGTGCCAGATTGTCTCTCAGAAGATGCATGCACACCCTGCTCCCATGTTTCCGGTTATTGTTGTTTGTCCCTTCACTAAGTCGAGAATTGATTTCACTACATGTCACCCGACTTTGGCTAGGGGGCATCGTTAAATCATTGTGGCAGTAGACTACTTCGATAAGAGGGTCGAGGCCATGCTGACATTCATTAATGATGAAGAAACAACTGCACTTTTAATTTTTAACCTGATTGTATCCATGTTCGGTATTCTAAAGGAAATTGTCAAAGACCATGGAAGTCACTTCCAAAACAATATGATGATTAAGCTAACATCAAAACTAGGGTTTAGGTAAGAACATTCATCACCCTACTATCCACAAGATAATGATAAAGTGGAGGTTGTTAATATGTCTCTCAAGACTATTCTCCAACAGACGATCGATTCAACCAAGTAGAATTGGAATTTGATGTTGTACTCGACACTTTGGGCTTATCAAACCTCAGTCAAGACTGCTACATGTTTCTCTCCTTTCCAAATCATGTACGGTTTGGAGGCAGTTTTCCCATAGAGTGCCAAATTCCCTCTCTTAAGTTGGAAGTGGAATTACTACCCGACACTACTCTACTTGAAGAACGTCTCCTATATCTCAAGAAACATCAAGATGCAACCTTGGCCAATGAGGCTCACAAATAACATGTCAAGTGTGATTATGATCGGTGTGTACACCCTAGAGTTTTCTCTGAAGGCGGTCTTGTCCTAGTATATGACTAAGAGAAAGATCCCTTGGGGGAAGGAAAATTAAAACCCATGTGGTTCAGACCGTTCATTGTTAAGAAAGTTTTAGAAAAGGGTGCCTATCACCTGGTTGATTTCAAGGGTAATGATTTATCGGAACCTAGAAATGGGATCTAACTTAAGAAGTATTATGCTCAAATCGGTCACCTAGGTGTGACTTCTTGTATATAATGTATAGTTTTATTTAGACATTTTTGGTATTTTTGTCCCGTGGATGTGTAGTTTATTGTGTTTCTTTTCACTGTGGTCGATGTCAAGTTAATATGAGGTCTATGTTGGGTTCGCAGAAGATTCTAGATGACACACTTGGAGGCTTGCTTCTATAGCTTGGGTGATCTTCATGCCCTTTGGTCGGTTGATGTATTCTAGAGGTATTTTGTTGGGTGAAGAAACAAATAATCTTCATGCCCTTTGGTCGGTTGATGTCTTCTGGAGGTATTTTGCTGGGTGAAGAAAAAAATAATGTTGTCGAGTACAGTGCCATAATAGAATTATTGCGTGATGCCTTGTCACATGGTATTTATCACCTCCAGTTTTATCTATATGCTCAAATGGTCATGTCTCGGTTAAATGTAGTGTACTATGTCTACGATCCTACCCTTCACATATGATTCCTTAGGTTACATCTATTAGAAAATTATTTTGATTATATTACTTATATTCATGTTCCTAGGAGATCTAATCAACTAACTGATACATTGGATAATCATGTATTATATTGGCATATCACACACACATACATGCATATGTAAATACATTTGTACAAAATGTTTGATCCATAAGGAAAAAAATAAATATATATATATATATATATATATATATATATATATATCCAAAATATAATTTCATAAGTACAAAAGGGGGCCATAAAGCCTCAAATAGATCCAGTATACATTGTTGGGATCAATCCTTCACTACATAAGAGAGTACAAAAAAGAGTTCCCTCGGCACATGTGTGGTCCAAGGCTAGATACGGCATAGGCCTGTTGACCCTAGTGTAATTAACTATGGTGTTCGCAAGACATCGGAACAACTGAACCCATGTCCTGGGTACCCCTACAACATGTGCCTGGATGGATGGGGGTAGGTCCTCAATATCTTCCATCGGCAATGGATGAGTGAGAGTTATCAGGTTTTTTTCCACTTGTCTCAATTTCTCTCTCATCCTCTCCGATTGGTGGCCCTCCCAAGGTTATTGGTCCTCCTGTTGCTGCTAGTCTGACATCCTCTCGAGGAAGACACCTGGTCCTAGCAAAGTCGGCTAGTCATATTGGTCCCATGTCTATATATAATAGATTACTGAGTTATTACTTTCATGTTACCATAAAAAGGGATAATATTTAAAAAACTAAAAATGAAATATCTTTAAAATATGAAGTAATGTGTACCTATCTTTCTGTGCTCCTTGCTAGGGGGCATAGGCATATCAAGATCCGTCAAGAAACTAATCCCTGCAGAGGGGTAGTATTTGATCAAATGAATTTGATGGGCCCACCGATCAAATAAGTTGTCATCAAATTCCTCCTGCACTCTCCCTGCACCTTATTGAGGCAACAAAGATACCCACCTACATAATGATGGAAACGGTACAATATGGACATGTACTGTCTCTCATGGGCTAAGGCCTGACACTCTCTCGAAAAATAAATTGCACAACATAGTCCTAAACCTGAAGTTCTTGTTTTTTCTTCTTCGATAGTCGGTCAATTGTTTTTTCATACATGTGAGCATCATGGTGCTCCAGTCAAATATGGTGTCCTGCAGACACTGAGCTACACAATTCACTTGTACACAGAAACCCTGATGAAGTGCTATGGATCTCTTGATCCACCTAATCATATAAATTCCTATCCATAGGTTGAGGCTTGTGATGTTATGAATTGGTACCTAGGATCCTACTTTCTCAATGTCATCCTTGCAATACAAGGCAATGTATTCATCTATGTTGTGTTGTCCTAGAGGAAAAGTCCTTAAGTTAACCAGCTCCCCCCTCTTGGAGAGTTTGGTCAAAAAATATATATCCTCGGTAGTCGGAGTCAATGATTGTCCCTATAGCATGAAGGAATCTTCATATGGGTGCCAATACTCTATCAAATGATTCAGAAACTTGGGTTGTTCCCTCATGAATGGACACTGAAATAACTTCCACATACCACATTTCTTTAGCATGGAAATAACCCTAGGATCCTCCTTAAACAAGATATATAACTCCTCATGCTCTCTCTCTCACCAGTGAACATACATCCTGTTGCATAAAAGTTTTCTTAGGTTAGTCCCTTTTTCATATTATTTGAAATATTTAAAGAGATATACGCGGGATCTCTTTAAGACAATCATGTATATACACGTGTTGAGCGTGGATAGCTCGCGTACATGCAAACCTACATTTTTTCCTAGGGTTTGCACCCTGTAAACAATTAAATAAGCAATAAAGGATGAATCAAAATGATGATATAGATCATTTTTACTTACTTGGTTTAGGTTTGAAGACTTTTCATGCATCGTAGCTCCTTCAATTTGCATTTTAAGGAAGAGGGATTTTTCAATTTTTATTTTTTTTACAAATTTGCAATGGTTAAAATGAGTTGTCTACCCATATTTATAGAATGTTTTGGCTCTTTTTTCCCATGTTTGGTCCTCTTTTTCCCTATTCTTGGATTGGTGCATTCTTGGGTTTCTTTTTGGGGGATTATTGGGTCGTTCTTATGAACGTTTTCTTTTGGTTTGGGGTTTTTATGAGATGGGTTGAACTCACATCATCCAGTGGTGAATTTTTTTTTTCAACACTTACACATAGGTTAGGTTCTCATCACCTTGCATATTTCATTTTGTTTACTTTTTCCTCTTTTCCATAGGATCGATCCCAGATGTAACATCCCTATTTCCCCCAGCTTGTAATTACTAGTTAATTATGGTTACCATGTTAAGGCATCTGAATGATTTAAATGTATTGTTGTTTATATTGTTAGTGACTAACTATGGGGGTGAAGACTTGAATTAATGGCCATGATATCACTAGAGGAAAGAATGGGAAAACTATAAGAGAGGGTTCATTATGTCAAATGACCCCAGATTTCCCCTTGTTGGGAATTATAAACCCCCTTTGGATCCCAAAAAGAGGAATCAATTAATGAAGGAAGGAATGGTGGTTGAATACTCAACCACCCACATGAATGGAAGCATGGTATGATTGAATAATGTCATCCTGAAGTACTGTAGGTTCTATAATACCATGATGACTCAGGTTTCCTTCTGAAAAAAGGAAGAGGATAGGTCAGGAACCATCCTAGAAAAATATATACAAAAAATAGAGACAAGAGAAGACACATGAAAGAGGAAAAGTGCGTGAGGACCTGTAGAGATCAGATGAGATCACATGGGTAGAGGGGAACATGAGACGTGGATATGCAAAAGGAAGGAGAAAGGTCGCAAGTTTGATGTTGAGGAAGCATCCAATAAACCTCACATCTTTGTTGTGAAAAAGAGAAGATATCTAACAAATGAAATAAATTTCCCTGGTGATATCATGGCTTGGCACATGGGTGGTCAGAGACCTAAGAATGAATGCCTATGAGCCTATGGTTGGGTGGAAAGGCAAACATCCACAGTCAGTTGGTTGGATGCAACTATAATGGATAAGTACTTTTTTTACCCTACACACTTGAATTGAAATGCATGATCGAATGTCTATGTCTGTGACTAATATTTGTAGTGTTTGATTCATATTCAAAATGCTTAATGTTATTCTGTAAATTGTTTCCTTTGAATGGTTATAAGATGACTAGTGTGGCCTCTGGGATGGTTGGGAAATCCTCAAGGTATTCTTCCCAGGGAGCAACTTCATGGTACTAGAGTCAGGGTAGACTCCACAAGACTGCTACAGTCCTATTGATCCTTCAAAGGTGCCTTTACCTATGTTATAACCTAATTTCTATGAGTGGAGGGTGCTTCCTTAAAACTAGTAGCATAAGAGACCATAGGATTGTGCCCATGGACTTAACCAAATCTTGGCTAAAATTAAATCTTACACCCCGATACTGATTAGAGGGTCCATATGACGAAGGTATTGGGACCCTGCATTAGCCGAAAGGAGCTAAGACTTTTTGGATTTAGAACTCTGGGAGTTCATAGCTCCAGGGTATTGTGACCTTAACCAAATAGTGGCCAAGAGGTATGAATGTAGCCTTTGGGGCTCGAAAAAGGTCCATATAATCAAGGCCTAGGAACCCTGGGTTAAGTTATGAGGGAGCTAAGTGTTAGGAACTCCAGAGCTTTGGAGCCCTGGGGAATTAAGTATTTCAAATACCAAATTACACTGAAGATGACATGTCAATTCAGTGGCTTGACGGTGGACTGAAAACTGGCGGTCATTTACCTTTTATCGTGGGACTCATCCTCATGTTAAACCCCGATCCATTTACTAGTCACAAAGCAATGCATGCCGTATATCTAAGGAAACTCAAGAATATCCCTAACCATTAGATCTATACCAAGGTTAGTCCATCATTGACCACTTCAGGAGAAAAAATGTTGTTGCACCTCCAAAACTCATGAATGGCGAATTTACCAAGTAGTGTGGATTGCCAATCTTCGAATCCTTCGGGATCCTCCTCAGCCATTGGTATGGGGACTCCATTGAGAACCCCTCTTAACCATGCATCAATGAGGATGCTTGTCCATAGATCAATAACATCCGAGAGGTTTTCGTATGATGGTGAATATGCACTTCATCGAAGTGTTGGAGGTCGAAGTCCATCCTAGTCGTCCATCGTTAAGGACACGTGTTGCTAGATCCTATAGTACAAAGACTTGGTGATTTGGAGGAACTTGACCAAGAGTATTCAAAGTGTGAATACTATTGAGGTCATGAACGATGGATTAAATCTCAACCGTTGACATGTAGGGGATGCGTGGCACCAGATCCTTTATTTTAGAGACTTGGAACTACGGGGGATTTTAGGTGTGGTGTGACAGTAAGCTCCGAAGTCATGAATTAATGAGAGCCATCGATCTGAAGGAGATTTGCGACCAATTTTGACCATTTGATCCACCCCATGGTCAATTCATCTTTGACCTACTCTGGGAGTAAGGAGAGGATTACACCATGAAATTCCCGAACGTCGAAGTGGCGAAGTGATGGAGGCCATAGATCCTGAGGTCTACATGGATGCATCTTGACCATGAGTTTGGAGGGTTTGGAAGGTTGTCATCCTAATGTGATGTGGTGTGTTGATGTCACCTAGGGAGATGTGGAACCATGATTAATGTACTACATGTCACCAATATATCGATGTTTTTCATACTTATTATTCCTATTAGAGCATGACATGTGTCACCCCCTAATGACGACACATGTCACCTCTGGCCCTCACTACGTGTCAACCTCTATTTTGTGCCTGCTTGGCCAATGTGGTTGGTGATGTGACCAAGACTTCGGAAGTTTGGAAGATTTGGGGTGTAGTATAGTAGAGGGACATTCAATGTCCTTCGTTGAATGCCGAAAAAGGGACGTTCAATGCCGAATGTCGAATGCAAATTGTCAACGTTCAATGTAGAACGTCGAATTCTGATCACCAAATGGCTAAGACCACATGGAGAGATTTTGGGACTTCGGGGAGTATGCATGTGGTAAGAAAAGGGGCATTCAACGTCGAACGCCGAAGACCCTAATTGATAAGCCCAAACAACTTTAGGAGACCATATATTTCAAAACAAAGGTTGTATCAAACTGTTGTAATAGTTGTTAGAAAGATACGGGCCAGTAGAAGAGGATGAGGACCTCAGAGGGATAATTTTAGATGATTATAGTAAGAAAAACTTTGATGCCCCATCCCTAGAAAGGGTATTTAGGGGTCGTGTGTGTTACAAAATGGTATCAGAGAATGGAAATAACACTTGGCCTGCTTGGGATCATGCACAAGTCACATAAAAATATAATAAAAAAAAAAAATTATGGGAAAGGGCGTACTACCCTACCCTATCTATCATAGCATGATTCAGACATAGGCCTAGATGTGAATGGATCGAAAGGATCCATAGAAGTAACAATTACTGCTTTAATGTAGGATTAAACCTTGTATAGTTGTATATTCCCTCATGATCAGAGGAATGAGTCTAGTGACCATTCTCCGAAAAGGGAGAGCATGCACAAATCTTCGGTTTCAAAGGGAATTGCGAAACAAAATTTTATTTATGAGTACCAAAATCATTGGGAAATGTTTTTCTAATCAAGATGATAAATGTAGTTGTGTAAATATAGAGTGATCGAGTGAGATATCAAAACATCCTCCCTTTATTTGTGGATAGGGAACTCATCTTCCATAATTCTTATTGGAGGAGGAGAGTGACCTCTATCCCTTACTGTTGTTGAATAGAAGGAATAATTCTAGGTGTACTGGTTAAGACTAATTATGACCTAAAGATACTTTGGATTTATGAACTAGAATACTTATTGAGTAACATACTTCCAAATTGTACTTGAGATTTAAGGGAATATTCTAAAGGTTATTAGACATTAAAATTTATTATAAGGTAAAATGGTTGGTTAAATGTTGATCCTGAATGTGGTAAAGGAAGTGTTGGGAAACTTCTAGAAGCCCAATGGGTCAAATTGACATCCACTGGTGGATGGTAGCCATATGGATATGGCTTGGTATACTCAGATAGATATTGTTGTGTGACTAGTGGAATCAGAAACTCGTGGTTCTCGTACTCGCATGACATGTGGCTTATTCTTGTTTCCTACCTCTATAACCTCCAGGTGCATCCACACATCCCGAAAGAATGGGGCATAGGTAAATCAGGATGAGAATCGAACTTGAGACCTCCTTTTTACATTTCCTTCCATTTACATGAAACTTTCCAATCGGTCTACACCCCTATGGGCGTATACTCAGATAGCTATATCAGGGAGTTTAGGAATATATTTCCTTGTAAATATATGTTGACCAAGAGTGAATTGAGGCATGAAGAAGAGACGAGAAGTGGTTATTTTATTTCCTTGAGTGACAAAATAACTACCGATATGAATTCTGAATTATGGAAGGTTTTTACAGTAGAAAGGAAAAATGTGACCCTTGTTGGTTATTTCCATATATAAGGGCTAACATCAATATGAATTATGACTATGAGACTAGTCATATGAGTGACTGTAATCTATCACTAAAGAACACTAATATTAAAACTAAAAATATCAATGTAAAAGGGGTGCAAGCAATGAGCTTGCATGATGAATGTTTGGGTTGCATGTGTATATGCTTGAGTGCATGGATTTAATGCATTGTGAAGCTTCTTGATATGAAGCTTGATATTAATACATGTTAGGTATGAATGATATTAAATGTGCAAGTGATGCACATGTATGCTGTAAGAGTATAGGTATTGTTGAGAAATACTGAGGGGGGGGGGGTGAATCAGTATTTCAAGCAATCAATTGATTTTCTCTTTTCTTTCACTGAAAACCTTAGGCTACTTTGTAGAGACCATCTATTGTATAGTCTTAAGAAAACAAGAGTGCATCCAAAGATCTTATTATGAATTTCTTCATTCATCAGATGCCTATTAAGCAGTAATTTAGTGCAGTAATAACAAAATAAACCAACACACATGAGTAAGACACATGAACACCAGGATTTAAGGTGGAAACCCAAATCGGGAGAAAACCACCGCTGCCGTTGTCTTTGTCTTCAATAATTATTATTAAGAAAACGGTTTACAACAATGTACTAGTGCAGACTCATACTAGTACGCAGGCTTCTACCTGCAGAAGGCTGCAACCTTCTCTCGTTTACCAGCCTTTCCTGGAAGGGAGCTTCAACCCCCTGAAGATAGCACCATTTTCTACTGGTAGGATGCTTCTACTGAAGGCTTTAACCCTCAGACTCACTGCTGACCGCGTTTCGTCTATTTTCACACTGGATCAGGCAGTTTCAATCCCAGATTCACATGTGTTCTATGCACTGGCCATCATCTTCTGGAATCTTATTAATACTTGTATCCCGAAATCACATCAATACAGAATTTTCTAGTGGCTATGACAACAACTGCAATTATCTCTAAAGGAAACACAGATCTACTGACTGCAAGACAGCTGGAAAAGCCTCTAAAACATACATTAAACAAGACAATAAACCTGGAGATGATGCCTCCGCTCTCCTAGTTGGTCAACCCACTGTAGAGAACTCTCTTTCAATGTAGATCTTCCACCCAACTACCACAATGAGGTTCCTCCCTCCTCAAACCTTCCGGAAGCCTGCACAAATGATTGCGGCAACCTGTAGATGTCTCTTCTGTCAGGAACTGGCCTCCACATCCTGCAAAAAGACCCCTGCCACCAATCAAAATCCTTACCACTCTACTTTGCCTGCCGATGCACACTCAGAAAATGGGCATTGACCCCTTCTTAAGACCATGGGTCAAAAACATTCACCGCTCCCGAGATCCCTATTGCTTTGGGTCCATATTTATTGCTCTGGGGAAATCGGGTCCCACATAAAAAATTGAATTAAACCTACGCGTTCCTTTCGGGTTTTCGGCATTCTTGGTGTTCATTGTTCTTTTCTCTTACAAATCCCGATTCCCGATTTTCTCCTTTCTCGAGCTTTAGCCCCGTCACCATACCTCTCGTCGGGGTTTAGGGGTTTACGATGTCAATGTGCATACGCCCCTTTTACCCGCGATATGCCGATCCCCGACTTCCTCCGTACTCTTGACACGCGTCCACAAAATGGACGGCTCAGATTTCATATCGGGGTTTCCTCCTCAATCCTTCGTTCACGGGAATACCGATTTGCCGATTCCTGATACGCTGGTCCTCCGACGAGCCTTTGACCTGCCACCTATCCTTCGGGGTGGCCCACACACTATCTGCTTTATCGAGAAATCACGTATCACGATTTCGTGATGTCTGATGCACTTGTTCATGGGAGTCGTGAAACTCCGATTCCTGATTCTCCGATGAAGGAAATCAACGGTCCAGATCTCATTCTTGCTTTAATGGCTGCGATTAAATCACGAAATCGCATATCGCGATTTCGGGGTTTTCGTTGTCAAGTGAATTGGACATTTCAAAGTCCCAATCCCCGATTTCGATGCACCCCTTTCCACGCGCTAGCCCTGCTGGCTATAGGCCTTGCCCCATATGACCGTCAACCCATGACCTCGGTCAGACCTCTCATCAGGGTTTCAGAATTTTCGATGTCACCATGCACATGCCTACAGAATTCCCGATGGCTTATCTCCCTCGCAGCTTCAGTGATCCTACGGTTGTCAACGACCCTCTTCAGCGATCATACGCGCCCATCCAAAACTCAACCATGCATGAAAATCTCTTCTTCTTCCTTTGCCTCATCCTTTGCCATCAATGACAATATTTCCAACAATCTCCCCATTTTTCATTGATGGAAATACTCTTCCTTTGTCTTTTTCCTCCCCCTTTGACATCAATGGCAAAGAGTGGACAATACCATGCTCCCCTTGAGATCATGCTGCATAAAAATCCTTTCCATATGACCATGCTCATCAGCACCTTGAAACCAATTGAGGCTTCTGTACTTAAGCAGACCTGATCCTCTGCATGGCAGAGACTACTCCCAGTTTTTGTCAGAGATATTCGAACGCTTCCCTGGGTAGAGGTTTGGTAAATATATCAACAACTTGTTCTTTGGAGGGAACATATTCCAATTTCACCTTTTGCTCAAGCACCTGTTCTCGTAAGAAGTGATATTTGATGGGAATGTGCTTGGTCTTGGAATGCATAACAGGATTCTTTGAGATACTGATGGCACTTGTATTATCACACATAATAGAGACAGGGGGTGAACATTTGACTTGAAGGTCTTGAAGGGTTTTCATCATCCAAAGAAGTTGAGTGCAACATGATGCTGCAACCACATATTTTGCTTCTGTTGTAGATAAGGCAATGGAACTTTATTTCTTGTTGAACCAAGATACTAACTGGGGCCCCATGTAGAATGCACCACCACTAGTGTTTTTGCGATCATCAACACTTCCAGCCCAATCTGCATTAGTGTATGCATGAAGAGTAAGATCAACATTCTTTGGATACCATAGTCCAAAATCTTGAGTTCCTTGTAGATATTTGAATATTCTTTTCACAGCCTGAAGGTGAGAC
>ML778232.1:2412661-2423016 GCA_009831015.1 Picea engelmannii | reverse complement strand
GCAGATGGATATTGATATCCTCCTTCAACAATAGCCCATACATCTGCTCCCAGAGACTGAAGATAAGATCTCATCCTTGTTTTCCAGAAGATTAAATTGTTTCCATTGAAGAGTGGAGGCCTGATAGATGCTAATCCGTCTTGCTTGCTCATTTTGATTGATCTTCCTTCTAGCAGCTAAGCCTTTTCAGAAGGACCTAGCTCTGATACCAATTGTTGAGAAATACTGAGGGGAGGGGGGGGGGGTGAATCAGTATTTCAAGCAATCAATTGATTTTCTCTTTTCTTTCACTGAAAATCTTAGGCTACTTTGTAGAGACCAGCTATTGTATAGTCTTAAGAAAACAAGAGTGCATCCAGAGATCTTATTATGAATTTCTTCATTCATTAGATGCCTATTAAGCAGTAATTCAGTGCAGTAATAACAAAATAAACCAACACACATGAGTAAGACACATGAACACCAGGATTTAAGGTGGAAACCCAAATCGGGAGAAAACCACCGCTGTCGTTGTCTCTGTCTTCAATAATTATTATTAAGAAAACGTTTTACAACAATGTACTAGTGCAGACTCATACTAGTACACAGGCTTCTACCTACAGAAGGCTGCAACCTTCTCTCGTTTACCAGCCTTTCCTGGAAGGGAGCTTCAACCCCCTGAAGATAGCACCAGTTTCTACTAGTAGGATGCTTCTACTGAAGGCTTTAACCCTTAGACTCACTGCTGACCGTGTTTCATCTATTTTCACACTAGATCATGCCGTTTCAACCACAGATTCACATGTGTTCTATGCACTGGCCATCATCTTCTGGCATCTTATTAATACTTGTATCCCGAAATCACATCAATAAAGAATTTTCTAGTGGCTATGACAACAACTGCAATTATCTCTAAAGGAAACAGAGATCTACTGACTGCAAGACAGCTGCAAAAGCCTCTAAAACATACATTAAACAAGACAATAAACCTAGAGATGATGCCTCCGCTCTCCTAGTTTCTCAACCCACTGCAGAGAACTCTCTGTCAATGTAGATCTGCCACCCAACTACCACAATGAGGTTCCTCCCTCCTCAAACCTTCCGGCAGCCTGCACAAATGATTGCGGCAACCTGTAGATGTCTCTTCTGTCAGGAACTGGCCTCCACGTCCTGCAAAAAGACCCCTGCCACCAATCAAAATCCTTACCACTCTACTTTTCCTGCCAATGCACACTCAGAAAATGGGCATTGACCCCTTCTTAAGACCATGGGCCAAAAACATTCACCGCTCCCATGATCCCTATTGCTCTGGGTCCATATTTATTTCTCTGGGGAAATCACGTCCCACATAAAAATTTGAATTAAACCTACGCGCGCCTTTTGGGTTTTCGGCATTCTTGGTGTTCATTGTTCTTTTCTCTTACAAATCCCGATTCCCGATTTTCTCCTTTCTCGAGCTTTAGCCCCGCCACCATACCTCTCGTCGGGGTTTCGGGGTTTACGATGTCAATGTGCATACGCCCCTTTTACCCGCAATATGACGATCCCCGACTTCCTCCATACTCCTGACACGCGTCAACCAAATGGACGGCTCAGATTCCTTGTCGGGGTTTCCTCCTCGATCCTTCGTTCACGGGAATACCTATTTGTCGATTCTCGATACGCTGGTCCTCCGACGAGCCTTTGACCTTCCACCTGTCTTTCGAGGTGGCCCACATGCTATTTGCTTTATCGGTAAATCGCATATCGCGATTTCGCGATGTCTGATGCACTTGTTCACGGGAGTTGCGAAACTCTGATTCTCGATTCTCTAATGAAGGAAATCAACGGTCCAGATCTCATTCTTTTTTTAATGACTGTGATTAAATCATGAAATTGCATATCGCCATTTTGGGGTTTTCGTTGTCAAGTGAATTGGACATTTCAAAGTCCCGATCCCCGATTCCGATGCGCCCCTTTCCACGTGATAGCCCTGCTGGCTACAGGCCTTGCCCCATATGACCGTCAACCCATGACCTCGGTCAAACCTCTCATCAGGGTTTCAGAATTTTCAATGTCACCATGCACATACCTATGGAATTCCCGATGGCTTATCTCCCTTGCAGCTTCAGTGATCCTACGACTGTCGGCGACCCTCTTCAGTGATCATATGCACCCATCCAAAACTCAACCATACATGAAAAACTCTTCTTCTTCCTTTTCCTCATCCTTTGCCATCAATGACAATATTTCCAATAGGTATACTAAAGGCAGAAGGTGACTGCCTAAATGAGTGAAATGTGAGGCAAGCATTGCACTTGCCAATATTGAATGAATAACATGGATGCATGCTTGAATCCATTCTGAAGAGTCATCCAAGTTTTGTTTTGAATGATAACTTAAGGAGAATATGATCCATTCGCCCATGAAAGGATAGTACAAATAGATGAAAGAGTAAATGAGCAAGGATGCTCTGTTGTCATGATAAGAGACAAGTGAATATGCCTTGAGGATCACATGAGAATGATTGAGAACAATCATGAGCTGATTGATTTAAAGTAGAGATGTATGTGGGCTATGAAATATACCTATGGAATATAAACACATGATTAATATTATTGACATGGTTAAATACATCATGGATGTAAGTTAACAAAACCCGAATATGTGAGGATACATAATTTGGATGCATGACAAAGATACATGTTTATATTCATTATGGAATATTTGGTAAACCGTTTAAGCTAACTCAAGGTTGAGGCCATCACAAATAGTGATGGATATGAAATAAGTAAGTTTCATGCTAAAGGAGTTCCCTATGAAGGAACCATGTGAAGACTCTGTCAGGAGAACAAAGTCACAACGTTAATGACTATTGAGAATTAATCAGTGAGCTACAAGCTTATATATATATATATATATATATATATATATATATATATATATATATAATGATGGATTACATTTTAAAAACATCATGTAATGAATAGAAGAGTAATAAATGAATATTTCCCATTCTGATAAATAAATGGTAATGTGCAGTGTATACCTCAAAGAGGAAGAAGGATAAGTTTGTGCATAGAGATGAGACTATGCAATTACAGGTGCAGGTTTGTGATTACAGGTGTAGGGTCTTTTGTTGCAGGACCAAGAAGTAGAACTCAAGTAAGAAATATGATACAATCCCACCTTTTAAACGAGATCATAGAATGGAATCCCAATTATAATCAATCACAAGAAGGATTGATGATCCTATAGACACGGTTTCACAATCACAAGGAGAGATACAACAACCATGTGATCATTCCATAAGTGGACAAGGATCGTTAGATCAAAATCGTGCAAGTAAGACACAACAACCATTAGACTATTCCAACTAGGAGTGTTACAGACCATCATATTGACACAAAGGGGTAAGTCATTAATTATTGAACCATGACCGTCAGATTTGAAGGTAGAGGAAGGAGGACCGTCGGGTCAATGACTGATTAAGTCGTGACCATTGAATCACGCTAAAGGTAGGTCAATGGTAGGGAGTCATTGTGGAGATCAGAGGATGAGTTAACGATCATGCAGGTTTAGACTCTGCAATAAACTAGGATCGTTGATCTTGGTAGGTCAACAGATCAACGACTCATGTTGATTCCATTAACATAGAGCATATTCTATTGAGGAGATCAGGAGGAGAGTTAAACCAAAATCTAGTTGAGGTTATACAATCCCTTGCAGCCATCATATCTAGGGGAAGACAAATCTACAACATTGATCAGTAGACAAGGGATTAAGCCATGGTCATAGCACCTAGATGCGAGAGCTTAAACGATAGTGACTCAAAAGAATAGAGTCGAGGTCGCCACTCTCAGTCACATGGAGAGAAAACAGAGTTCCTTTAGTCCAGTCAAAGAATATATAGCGTAACACTTTGTGTTAGACTCTGGTCACAAGGATTGGGTCCATGGGAAAAGGGTCGACAAAATGATGAAGAGAAATCGATCATGTTAGTGATCAAATAGGAAGAGAGAATGAATAAATGAGTATTTTTTATTGAATAGAATTGGTTGAATCCATGTTAAGAAAAGAAAGTGAGGCCTTAAAAATAACTCAGCTAGGCTGAAAAGTCCCAAGTCGTGTAGAAAGATTTGGAAGAAGGGGAGAGCTCTCAATTCTTTTCTTGTTGTAGGTCTGTGGGTTGACTTCATAAGTTTTATTGACCTCTACGATATTATATAGCATCCAGAGAAGGTATAAAATGTACATACCTATGTGGCATAAGGAATGAAGGAATTTCGTAAGAATCCCTTCAGAAAAGATTTCAGTATATTAAAGATATGCAAATAATTGTGAGTGGTTGTTGAATTCTATTGCTACCCAAGCGGGGTAAGATTTAGGAAAGAAGAATCTGAACAAAAGAGAGAGGAATTATATGCCAATCAAGGATTAGTTATAATACTTGCAAGAAAATGCATGAGTAAAGAGTACCATGGGTACAATGATCAATCTAGGAATATTGGGAATAAAATTGCTCATAGCTAAGCACATTTCATGGAATTGTTTCGAGGAAATGCATGATTTATTAAAGGAAAGACAATGGATTTTCCATTGAGGAAGGAGGACCTTCCAATATTTTATTTACATTATGTGCGCGTTAGAGAAAATAAAACCTGGGTGGCCATGAGTGTTGGCACCCTAATTTCTAATGAAGGAAGAATGCTTGGGTGCATTCAAGAGAAACTTATAGTTTCATAGTTACTGATTTGGGATAGTGATCATCCTATACCAGGAAGCACAATCTTGCTTCAATAATGAACGATACTGAATAATCCATATGGTGAAGAGGTTCATTAAGCTCCAACACATCATGGTAGAGTGCTTGTCACCAAGTATTGAAAAACTTGAAAATCAATGAAAGGGTGCATTGGGTATGAATGTGACCATGAACATTGGCACATTGATTAAAGTCATTTGATATTTGAATTGCATTTAGAAATGTAGCATGTTGAAAGGGGGTTTACATCAATAATGATATTTTATTTTTCTATTTACCCTTGAATGGATGAAAATGACTTGGACTTTTAGTATACATAATTTTGAAAATATAAAGTGCATGAAAACTAAATATTTGTTTGGTTGAGGATTGTTGAAATTGCAGGAAGAAAAGGGTCTTGGATATGGAATTATTGTAAGCCCATAAGGAACACCAATTTACTACTAAGACAAACTACTACGGGAAGAAAAGTCCCATGTTTTCGGATTTGGTCCCTGTATGGAACACGAAAGAAAATAAATATGGAATCAAAAAATCTGTGTGTGACAGATTTGCGAGAAAATTCAGAATTTGAAATTGATGATAATTTCTCATAATTGTTGTATACATGTGATAGAGGCGAGATGAAAATTATATTTCTAGGGAGGACATATGAAGGTTGTCAATATGGAAAGCATGAAAGAGGCTACTGGTTGGGACAAGAGAACCATGTGGTAATCCATGATCACCCTAGAACATGTTTTGTTGTGGTAACATAAGTCGGAGGGATGCCTCGATAGAGAAAGTATGAGGGACGCCTCGACTATAAGGCTCAATGAATTCTTTAAAAATATTATTGTGTGAGAAATCCTTGGCAAGGAAAGATGGATCACCTGAGGAACTGTATAGTAGAGAAGGGGATGCCTGAGCCTGGGCTTGGAGGGTGAGTGACCACAATGAAGAAGGGAATTTGACAATTATCATACACTATTGATCAGGATCATGCACAAAATGGGTATGTCCAGGAGAAATAGTGAGCCCAGATAACCAAACAACCATGTGGATGCAAATCCATGAACTGCATGGATAAGTATTGTGCTATATTATGAAATTTTTCCTCTTGAATTTTTCACAACAATAAAATGCTTTTGCATGAAATTGTGGTTAATATGCTTGTTGTCCAAGATTATTGAAGGCATGTCACAAAGGATAAGAGTCTGAAAAGACTTGACCCAGAAAGAGGATCAATATTTCTAAAGTAGATGAATGATAAAGGCATGACAGGTGTGTTACCCATGATTTTCGTCATCTTGATGGTGTATTGATGATGGTGAACTCAGGCTCCTAGCAAGAACTTTCTCCTGAGAAAAGTAGCATTCATCTCTTCCCAGAAAACATATTTTTGAAGAGAGTTCACAGGTTGCTTATATCCTAGAGTGCGAGAATGACCCATTCTCGCAGTCTGCCTTCAGCTAGGGTGCGAACTTCTCGCACTGTGCAACATAGCTAGGGTGCGAACTTGTTCTCAAGCTTGGAAAAAGATGAAGTCTCGTTGGTTCTAGAAGGGAATCTTCTAGAGAATGGGTTAGCATTCAAATGGTTATCATTTTACTGGTTTCCCTGATATTGTGGGATCATTCTCATCCAAGTAACCATCTCATCCTCTCCTATATATTGATGGGATTCTCATGGAAAAGGTTAAGCAAGATTAATTGGAGAATTGGTGAAGGAATTGTGTGAAGGACCTAGCTTGAACAGGAGCTTGGAGACTCTAGCAAGTCTATCAAGAAGAATTGGATCTTCTTCATACAAGGATCGAGCAAGTGTGTGTGTTGGAACCAAGAGCCACCGAAAGGAATCTTGCGACATTAAGGCGATCAGGTTGTATCTTCTACTTTCGATTAATATGATACAACGACATGTCCTTTTCCCATAAATCCATTCTTACTTTATTATGTAATTCCTTGATCATACACATAAGTTGACGATTGAATATATTTTTCTCTCTTCACTTTGGTTGGTTTGTGTTGTCTTCGTCTCGACCTCATGAGAGCACTGGAGCTAAGAGGGAGCAATAAAGACCCTAGGAAGCGATACAAAGGTATGCCACTTGTTCCTCTTTACTAGCTAATTCAATGGTCATAACATAGGGAAAGAGTCATGTACTATCCTATTTTGTTCTAGATCCAGGTGGATCTAGGGAGATCTGTTAGTGTCTTCACCTACCGATTAGTCTGATAACAAAATTGGTGACTCCGATGGGGATGCAACCTGTTTTCTTTGTGGTTTTTGGTGTTTTTATTTGGCCATTTTCTCTTGACTTACCTTTCTGTATTTCTATCAATCTCTGAGTCTTCAGGACATCCTGATAGACCCTCTGGGTCCAAAAGTACCTTCAAAATTTTTGTCTTTTTCCAAAAATTTGCCTAGTTTCCGGCATTCTCGCACTGAACCCCACAGTGGCCTGCGAGAATGCTTTGAGTTTGCACTTTTCTTTTAAGTCTAGTGCAAGGTTCTCGCACTCTACTCAAAGATAGCCTATGAGAATGACCCATTCTTGCACTGTGTAACACTAATAGCCTACGAACCCTCTTTTCAAAATTTTGGATTTAAGATTTTTGCATGGTCAGCTACCCAGATGAGTATAGGTGTCTGAAAAGAACTTCTTGGACCATTGGTTGATGTTTTCTTATCTTCGGATTTTGTGCACGATTAGTCTTCAGAAATCAAAGGCTCTTCCTGTCCATCTTTTTCTCGACGCTCATCTCTTGACTTTTCTTGGCAAAGATATACTCTCTGATTTTAGAATCTGAGTGCTTGTTTGGTTAAGAACTGTTGATCGGTTTGAAAGTTGGGATTCTTTGTCTTTCTCATTTTCTCATTATTTGGAAGATTACTTTTCTCATGCAATTGAAAAGACTAGATTTGTCTGCTTGTCATTTTTGTTTCCATTGAAAGATTGGTTTGGGTTTTTGTTTATTGCTTGTTCATTAGTTTTTGGTTTTCCTCACTGTCGCCATCATGGTGTAGGTACTTTTTGAAAAGTGAAAAACTTTTTTCTTTCAAAAGAATTTTCGTCTTTGAAAATATTGAAAATCAATTGTTGAAATTATTGAAAAAGAAACAATAGATAATTGTCATTATTGCGTGATTCATTGAAATTGCATTTTAAAGGAAATTGTGTATCGTAGTTCAAGATTAGTCCGGAAAACTTCTCTTTCCCTCCCGTACATAGGATTCATTGAGCGAAAATTGATATATTTCATTCCTATCTATGCATCGTTGGGTCAGAGTCTCATACAACATCAGTTTCATCTTCACTACCTTTGAGTAATAACAGCCCTTAATAACATTACACAATTGTAAAATTTAACTAGTAACTCTTTTCTAGGGCTCTATTACATCAACATTTAGCTAGGCTAGCGCTTTGGAATAGGTAGATATATACACTCCCCAAAGCACAAAACACATAATAGCATCTTGTGTTAAGGAGTGTCAAATTTCATTTACAACATTTTGCCTTGGGAAGCCCTTCTCACACAAGGGTCAAATACAAGGTCGCATTGATATTGACAGAGTTACTCACCCTGCTTTGTTGATGTCAGTGTAGAGATTGCACGTATTACGGGGGTCACTTGGAGGTATACACACAATGATGAGTGGAAGCCTCTTGATTTGATTTTGGGCTAGATACCCTGCCCTTGCGTGTGGATCGGACTGTCAACTGTCCCCCCAGGCTTTATTGTTGTCGGTGGTAACCTTAGTGGCCTATATTTCTAGGGTCTTACACAAGGTGACTATGAAGGGGCAAGTCTTCATGGTACATGGAATCGACGTTGGCCAAACTCACTTGGGCTCCTTGGAGGGTATACCCACGATTATGTGTGGGAGCTTGCATGAGGGTGTAAGTCCGTTAAGCAGGTCGTCAACGTAACTTTTCCACCCTAGCCTATCCCCTTCTCGTCTCGTTGTTGCGATGTTGGATTTCATCACCAACTAGTGACTTCGGAATTAGAAGGTCTTGTTTGCTTGGTATTGTTTCCTAGATTTTGTTTACTAACACGTGTTGTTTGTCTACCCAAGTTGACCATAAGATTTTATTCGTAAGTTTGTAACTCGTTCACAATAGATCCTCCACGTCGTTCACGTAGAATGTAGGGTTTATCTCTAGAGCATCTGGAAGGTTCTCAACCATTGCCTACAAGCTCACCTGAGGGCTCTCCTCAACAGAGTGGAGTCCAAGACGTTACCACGCCACAAGTGGAATGAACCGACTCTCTAGAACATTTCCGAATTACCAATACTTGAGAGGACTTTCGACTTCACCCTGATTCTAAGAGACATATTATGCGAGTGAATTCTTCCAGAGACTTAGTTGTTGTGTCTTCTAGATCACCAATTCGACCCTTTCTAGGAATAGAGGGCCAAGATCCTTTTTGGTCTACGGGAATTTTTAGATGGGACCTTTTTGGTGTAGGATCAGGTGTTGAAATCACCATCTCACATGTGCTCTTTGAAACCTCTAACCCAGATAGAGTACCATTTACTACTGCCTATTATTTTCCTGGTACAGACGCCCTGTGGTCTAACCACATTTTGACCATCCCTATAGAAATGGTCCATTACACAGATACAACGAGTATTCACACCGGGATTACCGCGGTTAGTCAAGCCCCCATTGGCACACTGCGCATGCCCAGAGTCACCCCAACACTACCTCCTGGATATCGTGCATTGAATGCTTCCATTCCCACTCCTACGCAAACCCCATCCGGTACTCCTAGTGGTCCCTCTTCTTCTGGGTACTCTCTTCCTGATTTCATTCCGACACTTCCTCAACCCCCTTTTGGAGGGCCTTTCTCGTCCTCCACTGGTAGTATTAATCCTAGTGACACTATTATGTCATTCACACAAAATTACCAGATTCCTGTTGGTTGACAATTTCACCAAGTAGGCTTGACTCAACCCCCCCTTGGCAAGAAAATTCCTATTGGAAGGCAAATCCCAATTGGAACACAACCCCCAATTGGAACACTGCCCTCAATTGGAACATAACCCCTGATTGGAGGACAACCCCCACTGACCCCACCTTATGGACAAAATATACCTCCATCCTTGGCCCAGTATTGGAATCATCTGATACAACATACTCCTCAATCGACTGGGGGGAAACAACTTCCAGTTGCATCTGTTATACCCCCTAATATAGGCCAACCATATCCAGGTACGTCCAATCCTATTTGGGGCTCAAATGCTCAAACTCATGTCCATGTTCAAGGATACAATCCCATGAGCTACTTTCCTTTACAACCACCACCGAATCTGCCTGGGTCTTTACATTATATGCAGACTGCTTATGGTCCTACTTGTAACATCCCGCTCTGGCGCACTGACAAAAATTATTATTTGAGGACACTTACTCGCAAGTAATCTGGATTTTCATGATGATGAACCACTTAACCTTGATGATGATGCGTCATGATTGATGACAAGATGTTTTACTATTACTATATACAGGTGCTATTGACTCAGTTTCATTGAGTGTGCAGGGTTTCAGACCTTGAGGATGCAGAGGCATCGGTGGAACTTCCTTGGACTCCGGATTGAGTCAGGGAGTGGACTATTTGAGTTGTTTCATTTACGATGATATCGT
>ML778232.1:2391848-2402164 GCA_009831015.1 Picea engelmannii | reverse complement strand
TCAGTCTCAAAATTCTATAAAAGGAGGGGGAAAGGAAGGAAGAAGGGGATGAACGGTTAGCGTAACGTTACGCTACCGAATTGTGGCTTGACGGGTTGCTTGTGAGGAGTTGGGTATATCTCAGCTGTGTTTGGAGTGGTAGCGCAGCCGTGGAGGTGAGCTGAGACGCTAGTCTATCTCTGGTTCTTGTGTGGCCCCTTTGCGGCTCAGGTGGCTAAGGGGGAAGCAGAGTACCCCTAGCATTTGGCTGGGAGGTACCGGTGAGCTTTCTTTGGTCGGCAAGCAGAAGCGGCACAGAGCGAGGGAAGCGGCACAGCGCGAGGGACATCTCCGAAGCGGGCGAGTGGCAACGGTATGATTTTAATGGTGAAGTAGAAAGCAATTTTATATTCGGAAAAATTATTGTTATTGGTGATAATATGATGAGATTGGTTGGCATTATGGTTTGAAATTTCGTTCCGCAATGATACTATAGAGTTTGTTTATATTCTGATCATGTGTCACCTTAGTTATGATGTCATGTGTTTTTGCATTAATATGAATTAGGTGATGTTGTTAATTTCTTATTGTTAAAACGAAAAAAAAAAAATTCCTATTGAACTACGCTATTCATAGACGTAACGAAGGGGTCATTATACTACTGGTTTGCTGACGGGGCTTCCTCCCCAAAGCCACCAGTACCCGCATGTGAATCGACAATTACCCTTCTTGGCCACTTTGGATCTCTTGGACTTGTCAAGAATTTTAAATGATCCAATTCATCACTCTCCCCAATGGCCCGCTATACCAGCCAAGCTACCATCGGACATTCTTAAATTCGATGACAAAGTGGGAGAGGACCTGAACAATCACGTCATGAATTTTCACCTCTGGTGCTCATCCAACTCGTTCATGGATGACTCTATTCATTTACGTCTTTTTCAGTGGACCCTCACAAGTTCTGCTATGAAGTGGTATATAGAATTACCACGAGGTTTGTTCATTGAATTCAACACCCTAGCTATGGCCTTCCTCACCCACTACCAGTTACCGATCCGTTATGAAATGGGGACTGAGATTTTAGGTTATTTCAATCAAAACAAAGCCACTCATATATCCGATCACATTCATGAGTGGCGACGGAGACGACGTGTCATCAAACTCGAACTCCCCGATCAGTTGCTGGCGGAGTGGTTCACAAAATCATTTGTGAACGACATCGGTCATGACATCACCATGGGTGGAGTGGTCACGGAAGAGCAGGCCATAAGTCGTGCTCAATACCTTGACCTCATTTACTCACAAACGAGTACCCTTTATGACTTACTACCTGACGCACCTCGTACTTCCACTTCCACCACTTCAACTACTCCAGCTGCTTCTCATGCAGCCGATGGTGTGATTGGCACTTTCCATGCCGAACCACATTCTGCCTCAAGCACCAACCCCAAACCTGTTTCTTCTAATGTTCAAGATGCTCTGTCTCCTGCCCCTCCCACCGGAAATACTTCTGAGGTAAATGCGGTTCAATCTACCCCAGCTAGTAAAAATAAATCCAAGAAGGGAAGGGGTAAGAATAAGGAGGAAAAAAATACTTCTCAAGAAAAGTGAACCGAAAATCCACCTGTTGACGATAGGGATAAGTGCAAAGCTCGATACCCTTGTCTTATCTATGGTGATGATCACTACACGAAGGATTGTCCACAACGCGCTGAGGTCACTAAGTTCCTTCAAGGAGCCCCAAAACCACCTGCTCCGGCTGTTTTGTCCCAACCCTTCCCGTCTCAACAATAGGCCCAATTGGTCATTCATGACCAACTTTCACCTTCTACTACATCCTATGTATTGATGTGTACTGGTGATTCAAAGCAGAAGGACATTGCACTCACCACTCGAGCCAAAGATTATTCTCCCTCTAAAGAGAAGGTTGATGACCCACCTCCTTCATTGGTACAACCCTCTCCCACGACTCCACCTACCAATGGTCCTTTTCATCTCGAACGATCGAGCCTTGACACAATTCTTTGACCCCCCCCAAAGGGCATCGTTCAAAAATCGGCTTTCAATCCTCATGCTTGTGCTGCCCAAAACTACAACATTGTTGAAGATCTAGCCCAAGCACCTTCTGCGATGTCAGCCCTCGAAGTGCTTCAAAGTTGTCCCACACAATGGAAGGCACTGTTGAAATCTATCAGTGGAATCGACCCAACGGATACAAATTTAATAATTGTTGACTTGGAATATCACATTCCAAGGTTACCCCCTCAACTCGCATTCCAGATCCAAGTGATTGTCTCTGACAAAAACATTTGTCGAACCGTTATTGACGAGGGTGCCTCAACGTGTGTCATTTCTCTTGCTTGCTGGAAATCCATTGGCTCTCCCTCTTTGAATGAATCCCAGAACACTCTCAGAGCCTTCAATGCCTCTAGTTTTAAGCCCTACAGTGTCCTTCCTTCATTGCCAATCATGTTAGAAGGAAAAACGGTCCAAGTCGAAGTGGAATTCTTTGACTCTCCTCTTGATTACAATATTCTGCTTGGCTGCACCTGGATCGATTCCATGTGCGCAGTTGTGTCGACCCTTTTTCATGTGGTACGTTTCCCACATCAAGGGAAGGTAGTCACCATCGACCAATTAGCCTTCTTTAACTCAGATACCCATACTAGCAATGTATCGTTCATCGCTAAAACCCCACCGGGTTATGAGAACGTCGGTGTAGGCATTCTCAAAGACTCTTCATTAATGGGTACCTTCTCCATTCCACCCCCTGATGTTCCATGCTCATCTTTTGCTTCAATCAACATGATCTCTACCTCGATTCATGGAATTCCTACATCTCACGACCCATGGATGGTACCTAACCCTGGAGATCATCTTCGTTATGGCGACGAAATGTCGTTAATTCCAGTCGAATCCACCTATCAAGCCATTCAATAAGAAACCCCTTCTACCCCCTCTCTTGGTGAGTTATCTCCAGATCCTTTACATGTCATTTTTCCCATAGACGAGATGATCATTTCTATCATGGAAGACACCCCTTGGGATGATGGGCATCATCGTTCCATCCTCTTCCTGGAGCAACATACCATCGAGAACTACCAACAGATCTCGACCCCGTCGATCATTGTCTTCATCTCAACCGTTCCTGAGTCCACACACAATGTGTTTTTCAAAGGGAACTTAAGAAATATCTTCCCCACTATTCCCCTCGACATATCCATCAAACCCGGAATTGTCGAAAATGTGCATATCGGAGCTTCATGTTCCCCTAACGAAATATTCACCTACACATCCCTTTTCAAAGAGTTTCATGACGTCTTCACCTGGAGCTACGAAGAAATGTTGGGTATTGACCCCAACATTGTGATACATGAGATCAAGACATACCCCGATGCTAAACCCGTCCGGCAACGCCTCTGTCTAGTTCACCCACGTAAAGCGGTTACTATCAAGCTCGAAGTCGAGAAACTTCTCAAAGTCAAATTTATTTACCTGATGGCCCTTACTGACTAAGTTTCCAATCTTGTCCCGATCGACAAGAAACAAGGCACAATCCGTGTATGCATTGATTGTAGGGATATCAACAAAGCTTGTCCCAAAGACAATTTTCCTACCCCCTTCGTCGATCAAATTGTCGACGATTGTGCCGGAAGTGAGATATTCTCTACGATGGATGGTTTCTCTAGTTATAATCAAATCAAGATTGTTCCCGAGGATCAACATAAGACTGCTTTTATTTGTCCTTGGGGCATTTTTGCCTATCGGAAACTCCCCTTCGGTCTAAAGAACACTGGCGCAACTTTTCAATGCGCTATGTCTTATGCCTTCCATGATATCAAGCACATCGTGCAACCATATCTAAACTATTTACCCGCTTATTCTATGCGCCGAGTCGATCATCCAGTCCACCTCCGAGGCATTTTCGTCCACTGTTGGTTTTACCACATACGCCTGAATCCTCATAAGTGTGTTTTCTACGTGGAATCCGACCAACTTCTAGGCTTTATTGTTTCATGTCAAGGGATCAGGGTAGATCCTTTAAAGGTCAAGGTGATCCTTAATCTACCTCCTCCTTCTACACTTCGCCAGTGACAAAGTTTACAAGGGAAAGCAAACTTTCTTCGTCATTTCATCCCAAACTACGCCGAGATAACTCGTGGATTTATGCGGCTCCTAAAAAAGGGGTCTGAGTTCATCTGGGATACTATCGCAAACAAAGCCTTCGAAGCTTTGAAATTGTCCCTAACACGTGCTTCACTTCTTTTCCCCCATGATTACACTCGCAATTATTTCCTCTACCTTGCAGCCTCGGATTACACCATTGGTATGGTTCTCGTCCAAGAGGATGATTTTAACAATGAACATGTTATCTATTACTTGTGTCGAAGTCTAATGCCTACCGAAACCAAGCATTTACATGTTGAAAAACTGGCCTTGGCAGTCATCCAAGACGTCCAATGCTTCCGGCACTATATCCTCTCTCGCAAGACTACAAAAATTTCTAACTGCAACCCTATGCAACACATTCTCACACGTCAATTTCTAGGGGGGAAATACTCCAAATGGATCGTGATACTCCAGGATATTGACTTGGAATTCAAACCTGCCAAGTCCAAGAAGTCCTTAGTGTTTGCTGAGTTGATATGCAACTTTCCCTATTCTGAAACAGAAAATGTAGCAGCTGATTCATTACCTGATGAATCCCTCTTCCTCATTATCTCTGATGATCTTTGGTATGGAGATATCATCATATATCTCCAAACCCATACATTCTGGCCAACTTTGTCTAGTACTGATTGACATCGAATATGCTACCAATCCCGTCAATATATTATCCTCGGGGATACTCTTTATTGTCGGGGATTGACTCAGTTTTTCGATGCTGCCTAACATTCGACGAAGCCGAGAAAGCTTTGACTGACTGCCATTCTGGAGCCTATGGTGGTCATATGTCAGGGTATGCTACTGCCTAGAAGATCTTACGAGCACGATATTTTTGGCCTTCTTTATTTAACGATTGCATAATTTCCATTCAAAAATGTCGTGCTTGCCAGACCTATAATCATAAGATACGGTCACATCCCACTCCTCTTCACCCTGTGGTCTCTATTGGTCCCTTTGCAAAATTTGGCATCGATTTCATGACATGTCACCCCCACTCAGCTGGGGGTCATGGATACATTATTGTAGCCATAGATTACTTTATGAAATGGGTCGAGGCAATGCCAACATTTGACAACACTGGAAAGACCGCATCATTATTCATTTTTAATCACATCATAGCTCGTTTTGGTGTTCCCCAGGCTAACATCACCGATCATGGTAGCCACTTTCGAAACTTCATGATGTCTGAACTCACTGAAAAGTTGGGTCTTCGCCATGAAAACTCAACTCCCTATTACCCACAAGACAACGACCAAGTCGAAGAAATTAACAAATTTCTCATAACTATGCTCCGACGAATGATAGGGATTCAAAAAACAAGTTGGCAGACAATGTTGTTTTCGGCATTGTGGGCTTACCAGACATCCATCAAGTCAGCTATTGGGTTTACACCCTTCCGGTTAGTCTATGGTTTGGAATCCATTCTCTCGATTGAATGCAAGATACCCTCTTTAAAACTAGTTGTTGAACTCCTACCAAACACTTCTGCTGAGGAAGAACATCTATTGTATCTTATGCGATTAGATGAAACTCGACGCGATGCTACCCTAGTCATAGAAGCTCAGAAAAAATGTGTCAAGGCCCAATACGACAAACATGTCAAGCCTCGCATTTTCTCCAAAGGAGATCTCGTTCTCCTCTATGAACAAGATCGAGATATGCTATGAGCTGGAAAATTCAAAGCCATGTGGCAAGGTACTTATATCGTTAGAGAAGTTTTGGAAAAAGGGGCTTATGATTTAGTATATTACGATGGTATCCCTTTGAGTGAACCGAGAAATGGGTTGTACTTGAAGAAGTACTATGCATAATATCACCTGTGCACGAGTACCTGTATTTTTATTGTATCATACTTCTTGTGTGTTACTGTAGCTTTCTTTTGTCGTTATCTGGTCTCTGCCCTTATGTGACGTTGTGTTTTATTTCTAGATGTTGGAGTCTTTGCCACCCTACATTGGCTTCACTAATGGCGCTAGCCATAGTACTCAGAACCTTGCTTCCACTGCATGGGAAATTTATGCCCCTACAAACGAACTTGTCTCCTTAGAAGGTGTGTGTCTCGGTCGTGCAACCAACAATATTGTAGAGTATAGCGTCATTATAAAATTGTTGATTGATGCTATCTCGCTCAGAATCCGTCATTTGGTTGTGCGACTCGATTCGCAGCTCGTAGTACTACAATTAAGTAATGACTATACTATTCGAGGTCCTACTTTGTTACGGGTGTATTTGCGAATTCACCTCTTGGAACGTTATTTTGATTATATTGAATATCAACATATTCCTAGATGTCTAAATACATTAACTGATGCATTAGATAACTATGTATTAGACAGACATTTGGTTCATTTACAAATCAATCAGATCAATTTTCGCACAACACAAGATAAACCGGTAGAAGCCATATGTATATATAACGATCAAAAAAGTTTTTTTACAAAAAGTTTTGTCCAAGGACCAAAATTTCAAAATCTGAAGCTTATAGCTTCTAAAAAGTGACATCATGGATGATGTTCACCATAACACACGACTGCCCGGGCAACCCTATGAAGCAGTCAACCAATGGACTCTGACACTCCTACTGTATGACGGTGATAACATCGTGGAACCTCTTCAAGGGGCATGTCTGGAATGTCTGTTGTCAAACCCTCTAGGTTTTGTTCCACAACTTCATAATCTTCGGAATCCCACCATGGAACTGGAGCCACCTCTCCTCATCAATGAATAGGAGAAGTACCAGGAGGTCGGTAAGGTCCCACATCTGTGTGATCAAAAGGAATTTTGTATTTAGACCTTGGATGAACATTAAAAAACATTTTCATATGATAAAATTCAAAAAAACATTTAAAAAGAAAAAAATGTGTACTTCTTACCAAGTTCCCCCCACTAATCACCCTCAGGCAGGACCAAGTTCGTATCTTCTTGGAATTCCAACCCGACGTAGGCATAATCATCGACCATCAGCATCTGTGGTCGCAACCAGTCGAAGAAGGCATCATTATATTTGATAATCGGTCCAGCTACATGCCCAGCCATGAGCTGACACCATCTCAGCATTCTTGGATCTGTTGGAGCCGGTAAATCCCACTCAACCTGCAGCCTCAGCATGGGAACCCTCTCAAGAAAGAAGGACACCAACAAAGACCCGTACCCGAATTGCTTCAGGTCGCCTCGCCTGCATTTGGTCAACTGCCTCTTCATGCTATGAAGAACTGTGTCTGCCTAGTTAAAAACCCGAGGCTTAATTCACTCTATGGAATACTGAAAGTATCTCTGGAGAGCCATGTGAGGAGTAGCGCTCCCATCCATACAAGAAATGGTGAAAAAAATAGTGCGGAGGGTCAAATCCCGCACTCCCCAAATGGATACTTTCCCTTTGCTCCTCCTTGCCTCTAGAACACAGTGCAAGTGATAGTACTCACTCATGGGTAGCCCACCACCTCTGCTACCAATCAGGCTTGCATGGTACCCACACCGTGACAGTCCCGTCAAGAAGTAAATGTCCTCAATATCCAAGGACAATGTGTGGACCCCTGCATGGAATACTTGCTAGTCGGGATCCCATGTAATGATCCCAATCCAAATTCTTTCTTGGAATCACTAACTACTACTAATTTATTGAGTTATTAAGTGCATACAAGATTCATCAACACATGGAGATCACAATATATTCAATATGTAGAAGAACAAGCAAAGATCTGACCTTTTTATTATGAGCAATGTAAGATCAATACAATAGATGGTCGATCTGGCATAAACCTCAGATGGTCGTACAAGAAATAGATATGAGCTGCTACAAAATGCTCTCGACAATACAAAATATGCCTCCAAAGGCTGGATAAACAATGAAAACTGAATCAAGCAGATCTAAGCCGTACTAATGCTCAACCTCCAATATGGAAATTGCCACGTTCTGTTAGAATGTTGAAGCTCTCAATAATTCTTCCCTACTACCAAAAATGTCCAATCATCCCGAGAAATATTCCAAATGATAGATCGGGCAACTGTAAGTACAACCGAGATGTCCAAATTCCCAAATCCACTCTCAAACCCCGTAGATCTGAATTTCCCACTGAATGGGGTGCCCCACTAGATGACTGAAACCCTAGCTGGTTCAGTCTTGATGAAGGAGGCCTCCAAATTCTCTGAAACTCTCCAAGAATAAAGATCGGGCTATGATAATCCCATGGGAGAAGTTTCTGACTCAGATCTCAAGCCGATCTCCCTAGATCTGAGTTTTACTAAATCACAGGACGTCCCCTATGGCTCCACGACGACCCAATCCGCAGACAAATGTAGAATGATGATAACCCTCCAGAAAATCCCTCAAACTAATGGTCCTGCCCCTACAAACAAAACCCAACTGTCAGAATGGCCCCAGGCCCTCAAGATAAGTTGGATCGAACCTCCCTCTAGATGATGGTGCACCCTTGCTGGAAACACAAGAACAGTATGGCCTGCTACCTTCTAAAGCACTAGATGGAGATGGGCCGAGACTAGAATGGTGTGGAGGAGTCTTTCATCCCCGAGACCAAGATGCGGAACAAGGTGAGTGGATATTTCACCACTGAATTTCTCACAAGGGTTTGTACAACAAAACCCCCAAACTGAATGCTCAAGAGCAATAGAAAATGCTAATCCAAAACCAGAAATGAGTAATAGGTGCACCCCAACCTCTTACTTATACTTTTCCTTCTAATTCTCTGTTGAGTTAGGTTAACTCCCAGGGTTAATCTTCTATTCTTCTGTTGAGTTATCTTTTACTCCTTTATCCTTTTCCTTTCTTAAGTCAACTTAAAAAAATAACTTTTAACTTCTTGACTTTCCCCCCTTCAGTGTGAGACTATGACCTAGTGGGGGTGCCCAGGCCACAGAGTCTCCTCATCACCTCTCTAAGAGGTGGGGGACATTACAGTCTCCCCTACTTGAAATTTCTTGTCCTCAAGCAATTCCAAACCTGCTTCTCTAACCACGTGCTCCTACTCCCAAGTGGCATCCTCAATGGGTAAATCCTTCCACCTGATCAGATACTCCTTGATGCTTAGGTTTCAGAGCCTCTTCTCTCGGACTTCTAACACCTCCTCTAGAATCAAAACAAGTTGTCCCTCCTCATCCATGGGAGGTAATGCCTCAATAGGCCTAACATGTTGATCGAGGGATTTCTGAAGGCACGAGACATGGAAGACGTTGTGAATTTTTCTACCCTATGGAAGCTCTAGCTCATAAGCTACTACCCCTATCCTCCTGCTGACTCTGTAAGGTCCAAAGAAACGTGGTCGCAGTTTCTCCGCTCGACTTCTTTTAATGGAGGCCTGTCTGTATGGTTTCAACCTAAAATAGACTAAATCATCAACCTCAAACGTACGATCAACTCTGTTCTTGTCTGCTTGGACCTTTGCTGGTTTTGTGCCCTCTGTAAATGATCCTTCAATTCCCTAAGAATTTCTTGGCTCTGCTGTATCCAAGCCTGTACCATCGGATCCCTTCTGTCACCAAATGAAATCTCCACAAATGATAAAGGATCATAGCTATATAAAGCTCTGAAGGGTGACATGCCAATGGACATATGTTGGGAGGTGTTGTAGCAATATTCTCCCAAATGTAACCATCTGACCCATGCTTTTTGTTGTCCTGCTACGTAGTTTCTGAGGTAACCTTCCACCCATTTGTTGACTATCTCAGTCTGACCATCTGTTTGAGGGTGATAGATAGTACTAGGAGTCAATGTCATACCCACTAATATGAACAACTCCTGCCAAAACGTACTCATGAACCTGTTGTCCCTATCACTGATGATGGTTTTGGGTAGCTCATGTAGTCTGAACACCTCTCTAAAAAATAATTCGGCCACCTGTGCTACACTGAAGTCTGTGGCTATGGGAAAAAAGTGTGAAAAATTCGTCAACCTATCTACCACCATGAAAATGAAATCTTTCCCCTGTGCTCTGGGCAACCCGGTGATGAAATCCATGGATATACTTTCCCACTTGTGCTCTGGAATAAGTAGGGGCTGCAACAGTCCTGCATGGTGTGTGTGCTCATCCTTGTTTTCTTGGCATGTAGTGCATTCTTTGACATGCTTCATCACATCTTCCTTGAGGCCTTTCCATGCAAACCTCTCTCTCACCTGCCTGTATGTCTTACTGATGCCCTGATGCCCTGCTACTGGT
>ML778232.1:2330544-2384155 GCA_009831015.1 Picea engelmannii | reverse complement strand
TCCTCTTTACTGGCTAATTCAATGGTCATAACTTAAGGATAGATTCATGTCCTATCCTATTTTGTTCTACATCCAGGTGGATCTAGGGAGATCTGTTAGTGCCCGCACCTACCGATTAGTCCGATAACAAAATTGGCGACTCCGTTGGGGATGCAACCCATTTTCTTTGTGGCTTTTGGTGTTTTTCCTTGGCCATTTTCTCTTGCCTTACCTTTCTCCATTTCTATCAATCTTTGAGTCTTCAGGACATCCTGATAGACCCTCTGGGTCCAGAAGTCCCTTCAAAAGTTTTGTCTTTTTCCAAAAATTTGCCTAGTTTCAGGCATTCTCACACTGAACCCCACAATGGCCTACGAGAATGCTTTGAGTTCGCACTTTGATTTTAAGTCTAGTGCGAGGTTCTCGCACTCTGCTCAAAGCTAGCCTGCGAGAATGACCCATTCTTGCATTGTGTAACACTAATAGCCTGCGAACCCTCTTTTCAAAATTTTGGATTTAAGATTTTTGCATGGTCAGCTACCCAGATCAGTATAGGTGTATGAAAATAACTTCTTGGACCATTGGTTGATGTTTTCTTGTCTTCTGATTTTGTGCATGATCAGTCTTTAGAAATCAAAGGCTCTTCCTGTCCATCTTTTTCTCGACTCTCATCTCTTGACTTTTCTTGGCAAAGATATACTCTCTGATTTTAGAATCTGAGTGCTTGTTTGGTTAAGAACTGGTGATCGGTTTGAAATTTGGGATTCTTTATCTTTCTCATTTGCTCATTATTTGGAAGATTACTTTTCTCATGCAATTGAAAAGACTAGATTTGTCTGCTTGTCATTTTTGTTTCCATTGAAAGATTGGTTTGGGTTTTTTTTTATTGCTTGTTCATTAATTTTTGGTTTTCCTCACTTTCACCATGATGGCGTAGGTCCTTTTTGAAAAGTGAAAAACTTTTTTCTTTCAAAAGCATTTTCGTCTTTGAAAATATTGAAAATCAATTGTTGAAATTATTGAAGAAGAAAGAATAGAGAATTGTCATTATTGCGTGATTCGTTGAAATTGCATTTTAAAGGAAATTGTGTATCTTAGTTCAAGATTGGTCCAGAAAACTTCTCTTTCCCTCCTGTACATAGGATTCATTGAACGAAAATTGATATATTTCATTCCTTTCTATGCATCATTGGGTCAGAGTCTCATACAACATCAGTTTCATCTCTGCTTTCTTT
The DNA here is from genome assembly GCA_009831015.1 of Picea engelmannii. NCBI lineage: Eukaryota > Viridiplantae > Streptophyta > Pinopsida > Pinales > Pinaceae > Picea > Picea engelmannii. Next base: position 2,382,941 of record ML778232.1, on the reverse strand, counting down.
GAGTAACAACAGCCCTTAATAACATTACGCAATTGTAAAATTTAACTAGTAACTCTTTTCTAGGGATCTATTACGCCAACATTTAGCTAGGATAGTGCTTTGGAATAGGTAGAGAGATACACTCTCCAAAGCACAAAACACACAATAGCATCTTGTGTTAAGGAGTGTCAAATTTCATTTACAACATTTTGTCCTGGGAAGCCCTTCTCACACAAGGGTCAAATACAAGGTCCCATTGATATAGACAGAGTTACTCACCCTGCTTTGTTGATGTCGGTGTAGAGATTGCACGTATTACGGGGGTCACTTGGAGGTATACCCACAATGATGAGTGGAAGCCTCTTGAGTTGATTTTTGGCTAGATAACCTGCCCTTGCATGTGGATCGGAATGTCGACTGTCCCCCCAGGATTTATTGTTGTCGGTGGTAACCTTAGTGGCCTATCTTTCTAGGGTCATACACAAGGTGACTGTGAAGCAGCAAGTCTTCACAGTACCTAGAATCGACGTTAGCCAAACTCACTCGGGCTCCTTGGAGGGTATACCCACGATTATGTGTGGGAGCTTGCACCAGGGTGTAAGTCCGTTAAGCAGGTCGTTAGCGTAACTTTTCCACCCTAGCCTAGCCCCTTCTCATCTCATTTTTGTGACATTGGATTTTATCACCAACTAGTGACTTCGGAATTAGAAGGTCTTGTTTGCTTGGTATTGTTTCCTAGATTTTGTTTACTAGCGCATGTTGTTTGTCTACCCAAGTTGACCATAATATTTTCTTCATAAGTTTGTAACTCGTTCACAATAGATCCTCCACGTCGTTCATGTAGAATGCATGGTTTATCTCCAGAGCATCTGGAAGGTTCTCAACCCCTGCCTACAAGATCACCTGAGGGTTCTCCTCAACAGAGTGAAGTCCAAGACGTTACCACACCACAAGTGGAATGAACCGACTCTCTAGAACATTTTCGAATTACCAATACTCGAGAGGACTTTCAATTTCACCCTGATTCTTAGAGACAGATTATGCGAGTGAATTCTTCCAGAGACTTAGTTGTTCTGTCTTCTGGATCACCGATTGGAACCTTTCCGGGAATATAGAGACAAGATCCTTTTTGGTCTATGGGCATTTTTAGACCGGACCTTTTTGGTGCAGGATCAGGCGTTGAAATCGTTGTCTCACCTGTGCTCTCCGAAACCTCTAACCTAGACACATTACCATTTACTACTACCTATTATTTTCCTGGTATGGACGCCCCGTGGTCTGACCACATTTTGACCATCCCTATATAAATGGTCCATTACACAGATACAACGAGTATTCACACTAGTATTACCACGGTTAGTCAAGCCCCCATCGGCACACTGCTCATGCCTAGTGTCACCCCGACACTACCGCCTGAATACCGTGCGTTGAATGCTTCCATTCCCACTCCTACGCAAACCCCATCTGGTACTCCTAGTGGTCCCTCTTATTCTAGGCACTCATTTCCCAATTTCATTCTGACACTTCCTCAATCCCCTTTTGGAGGGACTTTCTCATCCTCCACTGGTAGTATTAATCCTAGTGACACTATTCCGTCATTCACACCAAATTACCAGATTCCTGTTGGTGGACAATTTCACCAAGGAGGTTTGACTCAACCCCCCCTTGGCGGGAAAATTCCTATTGGAACGCAAATCCAAATTAGAACACAACCACCAATTGGAACACTGCCCCCAATTGGAACACAACCCCCGATTGGAGGACAACCCCCACCGACCCCACCTTATCGACAAAATATACCTCCATCCTTGGCCCAGTTTTGGAATCATCTGATACAACATACTCCTCAATTGACTGGGGGGAAACAACTTCCAGCTGCATCTGTTATACCCCCTAATATAGGCCAACCATATACAGGTACGTCCAATCCTATTTGCGGCTCGAACGCTCAAACTCATGTCCCTGTTCAAGGATACAATCCCATGAGCTACTTTCCTTTACAACCACCATCGAATCTGCCTGGGTCTTCACATTATATGCAGACTACTTATGGTCCTACTGGTTTGCCGATGAGGCTTCCTCCCCAAAGCCACCAGTACCCGCATGTGAATCGGTAATTACCCTTCTTGGCCACTTTGGATCTCTTGGACTTGTCAAGAATTTTAAATGATCCAATTCATCACTCTCCCCAATGACCTGTTATACCAGCCAAGCTACCATCATACATTTCTAAATTCGACGGCAAAGTGGGAGAGGACCCGAACAATCACATCATGAGTTTTCACCTTTTGTGCTCATCCAACTCGTTGATGGATGACTCTATTCGTTTACGTCTTTTTCAATGGACCTTCACGGGTTTTGCTGTGAAGTGGTATATAGAATTACCATGAGGTTTCTTCGTTGAATTCAACACCCTATCTATGGCCTTCCTCACCCACTACCAGTTACCGATCCGTTATGAAACAAGGACCGAGATTTTAAGTTCTTTCAAACAAAACAAAGCCACTCATATATCCGATCACATTCATGAGTGGCGATGGAGACGACGTCTCATAAAACTCAAACTCCTCGATCAGTTGCTGGCAGAGTGGTTCACAAAATCATTTGCGAATGACATCGGTCATGACATCACCATGGGTGGAGTGGTCACGGAAGAGCAGGCCATAAGTCATGCTCAATACCTTGACCTCATTTACTCACAAACGGGTACCCTTTATGACTTACTACCTGACGCACCTCGTCCTTTCACTTCCGCCACTTCAACTACTCTAGTTTCTTCTCATGCAACCGATGGTGTGATTGGCACTTTCCATGCCCAACCACATTCTACCTCAAGCACCAACCCCAAACCTGTTTCTTCTAATGTTCAAAATGCTCCATCTCCTGCCCCTTCCACCGGAAAGACTTTTGAGATAAATGCGGTTCAATCTACCCCAGCTGGTAAAAACAAATCCAAAAAGGGAAGGGGTAAGAATAAGGAGGCCAAAAATAATTCTTAAGCAGAGCAAACCAAAACTCCACCTGTTGATGATTGGGATAAGATCAAACCTCGATACCCTTGTCTTATCTATGGTGATGATCACTACACGAAGGATTGTCCACGATGCGCCGAGGTCACTAAGTTCCTTCAAGGAGCCCCAAAACCACCTGCTCCGTCCGTTTTATCCCAACCCTTCCCGTCTCAACAACAGGCCCAATTTTTCATTCATGACCAACCCTCACCTTCTACTACATCCTATGTATTGATGTGTACTGGTGATTCAAAGCAGAAGGACATTGCACTCACCACTCGAGGAAAAGATTATTCTCCCTCTAAAGAGAAGGTTGATGACCCACCTCCTTCATTGGTACAACCCTCTCCCGTGACTCCACCTACCAATGGTCGTCTTCATCTCGAATGAACGAGCCTTGACACAGTTCTTCGACCCCCCCCAAAGGGCGTCGTTTAGAAATCGTCTTTCAATCCTCATGCTCGTGCTACCCAGAACTACAACATTGTTGAAGATCTGGCCCAAGAACCTTCTGCGATGTCATCCCTCGAAGTCCTTCAAAGTTGTCCCACACAACGGAAGGTACTGTTGAAATCTATCGGTGGAATCGACCCAACGGATACAAATTTAATAATTTTTGACTTGGAAGATCACATTCCAAGGTTACCCCCTCAACTCACGTTCCAGATTCAAGTGATTGTATCTGAAAAAAACATTTGTCGAACCGTTATCGACGTGGGTGCCTCAACGTGTGTCATGTCTCTTGCTTGCTGGAAAGCCATTGGCTCTCCCTCTTTGAATGAATCCCAGAACACTCTGAAAGCCTTCAATGGCTCCGGTTTTAAGCCCTATGGTGTCCTTCCTTTGTTGACAATCACGTTAGAAGGAAAAACGATCCAATTCGAAGTGGAAGTCTTTGACGCTCCTCTTGATTACAATATTCTGCTTGGCCGCAGTTGGATCGATTCCATGTGCGTAGTTGTGTCGACCCTTTTTCGTGTGGTACGTTTCCCACATCAAGGGAAGGTAGTCACCATCGACCAATTAGCCTTCTTTAACTTAGATACATGTACTGGCAATGTACCGTTCATCACTAAAACCCCACTGGGTTATGAGAACGTTGGTGTAGACCTTCTCAAAGACTCTTCGTTAATGGGTACTTTCCCCATTCCACCACCCGATGTTCCATGCTCTTTTGTTTCTTCAATCAACATGATCTCTACCTCGATTCACAGAACTCCTGCATCTCACGACCCATGGATGGTACCTGACCCTGGAGATCATCTTCATTACGGTGACGAAATGCCATTAAGTCCAACCGAATTCACCTATCAGGCCATTCAATCGGCAACCCCTTCTACCCCCTCTCTTGGTGAGTTATCTCCATATCCTTTCTGTGTCATTTTTACTACAAATGAGATGATCATGTCTGTCATGGAAGACACCCCTTGGGATGATGGGCATCATCGTTCCATCCTCTTCCTGGAGCAACATACCATAGAGAACTACTAACGGATCTTGACCTCGTTGACCGTTGTCATCATCTCAACCATTCCCGAGTCCACACACGATGTGTTTTCCGAAGGGAACTTAAGAAATATCTCCCCCACTATTCCCCTTGACATATCCATCAAACCCGGAATTGTCGAAAATGTGCATATCAGATATTCATGTTCCCCTGATGAAATCATCACCTACACGTCCCTTTTCAAAGAGTTTCATGACGTCTTTTCCTGGAGCTACGAAGAAATGTTGGGTATTGAACCCGACATTGTGATACATGAGATCAAGACATACCCCGACGCTAAACCCGTCCAGCAATGCCTCTGTCCAGTTCACCCATGTAAAGCGGCTTCTATCAAGCTCGAAGTCGAGAAACTTCTCAAAGTCATCTTTATTTACCCGGTGGCCCTTACTGACTGGGTTTCCAATCTTGTCTCGATCGACAAGAAACAAGGCACAATCCGTGTATGCGTTTATTATAGGGATATCAACAAAGCTTGTCCCAAAGACAACTTTCCTACCCCCTTCATCAATCAGATTGTCGACGATTGCGCCAGAAGTGAAATCTTCTCTCTGATGGATGGTTTCTCCGGGAATAATCAAATCAACATTGTTCCTGAGGATCAACATAAGACTGCTTTTATTTATCCTTGGGGCAGTTTTGCCTATCAGAAACTCCCCTTCGGTCTCAAGAACACTGGCGCAACTTTTCAACGCGCTATGTCTTATGCCTTCCATGATATCAAGAACATCGTGTAACCATATCTGGCTGATTTACCCGCTCATTCTATGCGCTGAGTCGATCATCCAGTGCACCTCTGAGCCATTTTTGTTCACTGTCGGTTTTACCGCATACGCCTGAATCCTCATAAGTGTGTTTTCTGCGTGGAATTCGGCTGAATTCTAGGCTTTATTGTTTCTTGTCAAGGGATCAGGGTAGATCCTTTAAAGGTCGAGGCGATCCTTAATCTCCCTCCTCCTTCTACACTTCGCCAGTTACAAAGTTTTCAAGGGAAAGCAAACTTTCTTCATCGTTTCATCCCAAACTATGCTGAGATAACTCGTGGATTTACGTGGCTCCTAAAAAATGGGTCTGATTTCGTCTGGGATACTATCGCAAACAAATCCTTCGAAGCTTTGAAATTGTCCCTAACACATGCTCCACTTCTTTTCCCCCTTGATTACAGTCGCGATTATTTCCTCTACCTTGCAGCCTTGGATTACACCATTGGTATGGTTCTCGTCCAAGAGGATGATTTTAATGACGAACATGTTATCTATTACTTGATTCGAAGTCTAACGCCTACCGAAACCAAGTAGTTACATGTCGAAAAACTAGCCTTGGCAGCCGTCCAAGCCATCCAACGCTTCCGGCACTATATCCTCTCTCGCAAGACTACAGTGATTTCTAGCTACAACTCTATGCGACACATTCTCAGATGTCAATTGCTAGGGGGAAAATACTCCAAATGGATCATGATACTCCAAGATCTTGACTTGGAATTCGAACGTGCCAAGTCCAAGAAGTCCTTAGTGTCTGCTGAGTTGATATGCAACTTTCCCTATTCTGAAACGGAAAATGTAGCAGTTGATTCATTACCTGATGAATCCGTCTTCCTCATTATCTATGATGATCTTTGGTATGACGATATCATCATATATCTCCAAACCCAGACATTCTGGCCAACTTCATCTAGTACTAACCGATGTCGAATACACTACCAATCCCGTCAATATATTATCCTCGGGGATACTCTTTATCGTCGGGGGATTGACTCAGTTTTTCGACGCTGCCTAACGTTCAACGAAGCCGAGAAAGCTTTGAATGAATTTCATTCTGGAGCCTGTGGTGGTCATATGTTTGGGTATTCTACTGCCCAGAAGATCTTATGAGCAGGGTATTTTTGGCCTTCTTTATTTAACGACTGCATAATCACCGTCCAAAAATGCCATACTTGCAAAACCTATAATCATAAGATACGGTCACATCCCGCTCCTCTTCACCCTGTGGTCTCTGTTGGTCCCTTTGCGAAATGGGGCATTGATTTCATGACATGTCACCCCCACTCGGCCGAGGGGCATGGATACATTATTGTAGCCATAGATTACTTTACGAAATTGGTCGAGGCGATGCTGACATTTGACAACACTGGAAAGACCGCAACATTATTCATTTTTAATCACATCATAGCTCATTTTGGTGTTCCCCGGGCTATCGTCACTGATCATGGTAGCCACTTTTGAAACTTCATGATGTCCAAACTCACTGAAAATTTGGGTCTTCGCCATGAAAAATCAATGCCCTATTACCCACAAGCCAACGGCCAAGTCGAAGCAATTAACAAAGTTCTCATAACTATGCTCCGACGAATGATAGGGATTCACAAAACAAGTTGGCACACAATGTTTTTTTCGGCATTGTGGACTTACCAGACATTCGTCAAGTCAGTTACTGGGTTTACACATTTCCGGTTAGTCTATGGTTTGGAAGCCATTCTCCCGATTGAATGCGAGATACCCTCTTTAAAACTAGTTGTTAAACTCCTACCAAACACTTCTGCTGAGGAAGAGCATCTATTGTATCTTATGTGATTAGATGAAACTCGACGCGATGCTACCCTAGTCATAGAAGCTCAGAAAAAACATGTCGAGGCCCAATACGACAAACATGTCAAGCCTCATGCTTTCTCCGAAGGAGATCTCGTTCTCCTCTATGAACAAGATCGAGATATGCTAGGAGCTAGAAAATTCAAAGCCATCTAGTGAGGTCCTTATATCGTTAGACAAGTTTTGGAAAAAGGGGCTTATGAGTTAGTAGATTACGATGGTATCCCTTTGAGTGAACCCAGAAATGGGTTGTACTTGAAGAAGTACTATGCATAAGATCACCTGTGCACGAGTACCTGTATTTTTATTGTATCATACTTCTTGTGTGTTATTGTAGCTTGCTTTTGTTGTTATCTGGTCTCTACCCTTATGTGACATTGTGTTTGATTTCCAAATGTCGGAGTCTTCGCCACCCTACATTGGCTTCACTGATGGCGCTAGCTGTAGTACTCAAAACCTTGCTTCCGCTGCATGGGGAATTTACGCCCCTACAAATGAACTTGTCTCCTTACGAGGTGTGTGTCTCGACCGTGCAACCAACAATATTGTAGAATATAGCACCGTTATCGAATTGTTGATTGATGCTATCTCACTCAGAATCCATAATTTTGTTGTGCGAATCGATTCGCAGCTCGTAGTACTACAGTTAAGTAATGACTATACTATTTGAAGTCCTACTTTGTTATGGGTGTATTTGCAAATTCACCTCTTGGAACGTTATTTTGATTATATTAAATATCAACATATTCCTAGACGTCTAAATACATTAACTGATGCATTAGCTAACTATGTATTAGATAGAAATTTGGGTCATTTACAAATCAATCACATCAATTTTCTCACAACATAAGATAAACCAGTAGAAGTCGTATGTATATATAACGATCAAAAAAGTTTTTTTACAAAAAGTTTTGTCCGAGGACCAAAATTTCAAAATCTGAAGCTTATAGCTTCTACAAAGTGACATCATGGATGACGTTCATGGTAACAAACGACTGCCCAGGCAACCCTAAGAAGCAGTCAGACAATGGACTTTGGCACTCCTACTATATGACAATGATAACATCGTGGAACCTCTCCAAGGGGCATGTCCGGAATGTCTGCTGTCAAACCCTCTAGGTTTTGTTCCACAACTTCATAATCTTGGACATCCCACCATGGCACTAGTGCCACCTCTCCTCGTTGCTAAATAGGAGAAGTACCAAGAGGTCGGTAAGGTCCCACGTATGTGTCATCAAAAGGAATTTTGTATTTATACCTTGGATGAACATTAAAAAACATTTGCATACGATAAAATTCACAAAAACATTTAAAAAGAAAAAAATGTGTACTTCTTACCAAGTTCCCCCCACTGAGCACCCTCGGGCAGGACCAAGTCCGGATCTCCTCGGAAGTCCAACCCGACGTAGGCATAATCATCGACCATCAACATCTGTGGTCGCAACCAGTCGAAGAGGGCATCATTATATTTGATAATTGGTCCAGCTACATGCCGGGCCATGAGCTGACACCATCTCAGCATTCTTGGATCTGTTGGAGCCGGTAAATCCCACTCAACCTGCAGCCTCAGCACGAGAACTCTCTCAAGAAAGGAGGACACCAAAAAAGACATGTACCCAAATTGATTTAGGTCACCTTGCCTGCATTTGGTCAACTGCCTCTTCATGCTATGAAGCATTGCATCTGCCCAGTTAAAAACCTGAGGCTTAGTACACTCTATGGCATATTGAAAGTATCTTTGGAGAGCCATGTAAGGAGAAACACTCCCATTCATATGAGAAATGGTGAAAAAAATAGTGTGGAGGGTCAAATCCTGCACTCCCCAAATGGCTACTTTCCCTTTGCTCCTCTCTGCCTCTAGAACACAGTGTAAGCGGCAGTACTCACTCATGGGCAGCCCACCACCTCTGCTACTAGTCAGGCTCATGTGGTACCCACGTAGTGACAGTCCTGTCAAGAAGTAAATGTCCTCAATATCCAAGGACAATGTGTGGACCCCTACATGGAATAATTTCTAGTCGGGATCCCACATATGCACAAGGTACTCCAATAACCTAACTTGGGCCCTCATACCCAGGATACGAAATAATTTCAGAAGACCACAGTCTCATAAAGTGGCAATGGTGGATGGATGATTTCCAGCAATGGAATCATCTTCTTCGTTCTCTCTTTCACGCCATTCTAGAACCATGGTGATGGCCAAATACCTGCATAAGAAGCATAAGAAGAGAGTTAATAACTCTATTCAACACTTGGTACCCTTTCATTGAGCACAACTTTAAAAATAAATTCCACTTTGCAGTTGTTGCAGGTGCCCTTTAGGCATAGTGCGAGGTTCTCGCAGGTTCCTTTGGGGCCACCTGTGAGAATGAGGCATTCTCGCAGGTCTCATGTGGCTGGCCTGCAAGAATGCCTAAGCGCAACTTTAACCCCCAAAATAAAGTCAAAACTACATTTTTTGCCAATGAAAATGAAAAATCAAATCGTGAAACGGTAGAGGACAAGGATCTTACCTCACTGCTGGAGACGGTTCGTCTAATGGATGCTCATAACTACCGCAATCAAGCGTCGAAATTCAAGGGAAAAAGAGGGGGTTGGGACTCAAATATTGGTAAAGTTAAAATGGTCATGGTAAAAAGAACTTTTACCCCTTTATATTTACTTTTACCATTTGTTATTGGATTTTATAATTGTTTATTTATTAAAGCCTAATGCCTAATGCCCTTTTGAGTATGACTTTTGTAGGCGTAACCACTTCGATGTTCATGCATAGGGATGTGGATATTTTTTCTTCTTCATCACATGTTTTGATTGTTTTTTATGGTTTTTTTACAAAACCTCGAGCTTGGTCTTTGTCCATTCTCACGCTCACAAATACATGAGAACGCGATCGAGCACACTTTTATCACTTTTTCGGGCTCAACAAGGTTATATGAAAAAGGAACCCCCTTGGAGTCCTCTTTAAGCTCTTTTCAGACTCTCTAAACATGAAAAGATTGTTGAGCGACCTTGCTATTTTCAAGCTCGTTAAAGTATTTGAAGAAAGAATCTGTTGGGTGATAATTTATCTCTTTTTCAGTCTCATCAGACTATTTTACGAAAAAGGAACTGAGAGAGTTCTCTTTTAAGTTTTTTTCTAGACTCTATAATCATGAAAATCCTTCGAGTTTTCTATCTTTGGACTTGTTAAACAAACATCGACAGACCCATAATGGGACCGAACCACTCCTTCCTAGGTTTCGTTAAACATACTCCGAAGGACTTATCTGAAGGATGAGTTTATCAACAAGCATATGTTATCCTCCTCAAGCTTGCATAAAAATAAATAGGTACTTGCCAGAAATGGTGGGGGAAAATTTGGGAAAGGGATGTGTTCTCGTATTCATATTAATTAGCAGAAGTGTCACTCTTGAACATGGTACCCCCAAATTCGTTATTTGAGGCCGGTTTGGGAAATCCATTTGTCTCTCATTCGATTTGATACAAGGTCATACCCTGCGTCATCTCTGAGTCAATGATGCCAAATCATTGGTCGTGTCATTCATATGTTCAAAATAAGTTCATCCGAAACCTTTATTGAGTCAGCCATCTTCAATTGTCCATTCTCTCTGCATCGGCCTTCCCTGTGTCCACTCCAACTTATGTCATACTTTGTTTCACCTTCAAAATTTGTTACTCATTTCGTGTCATTGATGAGGGATACATCAAGGACCTCCTGTGACGAGTTTTATTCCATCGACTTTAGCTCATTATCCAGAAACAAGACTTAGAAATTCTTTGGTACCTTGGAACTTGCATGCCTCAATGGCAGGTTTCTTCACTTTCGACAGTGGTTTTACATCATTGACCCCTGATCAAAAGATTCCATCGGATGTTTGACCTCAACTCATTCATTCACATTTGGTGGATTGTACTAGTGTACCTTGGGATTCATTGACATTAATGGTGATTTCCCTCACACTTGTTAACGGTTTCATCAATGACCGATGATCAAGTGGTTTCCACCATGTTCGACTTCAACACATGTAATCACATGGTTAGATTCATACTTTCGGGTGATGGGATTGAAGAACCTAGATATCATCTCTTTGTCCAGGTTGTGATAGAATATGTCTAATGTGTGACACATAGATCCACTTTGTATGTCTCGTGTCTATGTCGTCTCAATTTGATTTTTCTTGCATAGATCCACAGTGTATTCCTGGTGGCTATGCTATACTTTGACGGCATGGATCCAGAGTGTATGATTGGTGGCCATGACCTATGCCTATAATGTCATCCATCTGTGATCTGAGTATGGGAATGCCTACCTTAGAATTAATATGATATTCTGCAGATGACTGGTTGTTTGCAGGTTTTTGATTAGGTGCACTCTAGGTTTCCGACACACACACGCAGTTTACAAAGTATTTCAGCTGTCACTGATTCTGGCCTCATACTTTGGGGGGCATTCTGTTACCCATGATTTTGGTCATCTTGATGGTGTATTGATGATGGTGAACTCAGGCTCCTAGCAAGAAATTTCTCCTGAGAAATGTAACATTCATCTCTTCCCAGAAAACATATTTTTGAAGAGAGTTCGCAGGTTGCTTATATCCTAGAGTGCGAGAATGACCCATTCTAGCAAGCTACCTTCAGCTAGGGTGCGAACTTATCACACTGTGCTACATATCTAGGGTGCGAACTTGTTCTCAAGCTTGGAAAAAGATGAAGTCTCAATGGTTTTAGAAGGGAATCTTCTAGAGAATGGGTTGGCATTCGAATGGTTATCATTTTACTGGTTTCCCTGATATTGTGGGATCATTCTCATCCAAGTAACCATCTCATCCTCTACTATATATTGATGGGATTCTCATGGAAAATGTTAAGCAAGATTAATTGGAGAATTGATGAAGGAATTGTGTGAAGGACTTAGCTTGAACAGGAGCTTGGAGACTCTAGCAAGTGTATCAAGAGGAATTGGATCTTCTTCATACAAGGATCGAGCAAGTGTGTGTGTTGGAACCAAGACCCACCGAAAGGAATCTTGCGACATCAAGGCGATCAAGTTGTATCTTCTACTTTTGATTAATATGATACAACGACATCCCATTTTCCCATAAAGTCATTCTTACTTTATTGTGTAATTCCTTGATCATACACATAAGTTGACGATTGAATATATTTTTCTATCTTCACTTTGGTTGGTTTATGTTGTCTTGGTCTTGACCTCATGAGAGCACCAGAGCGATGCAGGAGAAACAAAGACCCTAGGAAGTGATACAAAGTGATGTCACTTGTTCCTCTTTACTAGCTAATTCAATGGTCATAACTTAGGGAAAGAGTCATGTCCTGTCCTGTTTTGTTTTAGATCTAGGTGGATCTAGGAAGATCTGTTAGTGTCCACACCTACCAATTAGTCTGATAACAAGTCGTTATTGAGAAAGAACACCAAGGATGGTGTTCCTTTTAAGGGGGAGGGCATTGTAACAACCTTGTTTTCCCCAAATTGTAATTAATAATTAATTATTATTACCATGATAAGGAATTGAACGATGTAAATGTATTATTGTTTAGATTTCCAATGACTGACTGTGGGGTTGAAGCCTTGATGTAATTCCCATGATATCACTAGAGGAAATAATGGGAAAACTATAAGAAAGGATTGATTATGTTAAATGACCCTAAATTTCCCCCTTTTGGGAATGATAAACCCCCTCCGAATCCCAAGAAGAGTAATCAGTTAATGAAGGAAGGACTAGTTCTTGAATACTCAACCATCCCCATGAATAGAAGAATGGTCTAACTGATTAATGTCAGCCCGAAGTACTGTAGGTTTTGGCATACCAGGATGACCTGATTTTCCTTCTAACAGAAGGAACAAGATAAGTCAAGAACCATCCAGGGAAAATATATACAGAAAATAGAGACAAGATAAGGCACACGAAAGAGGAAGAGTGCGTGAGGCTTTGCAGAGAGCAGGAGAGACACCAGTCAAGAGTGCATACGCAGAGGGAAAATTGTGAGTCGGAAATGCAAAAGGAAAGAGAAAGGTCGTGAATTTGATGTTGAAGAAGCATATGATAAACCTCATAGGTTTTTTATGAAAAAGAGAGGCTCTATGAGAAATGACATAAATTTCCCTGGTAATATCATTGCTTAGCATGGTGGTGGCTAGAGTGCTAAGAATGAATGCCTCTGATCCTATGATTGGGTGGAAAGGTGAACATCCACAGTCAATTGGTTGGTTTCAACTATAATAGATAAGTACTCTGTTTACCCTACGCACTTGAATTGAAATGCGTGATCAAATGTTTGTGTCTATGACTAAAATTTGTAGTGTTTGATTCATATTGAAAATGCTTAATGTTATTTTATAAATTGTTTCCATAAAATGGTTATAAGATGACTAGTGTGGAATTTGGGCTAGTTGGGAAATCCTCAAGGTATTCTTCCCAGGGATCAAATTCACAGTAGTAGAGTCAAGGCAGAATAAATGGGACTGCTAGAGTCTTGTTGATCCTTTGAAGGTTCCTTTCCCTATGTTAGAACCTAATTTTTGTGAGTGGAGGGTACTTCCTTCAAGCCAGTATCCTAAGATACCATAGACTCGTGCCCATGGCCTTAACCAATCTTGGATAATAGTTGATATTACAGCCCGATACTCATTAGAGGGTCCATATGGCCAAGGTGTGGGGACCTTGCACTAGAAAAAAGGAGATAAGAATTTATGGCTTTGGAACTCCAGGAGTTCGGAGCTCCAGGGTGTTGTGACCTTGACCAAATCATGGCCAAGAGGTATCAGTGTAGCCTTTGGGGCTTAGAAAATATCCATATAACCTAAGCCTAGGAACCCTGGGTTAAGTTCTGAGGGAGCTAAGTGTTTAGGACTCTAGGAGTCTAAAGCCCCAGGGAATTAATTATTGCAAATCTCAAATTGTGTCGAAGACGACCTATCGAGTTAGTCTCTCAATGGTGAACTGACAACTGGCGGTCATTTACTCGTTACCATGGGACTCGTCCCCATGTTAAAACCTGATCCACTTACCGGTAACGAAATGAAGTGGGTCGTAGATCTAAGGACACTCAGGAATTTCCCTAACCATTATATCTACATCGAGGTCATTCTGATGTTGACCGCTTCGAGAAAACAAAAGTGTCGCACCTCCAAAACTCTTCAATTCTGAATTTACAAAGTAGCGTGGATCGTCGATATTCGGATCCTTCAGGATCCTCCTTAGTCATCGATCTAGGGACTCCATTGAGAACCCCTCTTAACCATCCATCAACTAGGACATGTGTCCATGGATCAAGTACATCTAGGAGGTTTTGACCTGATGGTGAATGTGCACCTCGCTGGAGTGCTGAAGGTCAGAGTCCATCCCATCCATCCATAGTTAAAGACACTTGTCGCTAGATCCTATAGTCCAGAGACTTGGTACTCGAGAGGAACTTGGCTGAGAGTCTCCAAAGTGTGAAGACTCCCAAAGTCATGAAAAATGGAGTAAATATTAGTCGTTTCTAGGTAGGGGATGTGTGGCGCTAGATCCTTTAGTCCAAAGACTTGGAACTACGGGGAATTTTGAGGTGTGGTGTTTCAATAAGCTCTGAAGTCGTGAATTAACAAGATCCATCGATCTGAAGGAGATTCAGGACCATTCACGACCATTGGATCTACTCCATGGTCAATTTATCTTTGACGTACTCTAAGAGTAAGGAGAGGATTACACCATGAAACCCCTGAAAATCGAAGTTGTGAAGCACCGAAGGCCATAGATCCCGAGGTCTACATGGATGCATCTTGACCGTGAGCTTGAAGGGTTTAGAAGGATGTCAGCTTGAGGTGACATGGTGTGTTGAAGTCACCCAGGGTGACATGGAACCATGATCAACATACCACATGTCACCAAGATATTGGTGGTTTGTAGACCTCGTATTCCTATTAGAGAATGAAGCAGGTCACCACCTAATGAGGACACATGTAACCTCTGACCCTCGCTGTGTGTCATCCTCTAGTTCATGCCTTCCTAGCCAATGTGATTGGTGATGCGAATGAGACTTTGGGAGTTTGGAATATTTGGGGTGTAGACTAGTAGAGGTACATTCAACGTCATTCACCGAATGTCGAAAAAGGGATGTTCAACATCGAACATCGAACGTCGAACGTCGACATTGAACGTAGAACGTTGAACACTAATCGTTGAATGGCCAAGGCCACGTGGATATATTTCGAGACTTCGAGCAATATGTGTGTGGTAAGAAAAGGGGTGTTCAAATTCGAACACCGATGACCCCAATTGATAAGCCTGGACAACTTTGGGAGCCCTTATTTTCAAACCAGAGGTCAGATCAGAGCCCAGTAATAGTCGTTCGAAAGCTACGATCCAGTAAAATAATATGAAGACCTATGAGGGATGGTTTGAGATGATTAGAGTAAGAAACATTTTGATGCCCCATACCCAGAAAGGGTATTTAGGGGTTGGGTGTGTTACACCACCGAAGTGCGACACAGAACCTTCTATGTTGCTTTAGAATTTTCTTAATTAGGTGGTAGAGCCTCCCTCTACATGGACTCCCTAGGTAGATCCTTTGCTTCATTTTTTGTCGATGTTGTTATATTTCGATAGGCTTGGGGGTCCTTTTAGTCCCACTATGAATGTGTGTTGAAGCCTCATTCTTCTTCATCTTTTTCTGGCCTATACCCAAGGGACTCCGTAAGAGCATGGTTTGTTCTCTTTCTAGCTTGCTTAAACATTGAAAGAAACATCTAACGAGAATTTATTTATTCTTTTCAATCTCATTCAGATTACTTAAGAAAATAATCCCCCCTGGAGTCTTCTTTAATCCCGTTTCAGACTCTCTAAAAATGAAAATATTGTTTAGCAATCTTGTTGCCCTTCATGCTCGTCAAACTAAAATTTGAAGGAACATTTGTTTGGCAGTAGTTTACCCCTTTTTCATTCCAGACGGTTAATTTACAAATAAAGGTATGCCCTAGGAGCTTCACATTTCTACAAGAGTATTCTTAGTTGTAAATTTAACCCTTTTTTGAGCTTGAGGGACTAAATTTTTTAAAAAGGGCCATTCTCCCTGGTTTTGGTATATCTCTTTTTCGAGTCTTGGAGATTATCTATGAAAAAGGAAACCCCCTGGAGTCCATATTTAAGATCTTTTCCGACTCCCTAAATATGAAAATATCGTCGAGTGACTTTGTTCCTTTCACACTCATTAATTGGTATAGAAGGAATATCTATTTGGCATAAGTTTAACCCTTTTTTCAGCCAATAGATTACGCAGTAAAAAGGTACTCTTTGGGAGACATGTCTCTTTGGGAGAGTTTTCTAAAGATATGTTTATACTCTTTCGAGATAAGGGGACTAAAATTTGAAAAAGGCTATGAGTCCATAGTTAAGCTCTTTTTGGACTCCTTAAAATTTAAAATATAGTCAAGTGATCTTGTCTCTATCACACATGTTAAAATGGCTTTGAAGAGAATTCATTTAGGTATAAGTTTAGCCCTTTTCTGGACCGACTGGACTAATTACAAAAAATAAATACATTGGAGTCTTCTTTTAGTATTTTGTAGACTCTCTAAATGTGAAAAACCACTGAGCTTACTTTCTTTGGGATCGTAAAACTTCACATGGAAGGAGTGTGGTTTTGTCATGTTGTAATCACATCACATGTGTCATCCTTGCATATTTGGCCTAATGTCGGCTTCATGTTTCTATTAATGAACCTATAGAGCATTGCTTAGGTGCAATCCTTGTAGAATATTTTTCCCTTGAGATCTGACACCTTGACCCATGGAGGAATTTTCCTATGTGTTCTTATTCTACACATGTCTCCTTGCACTAAGCATCAAAATGTTCCATGCACTTGGAACTAGTTTTCTATCCCAGGACACCCATTCCTCCTTTGTAACATAACATTCTTTTATTCTTTTTCAAGATCGTTAAAAATTTGAAAAAGACAAAAAATCAAATATTCCAAAAAGAAGGGACGAGATATACATTTTTTTTATCAGAAGCAAGATAGTTTCTCGTAGACAAACAACATCCTTTAATTTGTTATGCAAGCATTGCAATCTAGTATGACCCTGGGAAGTTCTTCTCGTTACATAGAGATGTGTCATCCTCCATTTTTTTACTCTTCTTAATGTGGAGAGTTTGCGGTACCTCATGTATCACATACTTATGTCAATAATATGTTTCCTTAGTCTCATCATTTTGTCATGATTTTTTCCAAGGCAAGTTTTATCCAACTTGAGTCAACCTTTATGTAGTTGATCTCTTGACTTTCATGATTCAACCATCTCGAGAGTCCAGTTAAGTTTGGATTCATAATCAATGAAGTTTTGTTCCTGATGATGAAGTTCCTCTAGTATTTTCCTGAAGGCATGTCAAAGACCTCAGAGTAGTGAGTCTTACACTCCTATTGTACTCCTACCTGAGTTTTGAAGATATTGAAGTTTTTTCTCAAGATATGAAGTTCTCATATCCAACCACAGGTGGTGATGCTTCATGAACATGCATATCATATTGTACTTGTATATCTTCAGATAATTTTGAGATGTATATCCGTTGTGTATTATTTGCGTCTACACTTTATATAGAGATTTATATTTGTCTTGTAGTCAATATTACTATATATATGACATGGATTTGCAGTGTACTTGGCTGGAATCCATGGTTAGTTTATCCCAAGCATGGGTATGCCCTCATTGGAGAGATTATCATTATTTTATGGATAACACACTCATGAACACTCGTCTCGAGCTCACTCAACTCCGTGCCTTCCCACTGTGTAAAAATATTGTAATGTATTTTGGCCAACAATTTCTATTCTGACCTCAAATATTAGGGGGCATATGTTATAGTCAAAAAATGCCACATCTATATAGCCAAGACATTGTCTCATCCATTTGCATACTTTTCCAAACATATCGCAGAGGTTTCCTTCTAAAAAAACAATTTTTGGATAGTGTATGTGCCCTACTGCACTAATAGCCTGCGCACACATGCGAGTTTCATGCTAGTTAGCCCGCATACATACCCTTGTTGCATGATAAGTAGCCTACATTTACCTCCAAAATTTGAAAAAATATTAAATTGCATGTATTTCAGCAGAGTTTATTGGATATGGAGGGTTTCCTAACTATTTTACCCCTTGTAACGCATCCCCAAACCAAATAAAAATATTTTTCTCATATAAAATGAGGTCTTGGGGAGTCATTTAGATATATGAACAAGAGAATAAGAAAACGCTGCCAAATTCATTTCCCTGTCATTGCCCAAGTTTCGCATCTTTCTCTTAGTTTTATCCTCAACTTTTCCCTCCATCCATTCTCCCTATGCAACCCTTCCTTATTCCCTTAATGGTATCTTGGTTGTGAGAATTCTATGTGGGATTGATGCACTTAGAGCCACGACAGAGGAGCCCAGACTTGGTTCATAAAGCGGTGTCGCAAGAAAAGGTTGTAACCTTTCATATTGAATTTGAATAAAAGAGATTATCTCTGTCCCAAAACCCTATGTGTACATGTTCTTGTTAATTTGAGCATTTATATCTATATTTAGGATTTTAAGTGATTAATAGATATTGCATATATTGTTTCATTGTATTATTAACCCCTTATAGGTCATATTTGGGAGGAGATATGTGATCTAGGAGGCAACAACAACTGGAAGAGGTCTACATAAACCGTAAGGATTCAAGGTGCACTTATTAATCTTCTCTTCTCTCTTTCTCTTATCACTTAGTCTAGATTGTTTTGGGGTAGATTAGAGATAAGTCGGTCTTTTAAGGGACTTATGGCTCTACCTATTCCTTAGACCTAGTTTAGGGGGAATTTCCCCATAGTAGTATTGTAATATGGGTGTATGCAAGACATTTTAAGAGATGGTGTTTTAATTGTGTCACAAAGATGAAAATTTCTTTCAACTCACACATTTTGAGGAATAGTCTAACCCCCTATTTCACTAGGGATCTTGTGAAACTTTCTTCTTATTCTAAGAATATTGATATTTTTATTTAAGGTAGTTAAAATGGAAAATACTTTCTATCTTCTAAATTATGGTTCATCACCTCCTTGTAGTATCTTAAATTTGTATCCTATAATTATTTCTTGCACCAGATTTTAGATGTAATACTACTTAGATGTAAAAGTATTTTTAATATTGTCATTACTCTACATAGTGACCTTTTCCTCAAGACTTGGAATCTTTATGCCAACCTTGCTTGGGTAGCAAGTTGTTTGGTTGGAGTTTGAAGGAATCTTAGGAAGCCTCTTGTCTTCTATTTTGTTTATCTTGTTCTTGTACATCAATTACCTAGTCACAAACATGTTCTAAATGGAGGAAATACTCACTTCCATGAGGATACGATAGGGTGTATTGCCTTTAATTGTAAGTTTATAGGTTATAAAAAACATTTTTAATTTATCTATTGTTTTCCATTATTCTCTAAAGGAAACCCCAAACTTCACAACCATAGAAGATCATGGGAGTGACAAGAGTCTCAAAGAGGAGTTTCTTCTCATCCCAATACCAAAGGCCCATTGATTTACCACTATTTTTAGGTCCATAATAAGATTTACACCCTTTGCTTATCATTTTCTCAATGTTATAATTATAGCTAAGCTTGTGATAAAGATTGATTTCCATATATTTGTATGAAGTCACTTCCTCCAAGTTGGTATGGATTTGATTGAAAAAACCTTTGTTATGTCATTGTTAACAGTGATATCCATACTAAACCAAAATCCTTAAGAATTTTTAGTTTATTATTGAGATCATAGTGAATCCTCACCATAAAAATGATATCATATGCATAAAAAAGAAGGATGACGACAATTCTAGGATGATACTTCTCTATAAATCCTATTTGGTTCCAAACAACCCTCTAACTTGTCGATGTATATGCCAAAAATCGTAGGGGAAAGTGTTAGCACTTGGTAAATTGTTGGGATGAAGAGAACGATATACCAAGGTAACCTACAAACCAACTTTAAGACTGGAAACTATCCTTCCCAATCTAGAGAGGGCTCTCTGATAGATGATAACTTTGGATTGACGATTATATTTAGATGCTTGAGAATTTTTTTTCTAGTTTCACTGGCAAGGAAGTATAGTACCCTTTGTGATATGGACTCAACCCCCTGAAAACAAGATAAATCAATGACTAGTAAGAGAATATTTGAGAGGATAAAGGATAAATAGGTAATGGTCTTTCAATTTCTATATCTTTGTTTATGGAGAAAGAAAGGAGAAACATAAATAAAATCAAATCACCATTAAAGATGAATTATGACCTAACTTAGAAGAAAAAAAAGAGTTTAGATGGTTGATTCTAAAGCACCACGAGATGAATTTTAAACCCTTTAAATATTTCCAATTTAAACAAATGAAACAAACATGAATTTTCAGGAAACAAGAAGTAAATACGAAGATAGGATCACAATACATCAAACCACCTCCACTAGAATATTTTCATCAAAAGCTTCAGGACCTTTTCATTTATATTTCCATCAAATTTAGAAAGTTACATTCAAGAGTGCCCTGTCTACACTACTTTTCCAACCTGACTTACATCAAAAAGATCCAATATCGAGAAAACTAATGCCCTCCTGGGCTACTATGTTCAAACTACTTCCCCCTAGAATTATGCATTCGGTTACTCTCCCCTTGGACAACCTTTTAAACAAAATTTAAT
This sequence comes from Picea engelmannii, assembly GCA_009831015.1. Lineage (NCBI taxonomy): Eukaryota > Viridiplantae > Streptophyta > Pinopsida > Pinales > Pinaceae > Picea > Picea engelmannii. The sequence goes on along the minus strand of ML778232.1, from coordinate 2,362,170 downwards.
AAAAATAGAAACCCAATTGTGCCCAAATAATAACATAACCGACATATTGGCTTCAATAATTTTTTCATGAGTAATATTCGACCAACTTGTTGTGATAAATCAATGTTTTCTTCCAATGGGTGCCCGAGTAATCATGTGTACTGCTGGAAACTCTATCACCTTTGTATAATAGACTACGGTTGATGTTGCATGATCACTAGCTATAGCATTTGTGTGGTGAGTTTGTGTAGTGGATGTTCATTCATGGTTGCTCACACAACTCCAAGTGGCAGAAATGGTTGGGGACCATGCATCTCCTTCAAAATGTGCATGTCTTTCATAATACCTACTTTTCTCATTAGTAAGCTTACAATGTTTGCTCAGTGAATATTCATTGCTCAAGTGTTGCATATGACTTCTTGTTAACGTAAGAAAGCAGGATATGTACAGAGAAATATTATATTCCATGACCCAAAGATACGAAAATGGGGCTCCCTTACTCATGCCTCCGATGTCGTCTGCAACCTTAAATCTCTGATTGTTTTTCTTATAGACCAATTTTGTTTGTTCAAACTTTTCACCTGTCTCAAAAAAACTGTGTTTCTTTTCAGTTTTGATTGAGAACTGGAGAGAGATGCACATGAATTATCAATAGTTGGTCAACACTCTTTTAAATGTTTTATTATTTTTTCCTCTAACATCCTTTGTTCCTCCTTGATCTCAATGATTATATCTTGGGCCTCTCTGAGCTGTTTTAAAGCCAATTTACATTCTTTTCTCTCAATGTAGGCGAGGTAGGGGGTAACTGAGCTGCATGAATATGCAAAGTTGGTGTTTCAATAATCCTTTCTTCCATCTATCTTCTCAACTCTCTACTTTCTTGATAAAATTGGGCATTAACGTGTTGCGTTTTCTTTAGTTGTTTCTTCATTTCTTGAGTATTTTCATTTTCCTCACCTAAATCCTCCTGTCTTTCATCAATTCCCTTGTTTTCACCTTCAACAAGCTATAGATGAACGGTGTGCATGGGAAATATCTTGGCAGAGGAATTGGTTCACGGTTTATTGGGAGCTTGGATATCCTTAGTTTTGTCAGTCAATCCTGACCTGCTTTTCTTCTGGGATGTTAGCTGATAGAACGACAAGTCTTTTATTTCTTTCCCTTTTCTTTTTCCATTAACATTTTCCTTTCTCACCTCTGAACTGTAAAGTGTTGTTTCCTATGCAGATAGAGGAATGTATCCTTTAGGGTCTCTAGTTATGTTAGCCAAAATTAGAAAATAATTTCAGTCCTTCTTCAAATGTCTCAATTCTTCAACCACTAACATTTTAATTAATGAAAAATGGAATAAATTGTTCCCTAGCTAGTCATCCCTGGCGTAGACGTTATCCGCCATGTTTCCCAAGATTCAACACAAGAATAAAGGAAAATTTAAGGGACTTTTCCTTGTGAAGTTCATCAGTAACCCGATGTGGCATGAATAGACCCTGTCGAACCTTCCTTCATAGGTGAAATATTTTCTTATTACCTTCAGAAGTTTCTCGACAGGATCCAAGAGATACTAGCTTGGAATGTCAGCTCCAATTTTTCGATTTAGACATTCGGACTTGATGAAATCCATATAACATGAAATTTCTAAAGGCATGCCTTTAAACCATTTATCTTCATGCGGAGGGATCTTTGTCGCAACTAACAAAGTTTCCTTGGTCACTCGGAAAGTGATTCTTGCAATTGTCGCACTAACCCCAGTAAACTTTAGGGAGAACTTCTCAACCAGTTTCTCATTATATCCTTGGATCCTTTCATAGAAATGAATACATATGGATTGTGCAAAAGACTCCCTGATCATCAGGTCTTCACTTATTAACTCCAGATCATGAGGTTCAAACCTCATGGCCATGCCACTTCTCACCTTCTTTCTTATGCTTTGGAAAACTTCCATGATGTTGGTATATATTAATTTCACGTGTGAAGTAAAGAATTGTAATACCCTCTCTGTGAGGAAAATAAGAATGATGAGCTTTGTAGAGACTGCAAGAAATATTAGCAATAAGAATCTTTGTGTGGAAAACAAATCAGAAACAAAAAATTTTGGCACGACAGTAAAGTACGACAGGAAAATTCGATGCAATGGGAAAACTCGACGTGGCAGTAAAGTGCGACGGAAAATTTTGGCACAGTGGGAAAAATCAATGTGGCAGTAAAGTGTGACAATTTTTTTTGGTGCAATGGGGAAACTCAACATAGTAGAAAACAACAATGGGAGACTTGGCGCGGCAGTAAGAAATTCAAAAGGAAGAAAGTTGACTATGAGAAGAAACAATCTGTCCACAAAGCTAGTTTGCAGCAAGCTCTAGAAGACTTTAAGAAAAGGTTGAAAACAACGAAGGAGGTGCAACAAAATCAACACAACAGATTGACATAATGATTGGAAGAAAATAAATTTTACGTAGCGAAGGACTCCAAGGTTTGCTGAAAAAATGACAGATGACACAGAAACTATGAAAGTGAAGGAGAGGCATGAAGGGTGACCAATATTTATGCTTGAACGGATACATAATGAAATCATGGAATAAATCCATGGTGGCGAGAAGTTAGAAATCAATTTGAATATTTACACAGCAAACTCGTGCAACAGGTACACTTTTGAAGTGTGCAAAGTAAAAATGATAGGAGTGCCATGATTGTTTACTTTTCTGACTTCATGATTAGGGAATGATGCTCATAATATCTTTCGACGTGACCTTTATCCCAACCACTTGACTCAATTTTGGTACATAATTTCCACCTTTTCAACATGAATCGAGACTTAGGGAAGTGGACCTTTAGGATTTAAACATGGCGAACCTTACACCCCTTTAACCAACTTATGGCCAGACCTCATTGCTCGATGATTTCAAACCACTCTTTATTTGGTCACTGGCCTTATAAACTTTGATGCACTAACTATGACTCATCTAGGACTGACTCTAACTGAAAAAAACATGGTTCTAACAGAAAGGATGAAACCTTACTTCTTATATTACAATTAATTTCTTTATAAAAACCCTCATTATTTACCAACGAATTATGTTTTGGTGATTTCAACAATACAGATCACACAAATTTTAAAACCTATGTAAAAATTAACAATTAAAAAAATGGCCAAAATAAAATCAACCAAAGATGAAGATAATTAAGATCCATGCTAACTCTAGATCTATCATGACTAGAGAGAGATGAAGTCCCCTAAGGTGATTTTTTTTTATATTGGAAATTTTTGAGGAAATGTTTATATCTTTAGGTATTTGATCCCTCTTGGGATAAGGTGTTGAGATAGATTTACACTCGTAATATATATATATATATATATATATATATATATATATATATATATATATATATATATATATATATNTGTTTATATCTTTAGGTATTTGATCCCTCTTGGGATAAGGTGTTGAGATAGATTTACACTCGTAATATATATATATATATATATATATATATATATATATATATATATATATATATACCACTTGTCAAATCCATGTTGAACACGAAAGGAATTACACATCTCCCCCATAATGAGCAACACACCATGTAAATGTTTTATTCAAAATCCATCTTAACTCCCTATTATGTGTTAATGGGGACTAAGTCCCTTGAGGTGAAAACTTTTCTTAGATTCAAAAACACTTGAGGACAAGATTTCATCTCTAGGGATTTGATCGCTATCACCATCAAGATTTAAGATGTATTTACACTAGTTCTTTTTGTGTGTGTGTGTAATATTGAACTATTTTATTTAATATGAAGATTGAAATATTTTATGTGAACTCCATATTAAGCATGGAAGGAATTACACATATGCACTAAATGTTCCACAACCTATTGCAAAGATTCTACAATTATTTGAGTATTTTCATGGAAATGTCCTATTCAAATCATAAACACACTAAAATTCTAATTATTATATATGTGATAATAAGATTCTAACATTCTACACTTCTAGATTTGTTTATATGAACCAATCAAACTTAAAATGATTATTTATATAAGATTACAAATTATTACAGTTAAAAATAGTACATCAAAGAATTTGTATAAAACTCCCTATCTTAATCATAAACGTACCAAACTTGTAATTTATATCCATGCAACATTACAAATTATGACATCCAAAACATATTATTTGTCTCTTCCCTTCAAGCTATAGGAACTGTAGGAATCACTCTGCCATTTTTTATTTGTTTTTCGCATAAATCAAAACATATACTAGAATTTACCCAAAGTTTTCTTTTCTCATGGAGCTATAAACCTTTATCTTGGCCAACTAAACATTTGGGAGTTTCATTCCATGATGTAAACGGGATCCTCCCCCAAAATCTATTTGTATAATTTGTAATAAGCATTTAAATGTTTTTGGAAAAATTGAGAAAATGTTTAAAAATCCATTGGAACTTGAAATGAACCAATGTGATGGTTTCCATTACAAGGAATCCCATTAAAAATGAATATTTTTATGAAGAAGAGCATTGAATGGAATACATAGGAGAAAATGAGTAAGAGTAGTAGAAAATATGAGAGCTCAAGGAAGTAGTATTGTTTATGATTGAAGGAGAAGAAGACATTGATTTTGTTCAACGATGAGTGAAGATTGTTTTTGGTCCATGGCCATCTGCACATTTCCTTCCAATGAGTAAAATTATAGGGTCAGTGTAAGCTAATGACGGTCTCCCATGATGTGTTAGTGGAAATGAAAACCTAGAAAAACAACAATATGTTAACTTGGATGAATTATTCAAGGTAATTTTATAATGAATTTGAATATCATGTAAGTAGGTAGAACAGAGGAAATTGAATTAGCTTCCCAAATATACAGCCTTTATTCATAGAAATTCTAAATAACTATGTAAAATTTGATTTTTTCTAACAGTGGTATGTTAATTTTCCCTCAAAACATAAGGTATACTTTTTTGTTCATGCACGTGTTGAGTACCTTAATGATGTAATTTCATTCCAAAAACTTGTATACTAGTAGAGAACCCAGTTTTATAGAGTGGTGTGTTTTTTGGAAATTTATGATATTAATTTTATATTTTTTTTAAATTATCAAACTCAATATATCCTTGAAATTACAATGTCTTTTTTTCTTGCAGGCTAAGAGGGTCTTAACATGATCAAAAGTTTTGTTTTTTTTAGATTGTAGATATGTTCCTCCTCTAGTGCTGCATATAACACATTTGAGAAATGGTTAAGCCAACAAAAATTTATAGTGGAAAGAAGAGGTATGTATTCTAGGATTTTGATATATGCGAAGAAAATAATATATTAAAAATAGTAAACAATATTAATTTTAAAAAACAATGTACATTTTGAATATGCATAGTCGAATCTATCTATGTTTGTAGTTTTGTCAACAATTGAATTGTTTATCCTATACAAAAATAATTTCAAAGACAAAGATATAGAGAGGTATTCACGAAAATGGAGTTTTTTTAATCAATTTGCAGACCAAACCACTAGGTTTTTCATCCTGAACCTAAATACATGGAAACCATGTCATCATACACATTGTCAATCATGCCCAAAAAAATTGAATTCAAAAGAACACACACATGTTCTTAATAGCACGCATGCGCTCTAGGAACGCTTACATGTTCCTAATAGGCTGCACTTGCTATAGGAATGCATGTGTGCTACTAAGAGAGCTCACACGCTCATATAAGATATTTTTTATTTTACATTCCCCTATCCTTCTCTCTCTCTCTATCCTACATCTACCCCTCTCTCTTGTTGGGTCTGTGTTATATTCTTTGCATGTGTGTGTCTGGGCACGTTAGATTTGAAAATTGCGTCTGACGATCCCTCTATTAGTGAACATTGTGTCATGTGCGTCGGGTGCTTTCCTAGGGGGGTCCCAGGGGGGGGCAGGTATGCCCCCCCTGGTTATGCGTAGCGTTCGTGGTAGCGCCCCAAAATTTTTTTTTGGGCGATTTTTGCTATCTTTAGCATATTTTTCTATTTTTAGCAGTTTTCTAAATTAATCCCGGATTAAGGGATTAGGATTTTGGTATCTACGGAATACCTAAAAAAATTGTATATATTGTATGGTGAATGGTGAAATTTGATATAATGAATATAAGAAAGGTTTTATGGGTTGAGGGTTTCCGGTATAAAATCTCTTTGTACTTTGTGTATGAGCCATTGATTAAATTCTATTTTTCTTAATAATCTATATGCATTGCTTTACTTTGTAGGTTTAAAACTTACATGTGGTATCATAGCTCATTTTTGGCTTCAAAGGGATGCCTTTGTTGTTAAGTGTTTGGCTCGGTCTTGATAGATCAAGTTTATCTTGGGTTTGTAATAAACCTGGGATTAGTGGGAGCTTTTGCATTGGTTATTTGAGTGTAGAAAGAGGAATGGAAAGATCTTATATAATCGAGATAGAGAATTTCAACGGTAAAAACTTTGAGCTATGGAAGCTTAAGATGGAGGACCTTCTTGTAGACAAAGAACAACGGATCGTTGTGGATCCTGGTACACAACCTACTGGTACACGATCTACTATCACACATGCTACTAGTAAACAACCTATTAGTACACAAACTACTAGTACACCACATGCTGGTATGTCGAAGGAATATTGGGAGAAGTTGGATAGAATAGCAAGGAGTATTATTCGACTATGCCTGGAAGATTCGGTGTTGTTGAATGTCTCGAGAGAATATGTGGCGAAGGAACTATGGGATAAGTTGGGGAATTTGTATCAATCAAAGTCTCTGGTAAACAAGTTGTTTCTTCAAAAGAAGTTGTATCATCTTAGGATGGAATATGGAGATTTCGTGACAGAACATCTAAATGCCTTTAATACTCTGGTAAGTCAACTTGTCTCTGTTAATATTACGATTGCAGAAGAAGATAAGTGTATTAATTTGTTATGTTCTTTGCCAGACTCTTGGGATAATATGGTTGTAGCAATTGGTAGTACCACTCAATCTACATTGAAGTATGAGGATGTAGTTTCATCCTTATTATCTGAAGAAATGAGGAGGAAAAGCATGGATAGTCATAGCACATATGCTTTATTTGTAAGAGGTCGTACCCAAGACAAGAATCTCGGTAAGCAAAGAGACCTAAATCTACAGGTATATCTAAGTCTCCAGGAAAATATTTGAGGAAATGTTGGAAGTGTGGTAAAATAGGGCATTATAAGAAAGATTGCAAGTCTAGGAATGTTGAAAAACCAAAGGGATCTGATAGTACCTCTTCCAGAGAGGCAAAAACCTCCACTGAAGAAGGAGGTGATAATTACATGGCATCTATAGGTACACATGCATATCGTGATGTATGGTTGATCGACTTAGGTGCATCATACCATATGACTCCTCACAGGGAGTGGTTCTCTAAATATGAAAAATATGATGGTGGTGATGTATTCCTAGGAGATAACTCGACAGCCAAAATCATGGGACATGGAAGGGTTAAGTTGTTGCTAAAATATGGAAGGATTAGAACTCTCCCCGAGGTTCTGCACATTCCAAAACATGCCAGGAGCCTAATATCTGTAAGCAAGTTGGATGATGCAGGAGTAGATATTATATTTGGAAAGAACACTTGTAAGATGGTACGAGGAGAAATGGTGTTGATTAGGGGAGTTTGATGTGGAACTCTGTACAAGTTGTTGGGAAGCACTTATACTAATGGGTGTAACAATTATGTTGTCCCTGAGCAGAGAAATGAAGGAGACAAGACCAATACTGTCCCAGAAAAGAAGACCATGTTGTGGCATCAAAGACTGGGGCATATTGGAGAAAAGGGCCATCGAACACTACACGGTAAAGGTATGGTTGAAGGTATGTCTAATTTCACTCTGGATTTTGATTTCTGTGAACATTTCATATATGGTAAACAAAATCAAGTAAGAATCCCATTTGGTGCTACAAGAGCAAAGGGGATCTTAGAGTTGATACACAGTGATGTGTTTGGAAATGTTCTTGTTCCATCCCTAGGTAAATCTGTGTATTATGTTGCATTCATAGATGATTTTTCAAGAAACACATGGATTCATTTTGTTAGAAAGAAATCTAAGGTATTTGAACAATTTAAAAAGTTTAAAGCTCTGGTAGAAAATCAGACAGAGAAGAAAATAAAGGTATTGAGAACAGATAATGGTGGAGAATTCTGCAGAAATGAATTCAAAGAATTCTATAAGAAGTGTGGTATAGCAAGGCAGAAGACTAATCCAGACACTCCTCAACATAATGGAGTTGCAGAAAGGATGAATAGGAAACTAATGGAAAAAGAAAGGAGCATGCTCAGTGGTGCTGGGTTAGGAAAAGAATTCTAGGCAGAGGTAGTGGGTACATGATGCAAGAGCATTGTTCCATGTCAGTAGTGTGTCAGCTAGCCATCACATCCAACACACATTTAATGGAGAAAGGGAGAGGTGTATCCCTCTCAATTTTGAAATTTGAAATTTCAATAAATGTTGTAAGGATTTTAATGCCATACCATGCCTTTGTATAGGTAGTGGTTGAGGTTTCCTTTAATGGTTGTCTGCAGGAAGCCCAAGACGTAGTCAGGACTAGGCATCCATTTATGAATGTAGCTGTAGGAGCCACTCTGTGATGGCGATAGCTCAGAGATGGTGAGGTTTAGGATAAGCTTGAGAGATCCCTCTTTGTAATTAGAGAGCAATAGGACAAACAATGAGAGAGATAGGAGTAGAGACCAGAGCAGAGAGGTCTCGAGAGAGAGTTGAGACTTGTTATAGTCTAGCCTTTGTAAACACCTTGTATAGGCATTTTTGAATTAATAGAAGAGTGGTTTTTACTGCCATGAATTGTCTGTATGTGTATGCATGTTTTTATGCATTTCGTGTTTTGAATGAATAACTAGTGAAGTATTTCATAAGTTTCAATTTCTTCTCATCTTGTAGTTTTAGAGTGTAAGGAGTGCACATAGTCCACAAGGTGTGCATTGACAGAGATGAGAGAACCTCATGAAAGCTCAAGAGGGATAGTGTTGAACCTTCATCAACATAGGTGCAAGGGGTGCACAGGAAGGAACTTTGTCTCGAGTTCAAGGAAGACATAACTACTGAAGGTTTTGTAGAGATTTGGCAAGAGGGCATCGAGTGGGTGCATAGAGTGCACTAGTGAACTCTATTTCGAGTTCTGAGAAAAGAGAAGTGTCAAAGAGAAGACACTCACAGGGTTGCTCAATACTTTGTAGGCTCTGCAAGGTGTGCATCAAGTAGGAGAATGTCAGGTGGGCGTAAGGAGTTTTCTTTTCAAGAAAACTTGTCGAATCTGAGTTATTCAAGATCCTTGAATGAAAAGTGTGCGCAGGAGTAAATCTCTGAGAGGATGAAGCTCAGAAGGGACAACATTTCTATAACGCAAACGAGACCCAAAGGAACCAGGCTCACAAGTGGAAGAGTCGAAGGTCGATACCTTCGAGGCTTAGAAAATCTTCTAAGTCAAAAATCCAAGAAAGCTCAAAAGGAAGAGCACAATTGTCGTTGGATCAACATTGGGAAGAAATATCTAGACAGTTGAATCTATGTCCATGCAGCAGGAGGAGAGCATGCAAGGAGGATAGATCTGAACCATCATATCTAGTGCCAATACCTGACAACCTTTGGATCAGGTGAAAGAACACAGGGTTTAAACCCTTAGATATCCACACATTCAGGAATCAGAAGTTGGAGGAGAAGAGGAGCTTTCACCCCATACTTGTAATCGCCAAGATCACGAAATCGCGTCAGCCGTCAGATCTAGAGTGCAGTGGCCTGAGAGCCGCTGGATCAAGGATAGGTGAAGGGGGTTTAGTCCCTGGGAGGTGCACAGGAAAAAGGATCTAGGCCGTCAGATCTAGCACCAAGGACCAATTGACGTCGGATCCGGAAGAAGGTGCGAGGGGTTTAATCCATGGGAAGCCACACAAAAGGGTAGAACGGACGACAGAAACTTCGAGGGAGAAGTGTCGATTTACCATGAGCCGTCGGATATAGAAAAGGTGCACAAGGTTTAAACCTCGTAACAGAAGAAGGAAGAGGACTTGTCAAGTCTCGAAAGAATCGGGACTGTCCATTTTGGAGGACAGGTGGCAGAGATATGGAAGCTACCGGGAGTTTGGTCACTGGGAGTTAGGTGGTGAAGACTTCCCAGACATCCCGAAAAGAATATAGTCGGGATTCAATCTTGGTCATTGACTAAGCAGAGGATCTGGACCGTTGATCAAGATCATTGAGATTCGAGTTTCGGGATTTGATAAGGCAAGGAGGAGAACATTGTATTGCGATTCCCCAAATCACAAAACCCTGAAATCATTCGGAGGAATAGCACCAGGTCACATGACCGGTCGTATGAAAAGAAACTTAAGGGAGGAGCTAAGGAGTCGTTAGACCCTTTCGAGTTTCGGCATTTCGAAAGATAGAGAACAGGAGGAACGCTTGCATCACGAAACCCCAAATCATGAAAGCCAATAGCTCTTTGACATTAAGCATGTGGTCACAGAGTGGTGGTCACATGGATGAAGGCTAAGGGAGGATCCAAAGCCGTTAAGCCCTTTTCATCGTTTTGGTGACTGGGAGTTGGAGGGACAAGGAGTCAACTTGTCCACATCATGAAACGCAAAAATCGGAGAGCTGGTTGGATGTTAGCTGTTGGGCATGGGATAGTGGTCATATGAGTCAGGAGTGAAGGTAGGAGCTAGTGGGAGCTAGGCTCTATTTCAGGGTTCAACGATTCGAAGGACAAGGAGCCTGGGAGAGCTCGCATGCAGGAGTCTCGAAACCCCGAAACGTGAAAGGTGTGTTGTTTACGCCTTGGGTCATAGCCCGAGGTCACCAGATAAGAAGGGGCTAGTTGGAAAGGAATCAATGTCGAGGTGTGTGTTGGTTCAGAACAAAGAAGAGCACTGAAAAGGGGGCACGTGCACATATTTTCTCAAGACCTATTCTAGAGGACAAAGGGACCTGTGGATTTGTTCAAAGGGTTCTAGTAGGAGCCCGAAGAGCCATTTCATCTTAGAAGAAGTTTGATCTAGAGACTGGGAGGTCGAAAAACCTTGTTGAGGTAGGGGGACTGCATCAAGCAGTTTCAGAGTGGTATCAAGGGAGGCAGAGTAGATAAAGAAAATACTCTGATACACACCTTCAAGTGGTATCAGAGCCAACAGATTTTATGTTTGCATATCACAGACAAGAGGAGGACTTTGAAGGGATATAGTCTGATACCATCAAGTGGTATCAAAGCAGATTTTTGTCTATAGATTTCAAACAAAAGAGAAAGAGGAGACCGTTACTTTGTTCACAGACAAAGGAGAGATGGTGGGAGAAATTATGGTAACATCAAGTGGAATCATAAGTAGAGATTCATCTATATACAGCAGGTGAAAGAAGCAGGGTGTTAAATCTCTGTGGTGATTGTTGCAAGGTGTGCAACAAATGATAGACAGCCAGGCGAGCTGTAGGAGGACATGGAGATTCTCTCAGACGTATAGTGATCCATACGCTTTCCAGGAGGGTAGGTGAAATATGGAAATGGCTACTGAAGGCCATGAGCATGGTGGAAGAGGAGACCACCAGTAGATGAGTAAAGCAGAGATTGACAAAGAACTCATTGAGATAAGGGAGAGAATGGAATAGCTAGCATTGAAGATGCAGCAGGAGGAAAAAGTACGCTGGAGGTGAAAATGGCCTCTGAACAAGAAAGAAAAATGGCTTGTTCAAAATTTTTTGGCTAGGAAACAACAAAAAGAGTTGAAGAAGTGGCTGAGGTATGCTGAAAACCTCAGTGACACAGAGTTGGTTCGCATCTGTGAGCCAAAAGTTGGATGAACCCTCAGTGATGAGGAAGAGGGATCAATTTCAGATCTCATAAACTTCCAGAAGGGCAGGGATGAACTTTTGAATTGCTAGGTGGGCAATGGAATGAGATCTCTAGAGGATCTCATAGAATGTTAAGAGGACATCAACGAAAATTCAAATTGCCAGGTGGGCAATGGTATGAGATTAGAAAAGGATCTCATAAAATGCCAGGTGGGCAGAAGTGAACTTTCAAGTTGTCAGGTGGGAAATGGGAAGAGATCAACAGAAGGTATCACATATTGCCAAGGGGGCAGTGGTGAAATTTCAAATTTCCAAGTGGGCAATGATATGGGATCACTGGATCTCATAGACTTCTTAGTGGGCAGTAGAAAATTCCCAAATTGCCAGGTGGCCAGGGGAAAAGAAGTGAGATTATCTGAAAGTCTCAGGGACTCAGGAGTGAGTTCAGGTCAGCAAGGAGTGTTGATAAGTGAAGATTCATGTGGTTTTGCAAACCACATGAATGAATATGATGACAAGTTAAAAACTTTCACCATCCAGAAGGAGGATTAGAAGAGCATTCTGATGATTGGGGGAATTCGAGTATTCCTACCAGATAGCCCAATTGAGGCAAGATCATGTGTTGTGGATGCAGAAATAGAAGGAGGACAACCAATAGAGACTATCAAAGAAGAGGAAGAAGTGGAGCAGACACTGATGTTTTCCCAAGGAGAAGAAGAAGAGCATTCAACCGAGTTGCTCAAATTTTTCAGCCAAGAAGCTGAAGCAGAAATGACTGCAGCACTGGAGTCTGCAACAGAAGAGGAAGCAGAGAGCATGTATTTTTCTTATCTGTATGAATAATTGGAGGCCCTATAGAAGAGGGTGATGGTGCAAAGTTTTCACATATGACAAGCCAAGCTGGAAGAAGTTGGAAGTATGCCAGTAGGAGAAATGGCAGCAACAAAACTGCCACAGGAAGAAGCTGAGTAGAAGTTCAGTGAGGAGACTGCAGATTTAGAGTCTGCAGTTGAGTGGCCATCTAGTGCCACAAAGAGAGATAAAGATAGCAGGGGAGATCGAGCAGATCTTCCCATTGAGAAGACAGAAGTGTGACAGAGATGACTACTTACAAAGAGCCAACTATTCGAGCAGCTGAACGAGGTAATTAAAGAAATCAGAAGGCTGATGTTGAGTTCAGCAGCAGAGACTGCCAGCAACGAGAAGCTGAGCAGAAGGGAGACTACAAGAGAAGCAGGGAAGAAGCAGCAACAACAATGAAGAAAAGGAGAAGATGGACAGCTCCAAGGGAAAGTTTAGGATCTAGGTGGATTTCAACACTAGAGAAGAAGAGCTCATGATCAGGAGATCATGATTTTTCCAGCTGAGGAGTATGATGCAGGAGCATCGCTCCTTGTCAGTAGCGTGCCATCTAGCCAACACATCTAGCACACATTTAATGGAGAAAGGGAGAGGCGCACCCCTCTCAATTTTGAAATTTTAAATTTCAATAAATGTTGTAAGGATTTTAATACCAGACCATGCCTTTGTATAGGTAGTGGTTGAGGTTTCCTTTAATGGTTGCCTACAGCAAGCCTAGGACGTAGTCAGGACTGGGCATCCATTTATGAATGTAGTCATAGGAGCCACTATGTGATGGTGATAGCTCAGAGACGGTGAGGTTGAGGATAAGCTCGAGAGAGCCCTCTTTGTAATTAGAGAGCGATAGGACAGAGAATGAGACTTGTTACAGTCCAGAGAATGAGACTTGTTACAATCCAGCCTTTGTAAACACCTTGTATAGGCATTTCTGAATTAATAGAAGAGCATTTTTTCCTTCCATGAATTGTTTGTATGTGTTTTCATGTTTTTATGCATTTTGTGTTTTGAATGCATAACTAATGAAGTATTTCATAAGTTTCAATTTCTTCTCGTTTTGGAGTTTCCGAGTGCAAGGAGTGCACATAGTCTACAAGGTGTGCATTGACAAAGGTGAGACAAGCTCAGGAAATCTCAAGAGGGATAGCATTGAACCTTCATCGGCAGAGGTGCAAGGAGTGCACAGGAAGGAACTCTGTCTCGAGTTCAGGGTAGAGAGAACTACTGAAGGTTCTGTAGAGCTCTGCCAAGAGGGCATCGAGCGGGTGCATAGAGTGCACTAGGGGATTCTATTTCGAGTTCTGAGAAAAGAGAAGTGTCGAAGAAAAGACACTCACAGGGTTGCTCAATACTCTGTAGGCTCTGCAAGGTGTGCATCGAGCAGGAGAACGCCAGGTGGGCGTAAGGAGTTTTCTTTTCAAGAAAACTTCTCGAATCTGAGTTATTCGAGATCCTCAAACACAAAGTGTACGCAGGAGTAAATCTCTGAGAGGACAAATCTCAGAAGGGACAATGTTTCTATAACGCAAACGAGACCCAAAGGAACTGGGCTCGTAAGAGGAAGAGTCGAAGGCTGAGACGTTCGAGGCTTAGAAAATCTTCTATGTCAAAAATCCAAGAAATCTTAGGAGGAAGAGCATAGCTATCGTTGGATCAGCACTAGGAAGAAATATCCAAACCATTGAATCTACGTCCAGGCAGCAGGAGGAGAGTGCGCAAGGAGGACAGATCTGAATCGTCAGATCTAGCACCAATACCTGACAACCATTGGATCAGGTGAAGGAACATGGGTTTTAAACCCTTGGATATCCACACATTCAGGAATCAGAGGTTAGAGGAGAAGAGGAGGCTACACCCCATATTGGCAAACACCGATATCGCGAAATCACGCCAGCCATCGAATCTGGAGCGCAGTGGCTTGACAGCCGCTGGATGAAGGATATGTGCATGGGGTTTAGTCCCTACAAGGTGCACAGGAAAAAGTATCTGGATCGTCAAATCTATCACCAAGGACCGACAGTCGTCGGATTCGAAAGAAGGTGCGAAGGGTTTAATCCCTGGGAAGCCACACAGAAGGGTAGAATGGACAACAAAAAATTCGAGGGAGAAGTATCAATTTTCCATGAGCCATGGAAAAGGTGCACGAGGTTTAAACCTCGTAACAACTGAAGGAAGAGGACTCGTCAAGTCTCAAAGGAATCAGGAACGTCCATTTTGGAGGACAGTTGGCAGAGATCTAGAAGCTACCAGGACTTTGGTCACTGGGAGTTGGGAGGTGAAGACTCCGCAGACATCCAAAAAAGAATATAGTCAGGATTCAATCTTGGTCATTGACTAAGCGGAGGATCTGGACTGTTGATCAAGATCACTAAGATTTAGGTTTCGGGATTTGATAAGGCAAGGAGGAGAACACTGTATCGCTATTCCCCAAATCACAATACCCCGAAAGCATTTGGAGGAATAGCACCAGTTCACAGGACCGATCGTATGAAAAGAGACTTAAGGGAGGAGCTAAGGAGTCATTAGACCCTTTCAGGTTTTGGCATTTTGAAAGATAGAGAACATGAGGAGCCCTTGCATCACGAAACCTCGAATCATGAAAGTTGGTAGCGCTTTGACGTTAAGCGCATAGTCATAGAGTGGTGGTCACATGGACGAAGGATAAGGGAGGATCCATAGTCGTTAAGCCCTTTTCGACGCTTTGACGATCAGGAATTAGAGGGACAAGGAGTTAAACCCTCCACATCGTGAAACATGAAAATCAGAGAGACGATAGGATGTTAGCCGTTGGTCACAGGACAGTGGTCATATGAGTCAGGAGTGAAGATAGGAGCTAGTGGGAGCTAGGTTCTATTTCAGGGTTTGGCGATTCAAAGGAAAAGGAGCCCAGGAGAGCTTGCATGCAGAAGTCCTGAAACCCCAAAATGAAAAAGGTGTGTTGTTTACGCCTTGGGTCATAGCCCGACGTCACTAGATAAGAAGGGGCTAGTTGGAAAGGAATCAATGTCAAGGTTTGTGTTGGTTCAGAACAGAGAAGAGCTTCAAAAAGGGGGTGCACGCACAGATTTTCTCAAGACCTATGCTAGAGGACAAAGGGATCTGTGGATTCATTCAAAGGGTTCCAACAGGAGCCCAAAGAGCCATTTTGGCTCAGAAGAAGATTGATCCAGAGACCGAGAGGTCACAGAACCCTGTTGAGGTAGGGGGACTGCATCAGTACAGCATGTCACCTAGTTAATCGATCACCTTCATCAGCGTTGAAGGATAAAAATCCACATGAGGTATGGCCTAGAAGGAAACCCTCTCTTCAACATCTTAGAGTGTTTGGTTGTGATGCTTATGTACATATTCCAAAGGAAAATAGGATTAAGCTGGATAAAAAGGATGAAAAATGTATCTTTATTGGTTATAAAGATGGTGTGAAAGGTTATAAGATTTCGAACCCAGAAACTAAGAAGATTGTTTATAGTCGAGATGTTGTTTTCAAAGAGGTAAAAGATGTGTCCAAACAGAAATTCCTACCAACGTAAGATGAACCTGAAAAAATAGAGCTTGAGTTGGATGATGCAAAATCTGAATCATCTAAAGAAGTGGAAGCAAAAGAAGAATAAGAAGAAGAACCTCATGCCCCAGAATTGAGGATATCAGTGAGAGATAAAAGGCAACCATAAAGGTATATTCCACCTGATTTTCATTCCAATTTTTTTTTATCTATTATTGATCATGATCCCAGAACTATCAGGGAAGCAGTGAATTCAGAGGATAGTAAAATTTGGAAGAAGGCCATGGTTGAAGAAACAGATGCCTTGGATAAGAATGAGGCATGGGATATAGTTGAGCTTCCAACTGGAAGAAAATATTTTGGTAGGAAATAGTTGTTTAAGAAGAAGTTTAATGCACAAGGTAAAGTGGAGAAATACAAAGCTCGGTTAGTAGAAAAAGGTTATTCCCAGGTAGAGGGAATTGACTTTGGTGATATTTTTTCTCTTGTTGCTAAGTTAACTTCTATTAGATTTATTTTATATATTGTTGTTGCCTTTGATCTTGAATTGGAACAGATGGATGTGAAGACAACATTCCTACATGGGGATCTGGAAGAAGAAATCTACATGAAGCAGCCAGAAGGCTTTGTAGTGAAGGGAAAGAAAGAGTTTGTATGTAAGCTAAAGAAGTCACTATATGGTCCGAAGAAATCACCTAGGATGTGGTACCAAAAGTTTGACACATACATCCTTGGATTGGGATTTGTAAGAAGTAGGGTTGATCACTGTGTATATTCCAAGCAGGTTGGTAATCACTTCATTTAAGTAGTGTTGTATTTTGATGACATGTTGTTGGTAGGAAATAACATGGATGTTATCAAGCAGGTGAAATCACAACTATCCTCCAAATTTGACATGAAGGATCTCGGTGCTGCTAACTTCATTCTAGGAATGGAGATTAAAAGAGATTGTGCAAACATGAAACTCAGTTTGAACCAGGGAAAATATGTTGAGACGATATTGCAGAAGTTTAATATTCATGGCAGTAAACCGTTCAAGGTTCTTATTCCTATAGGTGTAAAGTTATCTGTGAATTAGTGTCCCAAGACACATGAAGAAGAAGAGGGCATGTCCCATGTTCCATATGCCAGTGCGGTTGGCAATTTTATGTATGCAACGGTTTGTACTAGACCGAACATTGCACATGCAGTGGGAGTTTTGAGAAGGTATATGTCAAAACCAGGGAAGGAGCATTGGATAGCAGTAAAGAGGGTCTTCAGGTATCTTCATTGGCACTACCAGTTATGGATTGTGCTACCAAGGAAGACTAGTATTGGACAAAGTGGTGGACATACATGGCTTTGTTGATGCAGACTGGGCTAGAGATCCAGATCACAGAAGATCTACAAGTGGGTATGTGTTTAACTATTTGGAGGAGAAATCAGCCGGATGAGAAAAATATAGGATGTAGTGGCACTCTCAACTACAGAAGATGAATACATGGTAGCCACTCATGCAAGCAAGGAAGCAATATGGTTACAAATATTGTGTTCAGGTATTGGGTTGGTACAACAAGTAGTGAGATTAGATTGTGACAGTCAGAGTGCAATCTTCCTGGCGAAGAACCCAACTTATCATTCAAAGACAAAGCATATTGATGTTCAGTATCACTTTGTGAGAGACATGGTTGAGGAAAATAAGGTGTTGTTGGAAAAGGTTGACACTTTGAAGAATGTTGCATATTTATTGACAAAGTCTGTGAGCACAGAAAAGTTTTCCTGATGTAGAGTAACAATGGGAATTGTTTCCCTATATTGTTGACTATATAATCCCCTGGACCCCTGGATGCAAAGAAAACAACAAGTGGGAGAATTTTGGGTATGTGTTATATTATTTGCATGTGTGTGTGTGGACATGTCAGATTTGACAACTGCATCTGATGATCCCTCTAGTAGTGGCCTCTGTGTCGTGTGCACTGGGTTCTTTCCTATGGGGGTCCTAGGGGGGGTAGGTATGCCCCTCCCCCAAGTTACGCATAGCATTCAGAACCGAGCGTTATCTCGTGGCCGATGGGGTTTGGGGCAGTGCCTCCAAATTTTTTGGGGGCGTTTTTTTCTATTTTTAGCAGATTTTGCTATTTTTAGCGGTTTTCAAAATTAATACTAGATTAAGGGATTAGGGTTTTCCCATATACAAAATACCTAAAAACATTGTATATATTGTATGGTGAATGGTGAAATTCGATATAATGAATATAAGAAAGGTTTTCCTGGTTGAGGGTTTCCGGTATAAAATATTTGTGTACTCTGTGTATGAGTCATTGATTAAATTATGTTTTTCTTAAGAATATATATGCATTGCTTTACTTCATAGGTTTAAAACTTAGATCTCAGTATCCCTCTCTCTCTCTCTATACCTCACTTGTCTGTCTCCTTGTCTCTCCCTCCTACACTCCTAAACATTGTAATACTTAGACATGGAAAGAATTAGACATCTCAAGGCATGTAAAGACCTAGACCTAGACCTTTCCTTGATATTTCTCACACTCTCGCACCCACTCTCTCTCGATCCCCCCCTCTCTTTATATATACCCCTTTTTCCCTCCCTCCCCTATTATGCCCCCGTCTCTCTTCCACCTCTCTCCCACCTTTCTCTCTCTATTTTGTCAGTCTCAATATCACTCTCTCTATTCCCCTGTTTCTATTTATATTCCCCTTCTTTTTCTCCCTCGGTATCTTCCCTTCCTCTCACTCTCTCTTTAACCCCCCTTCTATGTCTCCATATATGCTTTATTTTCTCTCATTATCCTTCTCTCTACCCACCCTCTTTGTATCCCTCTCCCTCCCTCTCACACACACTCTCTACCCCTCCTTTTTGTCTTGCTCTCTCCGCCTCTCACACTCTCACACACTCTCTCWCTATACCCCTCCTCCCTCTCTCTCTCCCCCTTCCTCCAACTATATCTCCTCTATATATCCTACACCTACCCCTCTCTCCTACATTTACACATCTCTCTACCTTGCTCTCTATCTTCCTCTCTCTCCCTCTCACACTCACACACTCTCTCTACTTAGCTTCTATTCCTTTCTCTCTCTCCCTCCCACACTCTCACATATGCACTTTATGTCCCCCCTCTATGTCTTCCTATCTCTCCTTCCCACACTTTAAAACACTCCCTCTCTACCTCCCCTCTTTTTCTTCCTCTCTCTCCCTCCCACACTCTCACACAAACACTTTCTAGCCCCCCTCTATGTCTTCCTTTCTCTCCCTCCCAACCTCTAACATACTCACTCTCTACCTCCCATATTTTTTATCCTCTCTCTCCCTCTCACACTCTTACACACTAGAAGGTTTTATATATGTCAAGGAAAGGCACGGTAAGGAAATAAATGGAATTGACCTAGACATGAAAAGGCATGTCAATACCTAGACCTAGGCCTAGACTTATACCATGACCTAGACCTAGGATTTTCCTCACCATGCCTCACACTCTCACACCCACTCCCTTTATATCACCCCCCTCTTCGACTCTATCCCTCTCTCTCTCTCTCCCTTCATCTATTTATCTCCCTCCTCTCTCTCTCTCTCTCTCTCTCTCTCTCTCTCTCTCTCTCTCTTGTTATTATAACTCTCACTTTTTCTCTCTACTCCTATTTCTCTCTTTCTCATTCTACCTCCATCTCTATATCTCTCCATATCACTCTCGACCTCTCCTCAGATCTTTTTTCCTCTCTCCCTCCCTCCCTTTATTTCCCTCCTCCCTCTCTCTCTAACCTATCCCTCTCTCACTCCATATAACTATAAATATCTCTTATACTCTTGTTGTCTCTTTCCCTCCCTTTGATTATCTCCCTCTCCCCCCCTCTCTCACTTTTAGGTACTCCTCTCCCCCCCTCACTTTGTATCCCCCTCCCTCTCTCTCCTCTACTCTACCTCCATTTCTTTCTTTATATCTATCTACCTCCCTTCCCTCTATCTCCCCCTTTCCTCTCTCACTCAACATCACTCTCTCTCTACCCCCTCCTCCCTCTCTTTCTCTCCCCCTTCATCCCACTATCTCTTCTCTCTCTCTCTCTCATACATATATTGTATTTCCCCCTCACTTTGTATCACACTTCCTCTCTCTACCCCACTCTTTCCTCCTTTCTCTCTTTACCTATATATACCCCCTTTCCTCCCTCTCCCCTCCTTCCTCTCACTCTCTCTCTATCCCCTCTCTTTGTATCCCTATCTCTCCTCTCACACACTCAAACAATCCTTGTCCAACCCCCCTCTCTTTCTTTCTCTCTCCCCCTCTCACAATAATGAACTCTCTCTCTACCCGCCTCCTCCCTCTCTCTCTCCCCCTCCCTCCAACTATCTCTCCTCTCTTTATATCCTACATATATTACCTATTTCTCTCTCTACTCATTGTTAGTATCAATATCACTCTCTCTTTACCCCTCTTTCTCTCTCCCTCCCTGATTGTTTCTATTGTCCCCTAGTTCTATCTTCGTCTCTCTTTGCCCATATCACTCTTGACCTATATTCTACTAGTGTTTTCTCTCTCCATCCTTCCCTTCTCTCCCTCCTCCCTCTCTCTCCATCCTCCCCTTCTCTCCCTCCTCCCTCTCTCTCCATATCACTCTCACCCTCTATTTTTATCTACCACCATTATCTCTTTACCTCTTGCATCTAACCCTCCCTCTCTCTCCCATTGTATCCCCCTCCATTTCTCTACCCCACTCACCTCCCTTGCTCTCTTTTCTTCTATATACTCCCCTTCCATCCACCCTCTATCTATATCTCTACCCCCCCTCTCTTTCTCCATCTCCCTCACTCTCACACTCTCTTTGTCTTCCTCTATCCCCCCCTCACACTCTCTTTCTTCCTCTCTCTCCACTCTCTCTGTGTCTTCCTGTCTCTCCCCCTCACACTTTATTTATTCCTTTATCTCTCCACCCCCCATCTATGTCTTCCCCTCTATAACTCTCACAATGTCATAAAATCTCTCTCTCTACCCTCCTTTATGTATTCCTCTCTCTCCCTCTAATAATATCACACATTATAGAAAGTTTGGTTCATCACAAGGAAAGAAATGTCCTTGACCTAGACATGTCAAGACCTAGAACTAGACGTAGACATGGAAAGGAAATACCTATACCTAGAGAATAGACCATGACCTATACCTTAGACCATGGCCTAGACCTATGGGATGACCATGATGTAGTCCATGACATAGGCCTAGGGTTAGACCTATACCATGACCTAGAACATGACATAGACCTAAAACTATGCCTATACCTTGACCTAGACCTATACCATGACCATGAACATGACCATGACCTAGACCTCGATTTAGACCCCCCTAGCTCCATCTAATCCTAGGAATAACTTATACTTGACCCTTAACCCCCTCCACACTTGAGCCCTAAGTGCACTATGAATATACATCTTGTTAAATTCCCCACAACCCTTGCACCCACATCTTTGTTCTCTAACCATTTCTCTATGATTTAAAACACTTTCAATCCTTATCCCTTAGGTTGGGAACTCATCTTTGCCCAGCAGGAATGTGTGCACATTCCTAGAAAGCACATGTTCTTTAGAATGCATTCATTATGGGAACGTGCACATGCTCCTGTTGGGCAATTTTATGTGCCAAGCACACTCCTTAACCTCTTCTATCTTAAAGGGAATGCATGGAATGACATGGAAATTCAAGGAAAGGAAAGGGATGGCATAGAATGACATGGAAATGCAAGGCAAGGAAAGGCATGAAAAATCAAGGTGTATTCCAATGGTGTTACTAAAAATTAAAAATGGTAGGGATGGGACTTGGAGAATGGGACAAAAAAACTTGTTCCTAAAATAAAAATTAAATTAGTTTGAAGTTCGACGAGTGCGTGACAAAAGGACTTAAAAGAAAATAGGGCAAAGAAAAGAAGAAAATGATAGAGTAGAGAGGATATAAGAGTGTTGTTTCTATGATCTAGGAGAAAGAGAGGAGAAAGAAAATAAGGAGGAGAGGAAGATAGAACATTGGTTCGCTAGGTGGTGGAGGTAGGTAGGTATCATAGTTTCTTTTATTTCTAGATAAAAAATATACTATAAATATGAGTGAGTTGTATTCTTTTGTCTAACTTGTAGACATCGAATAAATCTAAACATATTCTAAAGGAGAGGAAATTCTCACAATGAATAAAGGATATGTGTAATAGAGAAATGTAGCCTCACCTATAAGGTGAGTGTTAAGTTATTATTATTGTTCCAATGGAGTACTTATATGAGTAATTATATGAACATATTCCCTAAGACCTAGACCATGACCCATACCCTATGTTGGTTACTTCTCTCCTATACTGTCTGAGTTTATTGACCCAGGGTTCATGTTTGTTCAGGGTTCCAACAATTCCTCTAAAACTATTGGCCCTCCTAGTAAACCAGAAGGAAATGCAACACACAGAATGCACTGCATGGTCTCACCAGAGATATCTTTAATGGGTGGTTGTAATAATCAGGTGTTTACAACATAGGCTTGAGTATGAGATAAGCGGGCTAAATATTGAACCATTATTATGACTTGTAAATACAACATACTGTTATTCACGATTTATGTAGTAGATCCATAGGTTTATTCCCTTAATATCACAAAAGCACTTAAACAGGTAATATAATAATTCATGCATTCAACATAATAATAATTTCTTCAAACAATAGAGACATGCAAACATTCATCACACAACACAGATATTACCATGGTTCAGCCCCTCCTGGGGCTATGTCCACAAAGATTTGGCTCTCATCTCTTTTATTATATTTTTTTCGCATCTACAACATTGGACGCTTACAACTCCCCTTTGATGGGTAGGATCTATGTGAGGTGAACTAGATCTCACTAGGATCCTTAGTCGATGATCTAATCCCCAAGATATACCTTCTTTCATCTCTTCTAGCTCAACATATTAACAAGTAGATCTTACAACGAAACATTACATATCGCATCAACTCATGCGTAACTTACAATAGAATAATAGTACTCTAAAGTGAACTGAACATGATTCCTTAACATCTATATTTATATGTTCTGGGCTCTTTAGTCATTTAAAATACCTTACCAAAACCCTAACCCTATCATCATTAGGTCTTCTTCTACATGCGCGTGTGTTGTTCTTCCTTCCAGGTGTCGCTTCCTTTGTGCATGCCTTCCTTGCATTTGTGCATGTTGTTCTTCCTTCCAGGTGTCACTTCCTTTGTGCACGCCTTCCTTGCATGTGCACATGTTGTTATTCCTTCCAGGCATCGCTTCCTTTGTGCACTCTTCCTTGCATGCTTGTGTGTTGTGTTTACTTCCAGATGTTGCTTCTCTTATGCACACTTTCTTTCCAAAAAATTCCATGATTTTCCTCTTTGGCCTTTGGACTACCTCCAACATGCCCCCAACACTGACATGTGTCTCATCCCGAGCCACCTAATCTTTGTGTGCCTTCTCGATATCCTTGGTGATCACCTTAAACTTTTCCTTGAGTGTTATTGCCTGTTTCTACACCTGTGTAGTCTTCTCCTTGAGTGTGTCCACTATCTGGACTGCAATTTCCTCACTGATCAGTTCCACGCACTCTTCCTGGGTATGTGCTATATGTTCCTTAGATTCCTCTACTTGTGCTAGGACTTCTGCTACCTGCTCTTGCAGTGGTTCCATTGAGCCTATCACGCATGTTTCTGTGTTTTCACAGTAATTAGCTATGCCTACAATCTCTTCATGTCTTGTGTCCCTTTGCCACATTCTGTGATTGGTATTGTCTTATGCTTCTGGTTGATCTCTTGGATTGCTGCATTGATCCTTTCTTCCTCCTTGTCCCACTATTGGACCTGTTGATGCTCCTCCAATCTAGTCCAAATCTGCATTGCTTTATCGAAAAAGTCAGTTGTTGTACTGACCTGTTTCTCTATCTCCTATAGCTATGTTGTTTCTTCCTACTTCCTTTTCTCCTTTACTACTGGTGGAGTGGTTGGTGTGAGATGTTCTTGTAGATTCTTTATCTCCTTCTGATATTGATCAATTTCTTGCACAATCTGATCAATCTTTTCTACTGATGTGATTTCCTCTCCCTACGCGGCATGTGAAATATTCTTGTAAGTTCCTGCCACTTTCTTCTCCAATCCTTTTATGCGCTCTGTTTCCTCCTGGTTCTCATATTTAGGCTTCTCATAGACTATTTTCAACGCCTCTCGATTCTTTGTTTCCAGCTTCAATTCGGTTAAGTGTTTGCATGCATGAGATTGTACCTCATGGTTTACAATAACATGAAACCTATGTAGTGCCCCTGATGGTATCCTCGTCAACACAATTTGGATTTGGCTTAATTCCTTCAATGGTGTCTTCCCCACAATTTCATCCATGCGCAACATACTAGGGTTGATATGGAATGTTACTTGTGGCTGCAACATTTCCTGGACTAACTCTCGTTCCTTTTCTTTCACTCTTCCTTCTATCTGCGGTGCTAATGGTTCAAGTCCCCTGCTACTTCATGCCTTCCATTTCTCGATTTTATTAAGGAGATGCTGAATTTCTACCAATTTCTCTTCAATCCTATCCTTGTGGTGTGCAGCATGATTGAAGTCCTTGGATAGACAATCCTGAACCATTTGGGCTATCATTTCCCCGTCATCATCTGTGATCGTACACTATGGCGGTGTTCTTTGGCCCTTTGATTTCTTGAGCTCGGCTCTCATATGCGTGGAAGGCCTCCTTTTTTCCACTGTTGTTTGTGGATTGTACCTTGATTCGGTCTCTTGCGCGGGCTTGGCCTGTTGTTATTTCTCTTTGGCCGGTTGTGTCTTATCCTTATTTCCTTTCTAGGTCCACTTATTCATTGGCCCTTCTTCTCTCTGTATTGATTTTCCCTGGCTCGTCCTTCATCTCTTGAGAACTTGGATTTATTTCGGCTAGGTTTCTTCCTGCCCTGCCTCTTCTTCTATTTCCATTTCTAACACTTCTTGGGTGATGGATAGAATCCTCCATTCATCATACCATTCATTGATGACCATGTCGATGTCCCCCTCTATGATACAATAGCACATTTGGAGCCACTATTTAGCTAGATATTTCCTTTCCTATTTCCACATTGTGTGTCGTGTCGCCTAAAAATTGGCGATGTTCGCATATCATGCAACAACTTCTGGTGTTATTCTCCACACCATGGAGATGGATTCTTGTAGGTCGCATAGGTATCCCTCAAAGATAGACCCATTCACCTTCTCTCTCCTCAAATCTGGCTTGGCTTTGAGCAACATATATCTTTCCCCTTGATTTGGTTTGGGTCTAGTGCCAAAAACTATGTACCTTGGATCTCTCCATCCCATGAAGGCTATTAGTGTGATCAGCCATGAATAGTGGAACTTTGTTCCTAGATCTTGCGCATCCGTGTAGTCATCCAGGAATAGGTTCAAGAGGTAAAGTGTCGACCTCATTGAGGTGCCTTCTACGCATTGAGTTGCAACTACAACAACCCTAGTTGGGACTTCCTCCTTGCAACATTTTGTTAGTAGCTTGCAGGATAAGAGTTTCACACCCAATTGTGTGGTTGCATCGTTGATCCTCTTGATAACAATCCCTCTTGTCCCCTATCGGTGTCATATCTTCTTCTAGTGCTTCTTCCTTGTTTTTGTCATCCAAAAACAACACGAGTTCCATGCCCTGAATTGGTAACCCTATTATTTTTGCGATAAGCTAAACGTCTATTGAGACGCGCTTGTAGAACCATATGTCCTTGCCATGCATGACTACTAGCAGTTGTTTGAAACATGCGGTCACATGTTGACCCCTACCAAAATGTGGTAGGTCAATGAGACCTAAAATTCCTATCCTTTGCAATCTATTTTCCCATTGGAGTGGTTGATCAAGAGGTTCCCCAAATCAACCCGTGCCCACTATCTCCATGTATACTCTTTTTGAAAGTTCTAGGAACTTATCTTCATATGATATGTTGTGGTCCGATTATTTGATCTTCCCAATGTGACCCGGTAGCTCTGGTCCTACCTGTACCCCATTTGGTATGCATGGTAGAAACATTTCTGTTGCCGGTTTCTTACGAGGTGATCTGGGTATCTGTATCCTGTCTTTCTTCTGCTGTGGTGGCTGGCTTGAAGTTCCATCGACTTTCGGTTTCTCCTCAGTATACCATTCCGGTTGGCCCATGACATCCTCGACCGCTCCCTCTAGTGTGTGGTATGATATGGTCATTTGAGACTCATATGGATCGATTACTATGTCCAGATTCGGCTTCATTCCATTGTCTTCTAGAGAAGGTCCGGTGTTCGCTAGATGTGCCTCCTTCAAGGTTTATGCTTCCTCGTTATACGACTTCTGTACTTCTGTTGGTATGTCTATATTCATGCCATCCAGTGTTGGTTGTTGGATTTCTTCTAGTATGGGTTTCAAGTGCACCGAGGTTTTTTGGGGTGATTGAATCTCGTCGACGTTGATGATATTTGGTGGTTGTTCTTCACCTTCTTCCACCCGTCCGCGTGACCTAGTATGAACTCAGGTTTTTCTACCATTCTAGCTTACTTATGCTTGCTTGGGTGGTGCCATGGTGGTGAATGTCAATTGTTTGTTGGGTTTGAATGGTCTCTATGACCTCTATGATCTTTCTTTTTTCTTTTCGTCCTTTATTTCTCTTTGTCTACTCTTCTTTCATGAATAGATTGTTTGCTTCCGCATGCATGGGTTGTATGGGTTTTCCATGAAGCTTGTCAATAATGCTTCCTTCATTATGGGTTTAAATGCGCCTTAACTTCAGGTTCAATGCATCTCTGATGGGTTCATACTTTCCATTACTCTGCCTTATTGTCTTCAGTTAGTTTGTTTAATTTGGAGTCCCATCTGTCCTTGCAGTCCTTTAATTCCACCTATTGTTATCATGTCGTCCTATTTTTGCCAACTTTCCTTTTCCCGCTCGTTTCTCTTTTTATGTGACCATTTTCCTTCTCCTCACCTAGGTTGTGTTTCTAAATTCTTGTGACCTTTCTACTGTTGGCACGCTATGCCCTCCTTGGTTCTTTCCTTGTTGTTGTTGATTTTTTATTTTTTATTTTTAATTGCGTGGTGGGTGATCGATTGTCCTAATAGATATTCAGTCGGCTCCCACTAATCATCACTCTGATTTATCCACTCGATAAGTCTCTCAAATTTACAACTCCTCCATATATTACATATTTTACTTCATACGGTCCGATCCAATGCATTATGAGCTTTCTTGGGTGTTGAAACAATTTGTTGTCATACATTAGTACTAGGTCTCCTTCCTTGAACTTCTTCTTATTGATGTGTCAATCGTGCCAAGATTTATCTCTTTCTTTCTAAACTTGTTGGTGGAATCATGCTAAGACATGGTCTTCCTCCATAGTCATTAACTGGTTCAGTGTCTCGTGTACTACGCCTCGTTCTGTCATTTGTGTAATTGTTACTAGGTGCAATATTGGTACTAGAAATTCAAATGGCACCACTTCTTCTTGGCCATAAACCAGTTTAAATAGTGTGTTCCCTATAAACTTTTTGCACGTAGTCCTATATGCCCATAATACTGTTGGTACTTTAAGATCCCAATTGTCCCTATTGACTTTACATATCTTTGTCAGTGCATTCTCTAGGATTTTGTTAAAGGCTTACATAGTGTCATTTTCTTGTGGGTGATATGGTGTGATCTTTTGATGATGGACATCAAAATATTCAATCATGGTGCTGATGGTGATGTTTATGAAGTGTGTTCCTTGGTCTTTCATTAGAATTCTTGGGTACCCAAATCTAGTGATTACTTGTTCGAATAAAAAATGTGTTGTTGTTTTTGTGCTACAATCCTTCACTTGTGCGGCTTCCACCCATCTTGTTAGGTATTTCGTCGTAGTGATAATGTACCTTTCTCCTTTTATTCTTGTTGGTGGGTTGAATGGTCCCACAAGATCTATTTCCCACTTGTCGAATACATGTAATGTTACTTGTGGTCATAATGACAACTCGTCTCTTATGTTGGGTTTTCCTACCCTTTGATAGACATCTCATTTTTTACAGTACTCCTTTGAGTCTCTGTGAATCATTTTCCACCATAGTCCTTCGCACAATACCTTCTACATGGTAGCTTTGCCTGTATAATTCCCTCCTGCTATTCCTTCATGGGCTTCTGCTAAAACTCTTGGTATTTCATGCTCTAACACGTATCTTCACAAGATGCTATATGCCCCCATCTTATATAGATGTCCTGCAATCAGTTGATAGTCAGCACCGTGGACTACCAGGTTTTTCTTCTACACAGTATTATACTCTTGTGGCATAGTACCTGTGCTCAAGTACTGGATAATATCTGTGAAGTATTCATCAGTGATATGACTGAGAATAGTTGTGCATCCATAAAGTTGTCCTCCAAGTTTGTAGGTTCTTCTTTGTTGGTGACTATTGATAGGTGGTCAAGTCCTACATTTAATTTTCCTGGTTTGATGATTACTTGAAAGTCAAATTCTTGGAATAGTAGTAACCATCGACAAATTCTCCCCCCCAACACTAGCCTATTGACTAAATATTTCAAGGCTGAGTGATCCGTGAACATCTTAAAGTGTTTCCCCAATAAGTAATGTCTGAACTTTTGCAGTGCATAGACCATAACTAGGCCTTCTCTTTCTGTTGTGTTATAGTTTTGTTCTGAGTCGGATAGATTTCTACTCACAAATGCTATCAGATGATCCAAGTCCCTCACTCCTGGCTGTGCCAAGATAGCTCCAAGTGCTATGGATGATGTGTCTACATGTACATGGAATGTCTTCTTCCACTCTAAAAAGACTAATATCAGTGCGGTGACCATCTTTTCCTTTGGGGTATCCATACCATGTTGGCACTCATCGTTCCACTGAAACTTTGTATCCTTTCTTAGCATATTTTCCATCGGTGCAGTTATATGTGCATAAACTTTTATACATTTCTTGTAGTGGCCTGTGTGTCCCAACATCGCTCTTAGATGACAGATTGTTTTTGGTGGTGGTAAGTTAATAATGACTGTGATCTTTGTAGGATCTACTAGTAAACCCTGTTTGCATATTATATGGCCCAATAGTATCCTGAACGGTGTTCCGAATATTCATGTATTTATGTTCAGTGATATCTGACACTATATGCATCTTTCCAACATTATGCATAATACTTCTACATGGTCTTTTAGAAAACTGTAAATTGTCCAATCGTCCAAGAAAACTTCTAGGAACTCGTGGATGAATTCTTGAAACACGACAATGATTACTCTAGAAAATATTGTTGGTGCATTCTTCAGTCCAAACGGCATAACTGTGTATTGATAAGATCCCCATTCTATCACAAATGTGGTATTGTATCTATCTTCTTGTTCTATCCTGATATGATGATAGCCTGAGAAACCACCAGTGAATGAGTAGGCTTCATGTCCTCCTACGTTCTTTAACACTTCATCTGTGAAGGGTGTAGGGAATGGGTCTTGTAGGCATGCATCATTCAACTTCTACAAGTCGATGCATATCCTAATCCCTCCTTGTTTCTTGTCATGTACTACCATCGGTCTTATCCATTCAGATTCTTCGACGGGTTCTACGATGCCGGATTCTAGCATCTTGTCGATCTTAGCTTTGAATTTCTACTTATATATGGGGTTCAGTCTATATGGTCATTATCTGATCGATCTCTCTTTTGGTATGAGTGGTATCTTCATCTCTCCTAGCTCTCTTTCTATACCCTTCATCTCTATAAATGTTGTGGGGGAGAAGTCGTTGTATTCACGAAATAGCTCTATTATGATTTCCACTATTTTCTCATCCCAAAAATCTCCAATGATGGCCATTTTGGGCTACTCGACTATCCCAATATTGAATTTTTTTACTTTGATCGGTGTGGCAATAACTTATGATTCTATAGGTGGATTATTGAGCCTCTAAATTGACATCCCCACTACCCTATTATACTCCTCTTCTATACATTTTTGGCTTACCTAAGCTTGGATAAATGACAAATAACATTACCATTAGCCATTGATGAGGTCATATGATAAAGTATAATTAATTCATGCATTTTTCTGGTTTATTGAGCTAGGAGACTAAATGTTTCATGTACTAATGTTTTAATTTTCCATGTGTAACCTTTGACCTCTAGATGAGACCAACCTTTATGTACCATCTCATCCATCTGGTACTTATGTGTCAGATTGCCACTGTCTAAATCTGGTACCAAGCACACCTTCCATTCAGATCCGGTACCGAACCATCCACTATTGCGATCCGGTACCAACGGACGCAAACTGTTCTAGTCTGGTACCAACCACTTGCATACTGTTAGGATCTGGTACCATTTATCGAATCTCACCTATCACGATCCGGTACCAATATAGGAAGCAAAATATACCAAGTTTAGCTCCAGATCATGCCCAAGATAATCGTTAGATGTTTGTTGAATCATCAAATCTCTAGCAAGGTTATGTTAAGCTAGTTTTTTTATTTGCTTCATCCTCATACACTTTGTGTCATGAGGATGAAGCTTAAAATATGTAACCGAATATATAAATTTGATAATTGACTGATTTGCTAAAGATTTCACCTCCTTGTGTTTCAGGACTAAGACTGTTTAAATAGTCATGGCAAGGATGGTGGAGGTAGTAGAGAGTCGATTGAAAGAAAGCTTACTATAGACTCCAGTCGCTGACCTATTAAAGGCAAGGGCCCACCGCCCAACAAAGGTTAGCATCCTTATAGATTATTGTTAGTAGTTTATTTCAATAGTATAAATGTTAGACTAGATGAAACTTTGATCTTTTTAGATGATAGAAATATAGTTCAGTTTAGGCTTCGATTTCTTAGAGATCTTTTTGCATATGATCTCTTTCTGTTGTTATGAATTTGATTTCATTTCATGGACATAAATGTTGGCAGTGGTAATCGGACATATTTGAAGGAGAACTAGTGAAGTTCACAACAACACATTGTGAACCACAACATACTCAGTATATTGACTATTGAACTACCCATGCTATGTCTTGATGATTTATGTGTGATTTCCCTTTCAGAAGTGTGGTTTCATAGTTAGTTTTTTGGGTTATATAGTAGAGTTGATCTGTCAAAATAATTCCATCTCATACTTGCATGTGCCATAATGGAGTAGATAGTCTCTCTCTGAAAGACAACCAAAGTGTGTTTTGATTTGCTAGTTTGTTTATTTCCAGCATGCATAATCTAGAATAGTTCTATACTCATGACATTAGAATTACCTTTCTTACTCGTGTCTTGTAACTCTATTGATTATGAATCCTGAATTGATAATTAATGAGTGCATTATATTACACATATAAGTAGCACAACATTTTGGCGCCGTTTTCGGGGAGTTGCAAATGGTAGGAAGTGATTTTTAGCTTAGATTGTTTGCATAGTTTTTGAATGCTTTTAAAGGATGCTAGAGGGAGGAGGATAAAATGTTTAAGACGTGAGTGAAGAGCCACA
>ML778232.1:2156534-2305405 GCA_009831015.1 Picea engelmannii | reverse complement strand
AGAGATCCCTGCTTAGAAAGAAAGGAATCAGATTGCCTTGTTCTCTGTAGACTTCAATCTCACAAGTGTGCTAAACAGAAGTAAGGCTCAAGGCTCCTGCTTAGACAGAAAGGAGCTAAGTGTCTTGTTTTCTGTTAGATAAGGGTTCATTGTTTTTCTGCACTATTGCTTTTATAAAAGAGTGTTAGCACTGATTCTTTGTTTGAGAGTAAGGGTCCTGTTCTCTGATTGCAAGATAGTTGTTCTTACCCATTGCAATGTTATTTTAAATGTAATCCAGGATTCTTAATTTGAACCATAAGGAATTGCAATAGGGAGATTACTTTCCTGTGATTTAATCCAGAGCTTYAGTTCATTCCAGCAAGAATAGATAGAATAATTTTCTTTACTACAACACTAAGTGCTTTTGGAATTGAGCATATATAGTGCGCAGCTATCTTTGAAACAAAAGACTTCCCTGGGTTGATAATTTATGTTTCACTTGGTTGTTTGAATTTAACTAAGCAATTATAGTGACCAACAGTAAGAGGTGTCAAATCCCTATCCAAAACTAAGAAGACTAGCATTTACCATCAAGGTCTTATTAAGATGTCAGTTTTACATAAAATCAGGGAGCAAAGGATTAGCTAGAAAATCCTCATCACTCAATACCTTCCCACAGAAAAAAAAAAAACCTGTAGAGGAAGCTCAGCATGCTACAGAGAAAGATAAGGAACCTCAAAAGAAAAAGGGCAAGAAAGATAAGGTAACTCCATCATCATCCAGAACAGTGAGCCAAAACGATAAATCTAGTAAATAAGCAGGGCCCTCTTCCACAGTCAATAAGATTTTTAAAAGTCAAGAATTAAAAGGTAAAACCAAATTAGTAGAGGAGACTTCAACAGTAGCACTTTAGGAGAAGGGTCATAAGACAAAAACTATTAGGAAAGAGAAGAATAGCTCAGAAAATAAAAGTGAATAGTCTATAGAACAATTCCCTGTAACCATTCCACAAATAGAAAAGAAGAAAAGGAATCCTGTGAGCACCCTTGATCCAATACCCCCTTGTAAAAGAACCACAAGGAGCACAGAAAAGAAAGGAAAATCAATTGTCAGTCCTCACACACATGAAGATCAAATAGATCTTACCTCCCCTTCTGAATACCTATCAGTCCAGGATGACATCCCTAGCTTGACTGAGGAACAAGTCACTATTACTTTATGTGGGATGAGGGAGGAAGTGGAGGAAAGAGAATACATCCAACCAGAAACAATGGAGTCAACAGGGACCTTAACAAAAGAACAGATGAAGAAAAATATTGGGGAGCTACAAAAACAAAACCAATAACTCAAACAAGAAGTGAAGGAATACCAACTATTGGACAGGTATATCAAAAAGGAAAACGAGCAATTGAAGGCAACCAATCAACAACTTCAAGATGACCATGAAGATACTTCTAATAAGCTCAATAAGGTACTAAGACTCTTACAATACATTAGGGTCATAAAAAGGGAGCTAAAAGAAGAAGCCTCGGCCATCAACATCATTGATCCATTGAAGTAAAGAATGGAGTCTCAAATTTTGAAAATTTTTGGGTTTGTTTCAGTTGCATAAGGACATGCAATGGTTTTGGCATGGGGGAATGTTGAGCCTCTAAATTGACATCCCCACTACCCTATTATACTCCTCATCTATACCTTTTTATCTTACCTAAGCTTAGATAAATGACAAAGAACATTACCATTAGCCATTAATGAGGTCATAAGGTAAAGTATAATTAATTCATGCATTTTTGTGGTTTATTGAGCTAGGAGACTAAATTTTTCATGTACTAATGTTTTAATTTTCCACATGTAACCTTTCACCTCTAGATGAGACCAGCCTCTCTATACCAACTCATCCATCTGGTACTTATGTGCCAGATTGCCACTGTCTGAATCTAGTACCAAGCACACCTTCCATTCAGATCTAGTACCGAACCATCCACTGTCGTGATCCGGTACCAATAGCCACATACTGTTCTAGTCTGGTACCAACCACTTGCATATTGTTCAGATTCGGTACCATTTACCGAATCTCACCTGTCACGATCTAGTACCAATGCAGGGAGCAAAATATACCAAGTTTAGCTCCAGATCATGCTCAAGATAATCATTAGATGTTTGTTGAATCATCAAATCTGTAGCAAGGTTATGTTAAGCTAGTTTTTTTTATTTTCTTCATCCTCATACACTTCGTGTCATGAGGATGAAGCTTAAAATATGCAACCGAATATATAAATTTGACAATTGACTGATTTGCTAAATATTTCACCTCCTTGTGTTTCACGACTAAGACTGTTTAAATAGTCATGGAAAGGATGGTGGAGGTAGTAGAGAGTTAGCATAACACAATATGTGAAGCAATGTTACATATTGCAGAATAGGCGTTGAGTTGAATTTTAATAGAAGGATGTCAATTATTTCTAGGTCTTGATCATTTATGAATGAATGTGAGTTGAGTTGTTAGCATAGTTTGATTCTATGTTTTGAAATTTGAGTAAGAGGAATGCGTGGATTGAAAGAAAGCTTATTGTAGACTCCAGTCGTTGACCTGTTGAAGAGACAAGGGCCCACCGCCCAACAAAGGTCAACATCCTTATAGATTTGTTTTAGTAGTTGATTTCAATAGTATAAATGTTAGACTAGCTGAACTTTTGATCTTTTCAAATGATAGCAGTATAGTTCAGTTTAGTATTCAATTACTTAGAGATATTTTTGCATATGCTATATTTCTTCTTTTATGAATTTGATTTAGTTTCATGGACATAAATGTTGGCAGCAATAATCAGACATATTTGAAAGAGAACTAGTGAAGTTCACAACAACACATTGTGAACCACAACATACTCAGTATATTGACTATTGAACTACCCATGCTATGTCTTGATGATTGATGTGTGATTTCCCTTTCAGAAGTGTGATTGCATAGTTAGTTTTTTGGGTCAGATAGCAGAGTTGATCTGTCAAAAGAACTCCATATCATACTTGCATGTGCCATAATGGATTAGATAGCCTCTCTGTGAAAGAYCACCAAAGTGTGCTTCGATTTGCTAGTTTGTTTTATTTCCAGCATGCATAATCTAGAATAGTTCTATACTCATGACATTAGAATTACCTTTCTTATTGGTGTCTTGTAACTCTGTTGATTATGAATCCTGGATTGATAATTAATGAGTGCATTATATTACACATATAAGTAGCACAACATGGACCTTCCACTTCTCTTTCTCCTTCTGCTTCTGCAATTTGAATATCGTGCAGATCATCTTCATCCAGTGCTTCCTCTTGCACATGGTAATAGGACAAAAGTTCTTTAACTGTTTGTTTGTTCCGTTGTTGTTCTTTTGTGATTATTTAAACTTCTGGCTCTTTGATGAATATCACTCTTCTTATCTTCTTCAACGTGGAATCTATGTTTTGGTTCACATCCTCGAGTGAGAAAGTGACTGTAAAATTTTGTTACAATGTCATCCAGGTTGTAGTTCCTTTGCGCAATTCCTGTTCTGTATACCAATTTGCTGGTATTCCCCCTAGAGTATGTATAAAATAATGAGGCCATTCCTCTTGAGGTGTCATTTTCCATAGTGTTCTACACTCCTCCACATGTTTTGTTGGTGCTCTTTGTCCATCATACTTCTGTTGTTGTTTTTCTATTCTGTACCAAACCATATGAATAGTAACCACTTTCATTGGTACCAGTCTTTGATTGTCTCTTTGTGTGTGCCCCACCATCGTGCAGGTGTGGCATTGAGTGCTAGATCCAGTGCTAATAGTCTATGATTCTCTAAGACTTCATCTTTATATTGTGCTAATAATTTTTCCAAATCATTTACTCCATGGAAACTGGGTGGTTCTCTAATTTTTTTGCCTGCCCATCTTACTGCACGGTCTATTCTTGCACATCTCCTCGTGGATACTTCA
This sequence comes from Picea engelmannii, assembly GCA_009831015.1. Lineage (NCBI taxonomy): Eukaryota > Viridiplantae > Streptophyta > Pinopsida > Pinales > Pinaceae > Picea > Picea engelmannii. The sequence goes on along the minus strand of ML778232.1, from coordinate 2,301,463 downwards.
TGTAGCCTTTGTTTCCAGTTCTCCAAACCAGTATATGAATTTTTTGCACAGGAAGTGATGCTCCACAAACTGATTATCCCATCTATAGCTGGGTTTACGTAATCCTCATCATGTGAAGTTGTTTTGTACAACTAGCCGATTTCCTCCAAGTCCACACAATTAGGTTCTACAAACCTCTCTCCTTCTGATGGATTTAATGGCATGATGACCCTCTATTCTTTTGACTCGAATATCATTTTCCTGGTCTTTAAGTTGATTATGGCCTGGTTTTCAAATGCCCAATCTAGACCAAGCAATGTTGGGTAAGGTGTCATGTTGTCCACTATTTCAATGACTTCAAAATATGCTTTAGTGCGCACTCCATCTAGGTCTACTGTCACTCCTTTGAGTCTGCCTATTGGTAGGACTCTGTGCTGGTTTTCTAGTTTCAATTGAACAGGTGAATATCCTAATGTAGGATCTCCCATGCATTGCCATGGCTTCTTTGGTAGTACATTAACTTAAGATCCTAGATATAGTATACTGTCTCCCATATTGAAATCTCCAATGTTGGCATTTAGTCTAAATTCCCTAATTGTTCTTCTTATTGTGTGTAGGTGATTGATAGTTTTTGTTTCTATCTTCTCTTCCGTCTTGGGTCTACATTTTTCTAGTATGTCTTGCAATAGTTTCATAGATGATGGATCACTTAATACCTTTACACATGATCTCAAAAAGCCTTTGATTGTACTTAATTGTCCCATAGACCGTATTTCAATGGTATGATCCAATAATGGAGGAATTTCATATTTGAGTGTTTCCTTGCTTTGTTGTGTAATTGAAGTCGTCACAATATCTTCCTTCTAAAATTCTTGATGGGCTTGCTTTAATATCTCTTTTTCCTTCTGCATGTCGAACTTCTTCCTTGGTTTGTCGTTATTTTTCACCCATTGATTTTGTGTTGGCGCTTGTCAAACAGTGTCATCCCCTGTTTTCACTCCTCCGTGAGTAACTATATTAATATTCCATCCTTCATCCCTTGCTTCAGCAGAAATCCACTGAAAATTCTATTTGTTCTGATTCCTCTTTTCCTGAATCTTTACTAGTAGTGTTGGACATTCTTCTGTATCATGGTCCGATGCGCGACAATAAATACAATTTGCTAGTGGAAGTGGACATTCCCTTGCGTAATCTCATGGTTGTTGACAATTGTGACACACCACTGGTACTCTACCTCATCTAAAACCCCCTCAGGGTTGTCCTCCACCTCTGTAGCCTGCTTGATCTCCTCTCAGAGCATTATACTGATGCACCTGATTGCACTACGTAGTATTATACTAAGGTTGTGTCGTGTTGTACTGTGGTTGCAGTTTATTATATGGTTGTTGTGCAGTATTATACTATTGTTGCACAATGTTGTATGGAGCTGGAGCTTGATTAAAATGTGGTGTGGCTTGCTCAGTCACCATTTATGCCTGCACTCTATATGCGTTTGATGTCCTTTCTTGCATCAACTCCATAGTTCTGCAATCTTTGTCATAGTGGCCCAATGACTTGCAAAAGGTGTAATATGAGCTCTTCAGGACTGTTTGGTATTTCTACATCATTGTGTAGTGATAAGGGTCGTGACCCAGTTTCTTGCAGATTTTGCACCACAATCCTCCTATTGGTAGTGGGTTTGTCATTCTTGATGTCGTATACTACGCAAATTTTGGGAATTCATTCTTGTGGTGTCCTTCCATCCTTCATGTAGTACACCAAATGACTTCTCATTTGTATTTGTTCTTATTCTGGTTTAGCTGAAAAGTTAATTTCTTCAAATCCTCCTTTAGTTCTTCAATAGCTAGGTCTGTTTACTAATATTGATTTTCTTCCAACTATAAGGCTACCTGCAAATCTTCTGCTTGTGTTTGGAACTTCTATTATCACAAAGGGTATTTTAAGTGTGGTAACGGCGAATTGACAAACAAGTGTCTGTGATGCATCTCAGTCATGAGATACTTCAACATCCCCTTTAGTCACTTGAATCTCTTATCAATCTCCCATATGGACTCTCCTAGTTTATGTCAGATTTCTATCATCTTGTTCATGTATTGATCCTCTGAGCTTGGATTCTAGAACTCATTTATCAATAACCTCTTAATGTCTTCCAATGTCCTTGTTTTCCCAAGAGCATTGTTTGCATCTAAAATCATGTACCAGTCTAGTGAACGATCTTTTAGCGTAATAGCTAGCTGCACAAGTTTGGTATCTTCATCAATGATTTGTATTGCTTCCCAGATATTTTCACAAATAAACAAATGTTTCTCAAGGTCTTATGTTTCTTCTCCTTGAAATTCAGGTAACTTGATGGTGGTATCGTGTCTTTTCATTATGAATGTTGAACTACTACCTTCTCACGGTGTAGATACCTAACTAGTGTTGTCTGATTTGACTCCTCGATCTGTTGTTCCTTGTGTAGATGTACTCCTTTCTTTCTGACTGATTCTGAACTTCGGTTGTCTAAACGATGGTGTTCTCTTTGGTGTATTAGTCGCACATGGGTTTATGGGTTCCACACTGACATTAATATGGATAGGATGGCTACCTTCTCCTCTCTCTCTTGAACCTCTCGTCTTTCACTCATATGTTGCATGAAGGATTTCCTCAATCTTCTCCACATCCTGGAAATCCTCTACCTCTTCCTCATCACTTTCCAATCCTTCCCTCATAGCTATAGCTCTCTTCTTGGTATTCACCTTGTATTGGTAGGGTGCTCCACTACGCATCTTTCCCGTTGTCGCAAAGATCCACTTGATCTGGTTGTCATCTATCCTGATTAGATCCAAGGGTTCCTCCTCCTTCTTTCCCTTTTCCTTTCCTCCTTATATTTCTCCTCTTTCTATCAGTGCTTGCCCCCATCTCCCATGCATGCAAGGAAGTTCATCTGTTTGACTCCAATGTCATTACACCTTTGTTATATAAAAATATCTTAATCGAAGTATAGAGTGATCAAATGTACCTTCCTCAAGGTCCCCATAGAAACTCTTTCTCCATTGCACTGTACGACTTTGCTATGTCTACTGCAAACTCTATGATAAAACCTACCACAATACTATCAATCCAAAAGTCTACTATGCAGGTGAACTTGTTGTTGGTTTGTTGAAGCTGCTCAATATGTACTGGGGTCCAATCTAGCTTTCGAATCCAGTTCGTTGCATGGTTATCCTTCAACCTTTGTATCCACTCTTGTAATAGATGTGGAAAATCATAGAAAAAGACTTTGTGTAAATCAGTAAACATGTATTTCTCAAGATATTTGTGAGGTGTTAGTCTAGAGTTTCTATTGTCTTTTTGTGAAAAGTCTAGTTCCTTAGTTCTTATCCAAGTTTCAATCTCTTCTTTTGTGAGATTCCGCAGCCTCAACATTCCCTCCTAATGGCTCATTGGTCTCTTCCCTAACCTTTTCTTAATCTTCTTCCGACGGATCTTCGAGTTATCTTCTCTACTCAATCCTTTGTTGCTCCTACCAATGACAATGGAACCATTTGTTGGTTACTTATCTCCTATATTGCCTGAGTTTATTGACCCAAGGTTCATGTCTATTTGGGGTTCCAACAAATCCTCTAAAACTATTGGTCCTCCTGGTAAACCAGAAGGAAGCATAGCACACAGAATGCGCTGCGCAGTCTCACCCAAGATAGCTTTAATGGGTGACTTTAATACGGAGGTGTTTACAGCCTAGGATTGAGTATGAGATAAGTGGGATAAATATTGAACCATTATTATGAATTGTAAATACAACATACTGTTATTCACGATTTATGCAGTAGATCCATAGGTTTATTCCCTTAATATGACAAAAGTACTTAAAGATACAATATAATAATTCATGCATTAAACATAATAATAACTGCTTCATACAATATAGAGATGTAAACATTCATCACATAACATAGATATTACCGTGGTTCACCCCTTCTTGGGGCTACTTCCACAAAGATTTGGCTCTCAGCTCTTTTATTATATTTTGTTTGCATCTACAACATTGGGCACTTACAACTCCTCTCTGATGGGTAGGATCTATGTGAGGCAAACTAGATCGCACCAGGATCCTCAGCTTGCAATCTAATCCTCAATATCTACCTTTTCTCATCTCTTCAAGCTCAATAGATTACCAAATAAGTCTTACAACAAAACATTACATATCGCATCAACTCATGTGTAACTTACAATAGAATAATAGTACTCCGAAGTGAACCGACCATGTCGCCTTACAATCTATATTTATACATTCCAGGCTCTTCAGCCATTTACAATACCTTACCAAAATCCTAACCCTACCATCATTAATTCTTCTTCTGCATTCACGCATGTTGTTCTTCCTTCCAGTTGTCGCTTCCCTTGTGCACACCTTCCTTCCATGCACACTTGTTGTGTTTCCTTCTAGCAGTTTCTTCTCTTGTGCACTCTTTCTTTTCCAAAAATGACATGATTTTCCTCTTTGGCCTTCGGCCTACCTACAACACCCTGCTAGCTCCATCTAATCCTGGGCATAGACTATACTCTAACCTTAACCTCCTCCACACCCAAGTCCTAAGTGCAGTATGCCTATACCTCTTATTTAATAATGATATTTTATGGATATGACCACTCACCTACTATTTAATAATGATTTCACATGGTTTATTTATGATTATGGTATGTCGATTATGCCTTTTTATTTTAATATAAGCATAATAGTTTTGTGGATTCAATATTATTTCTATGGAATATTTATCCTTCTTTCAATGTTTTTCTTAATTCATTTTTAAATCATTTTATCTTTCACATTTCTTACCTTTTTGGTGATTTTATTTTATTTCATTGTCAGGTTTTCTCATGTCTCTCTGGGATTTCCTATTGTTTGATTTTATATTAGAAAAAATCCATGATTGAGATTTTTTCTTATGAGATTGGCATAGATTATGTATTACTGGAACACTAATCTATTTGTATGTTCTTCAATATTAGACAATTTTCTTTAGCCATTTATAGACTGGTAGTAAGCGTAAAAGGTTAAATTTCCTTAATTTTGTATTAATTTGCTTGCTTATATGGGACATGCCCCAGGTGTGGTGGAATGGAATTACCAACAAAGTGCATCCATGTAAGTGATGAGTATGAATTGGGGAGGGAGGATTTTTCCTTGCAAATATTTAAATATGTCTCATATGATATTGATGGAGGGTGGGAAAGAAAAAATATACAATTTCTGACTTCCTAGGTACACGTATGTGACTTCATGAAGTACTTCGTTGAGAAGACATTAAAATATGTTCAACATATCCATGTGTCTCGATGGAACGATGATCATTTAATAATATGAAGACATACATTTCATGTTGGTACTATCTTCTCAGTGGTTGATTTTGTTGAGAACTACACCCTTCAACCGCAAAATGAGATTCAAAGCCAGTATTATCACTCAGAGTAGGTCAACATAATGCTCCATATCACATATAGGTATGGGTCAAATAGTAATGAAGAAAACAAAGTTATATTGACGGATTATCACTTCTATATAAGAAATGATCGGTGCCATGACTTAGCTTACATACAATGTTGATTTTATCTTTTTTACAATCACCTTAAGGAGAACAACACATAGATGGATCAACATTGGATTTGGTTAGATGGTTTCACAAGCCAGTTAAAAAATGATAGTGTATTTCAATGGTTTTTTATGTTGCAAAAATAAATCAAGGTACCAAACATTTGGAACTATTTCTATTCCAAGAATGGGAAAGGGGAGCATGATGGAGTAGACACATATAGAAAAAGAGCATTATGTAGGAAAGAAATGAAGTTCACAACTACTTCCCTCATTCAATATGTGAAATCCATTGTTGAATGGTGTTCTTTAGTACTTGGAGACAGAACAAGAACCCTGGAAGACCAATCACACAGGAAAGGACATGTAAATAGATATGTTTTGGAGGTGGTCAATGTAGATCGATCACGGTGGTATGAATGAAAAACAATCTAAGGTGCTTGTGGATTCCATTCAATTCGAACATTAGACAATGCAATAGTTCAAATATGGACGAGAAAAATCTCTTGCTTATGTGGTCCATGTAGTAGTAATGAATGAGATGATTATGAATCGATAGACTAGGTTGATATATGGGATCATGTATCACTCCCCATTGGTCAATGTATAACTATGTAATTATCCTAGTTGGAGGAGGACCAGTCAAATATTTCAACAGATTATGATCATGTTTTAGATATCGGACTACTAGGTTCAGTGAAACCTTCTATTAAATTTTGAATAACTATCATCATTGTTTTACTCTTTGGTCATTTAGTGGACTCACGTGTTGGCACTCCATTTTTTTCAAGGCACATATACACAGTGATTTCACTAATAGGTAATGAATGGGGAACTAATTATTGGTTGGCATGTTTCTTAAAGGGAAATAAGACCCTCATGCGATCAATAATAGACTTCGAAGGAACTAAATTTCAGATTGGGTCGATGGTTATTAAAGGATAATATCTGACACACGATGAAAGAACACAAAATAAAGGTGGTTATGGATTTTGATATTATAGACCATGGGAAGTTTTATAGCACTTTAGAAACTTGGTTGTTGGTACAAACCTCCAACTACAAACAATGCCAGTAATAATTCATCAAAGGTACGATACTTCTATCCTTACTTTGAGGACGAGAAGTTTGTGGATAAAATCAGTATTAGAATTGATCTCAATGTTCTACTTGAATTACCATAGGTATGTCAAGGGAATAATTGATCAAATATTTCAGATTTATGAAATATTGATTTTTTCACTTGAGGCTATGGTTGTTATGGTATTCATGTATGTTTTGGTTCTTTTTTGTTGTTATGGAACTATGATTAACCTTTCCTTTCCTTGCCTTGCCTTCCCTTCCCTTTCCTTTCCTTTCCTTGCCTTGCCTTGCCAAACCATGTCTTTCCTTGCCATGCCATTCCTTGTCATGTCTTGCCTTTCCATGCCATGCCTTTCCATGCCATTCCTTTCCTTGCCTTGTCATGCCTTTTCATTCCATTTATTTCCTTTCCATTCCATACATTTCCATGCCATGCCTTGCCTTGCCTTAACATGCCATGCCTTTCCTTTCCATGACATTCATTGTCTTGTCATGCCATGACTTTTCTTTCCTTACCTTATCATTCCATGCCATGTCATTATGTGCCTTTCCATACCTTTCCATGCAATTCCATTCCTTGCCTTTCATTTCCTTGAAATGATATGCCATTTCACTACATGACTTGCCATGCCTTTCCATTCCATTCCATTCCTTTCCTTTCATTTCTTGGCCAATCCATGCCTTCCCTTGCCATGCCATGCCATGTCATTCCTTTCCCTTCCAGGCCATTCCATTCCATGCCATGCCATTCATTTCCTTTCCTTGCCATTCCTTACATTTCCTTTCTTTCCATTCCATGTGATGCCATGCCTTGTCATCCCATGCCTTTCCTTTCCATGCCATGCTATGTCATTCCTTGCATTACCTTTCCTTGAAATGCCATGCTATACGTTTCCATGCCATGCCATGTCTTACCTCACCATGCCATGCCATGCCATGCCTTTCATTTTCTTTCCTTACCATTGCAAATGTGTTGAACCTGCACAGAATAGATCTAGATAAACAATGATACACATATTTGCAGAGAGAATAGAAGAAAGAAGAAGAAGGAGAGAAACATTGGAAGAACTCTCATTAATCGTTGTGAATAATGAATAATTTACACATGATATACTTTGTATATCTCAATGAGTTTGACTTGAGGTGAAACAATGCGCCATAGTGGTTGTCTATAGTGATATGGACACACACCAGCAATTACGGGAGTGAACTGCCACCTATTCTAGTCTCTCAGGCAGTTACGGGAGTGAACTGCCACCTAGTTGAGTTAACTAGTCAACTAGTCTTCAGTTAACTGACTGAACATAGAGTAGTGAGGAGTTAACTCAGGGAATCAAGGATAATGCACCACTCTAGTGATTATATCAAGTCAAGTTCAAATTAGCATGGTGATGATCCCAATGAAACATCTAAACTCAACTCAACTAGTCAAACTGAAGTGTCAACTCAAAGAGAATATTCTCCAGGTGGAATATCCTACCCTAAAATATAGGAGACTGGATAATGACTAGTTATGAATAATAAACAAGGAATAATCTTAGAAAAAATAAATCCTAGGTGTGTGTGAAGTAACTCCAACACCCCCCCCGAACATCAATATGGTGAAAATAAAGATTGGGTCCCGACAACGAGGCCATGTTAGGTACCCAAGTGCAAAAAATACACTAAAAATAAAGTGAGGAAAGAGGGAAAACTTCATGGGAAACCCCCTTCCCCCCCCCCGCCCTCAAGGTACAATGTATGTAAAAAGAATAACTACAGTTGCTAGGAAACTATGTCCTTCATTCCAATATGACCTCACAGAGAATGGAATTTCTTGTCAGTGAAGGTCTTGGTGAAACTGTCTGTCGTATGTTCTACTGAAGGAAAGAAATGTAAGTGAATAATCCCCTCATGTAATAAGTCCTGGATGTAGTGCATGTGGATATTGATGTGCTTTGTCCACTGTCTCTGAACTGGATCTCTGCAGAACTTCAGAGTGCTCTGGTTGTCACACCAGATGACGATCGACTGATGAAACTAAATTCCCAACTCAGTGAGAAAATGTTGTAGCCACATAGCCTGAATGGTTATGTTAACTACCCCTCTGTACTCTGCCTCAGTTGGAGATAGAGAAACGACATCTTGCTTCTTTCTCGACCAATAGATAGGCCCAAAACCAAGACTGGGTGACTAACCAGATTCGGACTTGCGATCAATGCTATTGCCAACCCATTCGGAATCAGTAAACCCAATGAGATCTAATGTAGAGTCTTCTACATAATGAATCCAAAAGGTGATGGTTCCCAGTATGTATCGAAGGATATGCTTTGCATATTTCCAATGTAGCTCATGCAGCTCCTGAATGAACCTGGAAACTATGCCAACTGCATATGAGAGGTCATGTTTAGAGTGTGTGAGATACAACAAGATCCCCACTATTTTTTTGTACAGTGTGTTGTCAACTAGTAGAGTCTCCCTGCCATCCTCAAGTTTGACTCCTGATAGGAAAGAAGTCGGAGTAGACTTGCAATCTGTCATGTCAAATCTCTCAAGGAGATCTTGTGAATACTTGGATTGAGATGGTTTGATGCCTGAGGCATCCTGACTGATCTCAAGTCCAGGGAAGAAGTATATCGGACCTGTTTCCATCATCAAAAACCTGTCATGAAGAATCCTCTTGACTGCAATAATCGTTGAAGTCGAGCAATAGGTGATCAACAAATCATCAACATATAGAACTAAAATTAGAAGTGAATTAGTCATCCTGAGCATGTATACATTTGGGTCTGATTTACAATGTACAGAGTTCTGTCACAACAGGTAGGATTCCATCTTGGCATACCATGCCCTCGGAGCCTATTTGAGGCCATAAAGTGACTTCTTTGGTCGACAGACCAAAGATGAATCCTGCATAAATCCTTGGGGCTACTCCATGTAGATCTCCTTAGAGATATCACTGTGAATAAATGCATTCTTCATGTCCATATAATGGACTTCACATCCCTTGGTTGCCACAATGGAAAGTGCCAATCGTATGGAATCCATCTTCACTATTGGAGTGAAGGTCTCATCATACTCAATACCATGAACATGCTGAAAGCCTTTGGCAATAATCCTGGCTTTGTGTCTAGTGATATGTCCATCAGTTGTTCTCTTGGTCCTATAGACCCATCTGTATTTGACAAGTTTCCTCCCAGAAGGAAGGGGAACCAGATCCCAAGTCTGGTTCTCAAGGAGGGAGTTGTACTCCTCCTGCATGGCAGATTCCCAAAAGGGATTTCTAGCAGCCTCGCCATAAGACTGTGGATCTGAAGACTGAACCAATAAAATATGCCTAGAAGGCAATGGTTCAGTGGTAGTGAGTGAAACAAGAGGCTCCTCAAAATTAGTTTGAGTCCTCCTAGTATCGGTTGGATCACCTACGAGATCCCCTGCATCCTGAAGAGTAGTATGTGCCCACTTGGGCCTCTTCTCTAGCTATGCAACTGCATCTGGATTCTTTGACTCTAAATCTGACTGTACTAACTCTGAATTTTAATTTGAATCCTCTGATTCCTTTGATTTATAACTCTCATATAAATAAGATTCATCATGTGCATGCTCATAATCTCAGATAGGTGGAAGAGTGAAGGTGTCTGCATGTGGCTCCTAAGGTACATGCAAGACACTTTCCTCGAATTGGACACTATGCTCAATGATGAGCCGATATGAGGAAAGATCAATAAGATAATATCTCTTCACACCATCAAGGTATCCAACAAAAATGCACTCAGTGCTCTGTGGATCAAGTGCCTTCCTCTTTTCAAATGGAATCTGGGCCCATGCACGAGAACCAAAAATGCGAAAGTGGGGCACTTCCGGTTTGAGGCTGCTCCAAGACTCGTAGGGGGTCTTATCCTTGATAGATCTACGGGGAGATATTTTTTGGATGTATGTTGCACAGTTAAGTGCTTCGGCCCATAGTCTCTGTGGTAGTGACTTTGCATGTAGCATGCAAGATGCCATCTCCTTTAGAGATCTGTTTTTCCACTCAACAACTCCGTTTTGCTGTGGAGTGCAAGGAACTGTATGCTGCAACCAAATCCCCACCTCATGGAAAAGATTATGGATCTCATGATTTACATACTCTCCTCTGTTATCAGTTTGGAAGACTTTGATCTTCTTTCCGAACTATGTCTCAACTAGGGCTTTGAAATCTTTGAGGTGTTGAAAGATTTATGATTTTTTCCTAAGAAATTAGATCCAAGTAAAACTTGAGAAATCATCAACAAAGATGAGAAAAAACCTCTATTTTCTAATCGATGGATGTAGAAAAGGACCCATGAGGTCACTATGGATCATATCTAAAGGTGTGGAAGCTCGCTGAGAATTTCCCTTGTCAAATTTCTCTTGAGGGTGTTTTCCAAGAACACATCCATCAGATACTCTCTTGGAGAAATGGATGTATGGTAGACTGTCAACTAATCTATTCTTGCTAAGTTGTTGCATGTATCTGAAATTCAAATGTCCAAACCTTTCATTCCATATCCTACTACTTTCATCAACATGAGTAAGCAGTAAAGCAGAATCAGGTTCAATGAATTCAGAAAATGTATACAATCTAGACTAATGATTTGCCTCACAGATTGCAACCCTAGAGTTGGTTTGCATGTCATAGTTGTCCATGACATTTGGTGTGAATACGACTCTCTTTCTAGTGCTGGAATTTGTCATTTGATACACGGAGAGAAGGTTGACAGAAAACTTGGGAACATGCAGCACATTCTCGAAACTTCCATTGGTGAGTTCAATCCTTCCTTTGTTGGTGACTTCGATAGAAGAGTTGTCCCCCATCAGAATGGGAGGAACTTTGAATGCATCCAAAGAATAATATACTTCTTTTGAGGCATCCATGTGATGTGATTCTCCTGAATCTACGATCCAAGCATCAAGAGAGGAGTTGATGGCAATCAAGGCATGGCTAGAATTTCCTTTCTTGGAATTTAGATCTTCTAGCTTCTTGTTTTTTGCACCCTCGAGGATGATATATCCAAGGTTGTTTTGATGAAGTATCTGAGACATTAGATGTATTTTATTTTCATGCATGCGGATTCCGAATGGAATCCTTTGTGACAGTATGTGCCTTTCTCTCCTTTTCTTCCCTTTTCTCCTTTGGATCTGGAGGCATTGGTGAAGGGTTTTGTGTACCCTTCCTTCTTCGTATGTGAATGATCTTTTCAATTATATTTATCTTTAGATTTCTGATATTTGTGGCTGCCATCATGCACAGTGAGTGCATGAACCCTTGGGCCTTTGTTTGCACCCATGTTGATGAGCTTGGTTTGCTCTTGTGTCAAGGATTCGATAAATTCCTCAAGAGAAGGCATCTTCCAGGTGGCTCCAGAGGTGAATCTAACAGTATGGAATGTAGATACAAATACAAAAAATTTAGGACCAATCTTGGAGAGAATGGTGAGAACCATTTGTTTCTCCTCCGTCGATTGATCAACCCCGCAAGCTTTAAGTTGCGACAGTAAATCCTTGAATTTTGTAAAGAAATATTGGATATTGTCAAAGATTTTTGGATCCAATGTGAGAAAATCCACCTCCAGCATGTGTCCCATCATCTCATCCTATTTTCCAAAGATCCCTTCCAATATTTTCCAGGCTTCATTGGGAGTCTTACAGGAAGATATGTGAAAAAGGAGACCGGGAGAGATAAGACTGCAAATTGTTCTGAGTGCCTCATCCATGCGATTTAAGTACTTGGATTTTTCTATGTCTGATGTCAGTTTTGTATATGTATTCATGGTTAACCTATACAACCCTCTAGATCGGAGATGTATGGCTATTTTCTCCTTCCATGCAAAATAGTTGTAAGGTGTAAGAATGAATTCTTTTTGGAATTCCATCTTTCCACTGTCTTCAATCTTTTGTACCTACAAAAAATTTTGGTGTAGCTTTTTCTTAGAATTCCGTCAACTCTGATACCATGTAAATGTGTTTAACATGCACATAATATATCTATCTAAACAATAATACACATATTTGTAGAGAGAATAGAAGAAAGAAGAAGAAGGAGAGAAATATTGGAATAATTCTCATTAACCGTTGTGAATAATGAATAATTTACACATGATATACTATGTATATCTCAATGAGTTCGACTTGAGGTGAACCAATGAGCCATAGTGGTGTTCTAGAGTGATATGGACACACACCAGCAGTTACGGGAGTGAACTGCCACCTATTCTAGTCTCTCAGGCAGTTACGGAAGTGAACTGCCACCTAGTTGAGTTAACTAGTCAACTAGTATTCAGTTAACTGATTGAACATAGAGTAGTGAGGAGTTAAATCAGTGAATCAATACTAATGCTCCACTCTGGTGATGATACCAATTCAAGGTCGAATTAGCATGGTGATGATCCCAATGCAACATCTAAACTCAACTCAACTAGTCAAACTAAAGTGTCAATTGAAAGAGAATATTCTCTAGGTGGAATATTCTCCCCTAAAATATAGGAGACTCGATGAATAATAAATAAGGAATAACCTTAAAAAAATTAATCCTAGGTGTGTGTGAAGTAACTCCAACAACCATTCCATTCCATGCCTTTCCATGCCATCCCATTATTTTCCATGCCATACTATGCATTTCCTTTCCTTTCCATTCCATTCCATTCCATGACATGCCTTGCATTCCTTTCCTTTCCTTTCCATGCCATGTCTTGCCTTTCCTTTCCATTCCATGTAATTTCATGTCATTCCTTTCCATGCCTTGCCATGCCACGCCATTTCTTGCCTTTCCTTTCCAATCCATGCCTTGCCTTTCCATGTCATGTCATGCCATTCCTTGTCCTGCCTTGCCTTGCCATGTCATGCATTGCCTTTCCATTCCATGCATTATCTTGCCATTCCATGAAATTCCATGTTATTCCTTACCACGCCATGCCTTTCCATGACTTTCCTTTCCATTCCATCCCTTTCCATGCCATGCATTTCCTTTCCATTCCATGCCATGCCATGCCTTGCCTTTCCATACCATGCCTTGCCTTTCCTTTCCATGTCTTGCATTTCCTTTCCTTTCCATCCCATGTCATTCATTTCTATTCCATGGATTTCCTTGCCTTTCCATGCCATGCCTTTCATTCCCTTTCCTTCCCATTCCATTCCATGCCTTCCCATGCCATGCCTTGACATGTCATTCCTTTCCTTTCCATGCAATGTGATGCCTTTCATTTCCTTTCATTTCCATGCCATGCCACACCTTTCCATGCCATGTCATTCCATGCCTTTCATTTCCTTACCTTTCCATGTCATTCCATGTCTTTCTATGCCATTCCTTTCCATTCCATGCCTTTCCTTTCCATGCCATTCATTTCATTTCCTTTCCTTCCCATCCCATGCCAATCCTTTCCATGCCATGTCATGCCTTTCCATGACATTCCTTTCCATGTCATGCATTTCCTTACACTTCCATGCCATGCCATCCCATTCATTGCCATTCCATGACCTGCATTTCTCTTCCATGCCATGACATGTCATGCCATGCCTTTCCATGCCATCCCATGTCTTTATTTTCCTTTCCTTTCCAAGCCATGTCATTCCATGCCATACCTTTCTTTGCCATGTTATTCCATGCCATACCTTTCCTTACCATGCCATTCCTTTCCTTTCCATTTCATGGAATGCCATGCCATGCCATGACTTCCCATGCCCTTCCTTGCTATATCATGACATGTCATGCCATGCTTTGTATTTCCATGCCATTCCTTACCTTGCCTTTCCATGTCATGTCATGCCAATCCATGCCTTTCCTTTCCATACCATGCCTTTCCTTTCCATGCCATGCCATGCAATGCCATGTATTTCCTTTCCTTTACATGCCATGTCATACCTTTCCAGGCCAGTCCTTTCCAAGCCATGCCATGCCATGCCATGCCTTTCCTTACCTTTCCATGACTTTCCTTTCCATGCCATGCCATTCCATGCCTTGCATTTCCTTTCCTTTCCATGTTTTTCCATGCCATGCCCTACCTTTCCTTACGATGTCATGCCTTTCCATGTAATGCCTTGTATTTCCTTTCCTTGACATGCCATGCCATGCCTTTCCATGACTTGTGCATGTCTTTACATGCCATTCCTTGCCTTTCCATTCCATGCCATGTCATGCCTTGCATTTCCTTTCCATGTCATTCCATGCCAAGCCATACCTTTCCATGTCATGCCATTCCATGCCTTTCCTTTCCTTTCCATGACATGCCATGCATTTCCTTTCCTTTCCACACCATTCCATGCCTTTCCATGCCATGCCTTGACTTTCCTTGCCATGCCATGCCATGCCATCCTATGTCATGCCTTTCGTTTCAATTCCATTCTTTTCGTTGACATGCCATTCCCTTCCATGCCATTCCCTTCCATACCATTCCTTTGCAAGCCATTCCATGCCATGTATTTCCTTTCCATGCTATTCCTTTCCAAGCCATATGATTCCATGTCTTTCTTTCCATGCCATGCCTTGCCTTTCCATTCCATGCCATGTGATGCCTTGCATTGCCTTTTATTTCCATACCATTCCATGCCTTGCCTTGCATTTAATTTCCTTTCCATGCCATGCCATTCCATGCCTTTTCATTCCATGCCTTACCTTTCCATGCCATGCCATGCTATAGCTTGTCTTTCCATGCCATTATATGCCATGCCTTGCATTACCTTGCCTTTCCTTTCCTTTCCTTTCCTTTCCTTTCCTTTCCATACCATGGCATGAATTTCCATGCCATGCCTTTCCTTGCCTTTCCATGCCATGCCTTGAAATTCCATGGCATTCCTCTCCATGTCATGCCTTTCCTTGTCTAGCCTTACAAGTTGTTAAATTGTCAATCATATGTAATAAGCACTAAGAAAAACCCTAGTCCTTGAGATCCTGCAAAAAACACTTTTTCGTGCAATGGAATGATGACAAAGTGGCCCCACTAGATGAAACTTGATGCATTGGTGTTGTGATAAATATTATTCTGTGGACAGGATAAGCTCCCCTTTGGACCAAGAACCCTATCTTCGGTCCAAAGACAAAATTAATCAAATGGTTGCTAACATCCCTATAGATATAAAACAATAAAACAAGCAAGAGAGAAGAAGAATGTGGCGTACCTTGTTGCGATTTTTGTCCACACTACTCCAATCCTTGGGCTTGATCTACAAGCTCCTCAATGCAACTGAAATCCTGCAAATACTAGAAAAGGAAGTCTTCCTCCTACTCTATATGATTAGACAAAGTAGATCTATATACAAATACTGAAACAACATTAGATAAGAAAATGTAGAACACATAAACTTGAAGGGAATAGGCCAAGTTATCATTAATTGGAAAGCCAAAGAAGGCTCTTACAAATAATTGTTCCCCCCTTTTCCTTGGAAATACCTTTAATATATAGGCTTTGAGAGGTGAAACCACCATGAGAAAATGAAGTACATGGTTTAGGATATGTCTCATTAAGGTTGAGATCTGATCCTAATATTAATCCATAGCATAGGTGTCAAACAAAACCAACCTCATCCCAAGAGATCTGACCCTTAGAAAGAGGTGGATTATCTCATGATTCCCTCTAACAAGACTGGAGCTCCCCCAACATTGAAAATAGGGAGCCATACTATACATTTTCACTCCTATAACATGGAAAAGGGGCACTAGTCCATGATGTGGCACTCCCCTGGCATGGCAAGAGGGGTGCCACCCTTCATAAATTCCCCAAAAAAGGTCGGTTTTCCAAGAAAAAGGTGTGCTTTTGGCCTTGAAATGGTGGGTTTCTTCCTCCAATATGACTTAAGGATTGTGAAAAATGTTCTTATGGTGTCAAGGGTTTCTGGCACTTATAAAAATGAATGAGACACTTGTCAAGGTGCATACGATACTTGCAATAGTGCATGTGACACCTAACAAGGTGCATACATCACTTTGTGAGACTTGCGACACTTAGGGTGTGAAACTCATGTGTGACATTTTTGTGTGTAACATATTCCCCATAAAGTGTGAGGTCAGAAGAAAAACTAATAGTTGAAACACTTTACAAATTCTTCAGTGCAAGGGTGCTGGAGTAGGAGAACCTAGAATAAGCTACAAAAAATTATCACTCAGTATACAAATATGTTCCATTTTCGAGGAAGGAATACCTATGTTTGCAATACGAGATGACTCAAAGAATCATTGTCGACCAATACATTATGGATCCATGAGAATAATAACTAAGGATATGGCCACCAGAGATACAATGTGGATCCATACATCCATGACATGAACTGATCACAGCCACAAAAAATACACAATGGTGCTATGAGATGACAAAACATAGCCATGCATCAATACAATGTGGATCTATGTGACAATATATATATTAATAATATTTGCAGCATGGTTACTGTAATGAAATATTTTACATGCTTAAATTATCTCCATTGCATGAAAGGAAAATCACTTAACAGAGTGAGTGGCCAACCCAGGTTCTTCGTCTCGATCCCGAAATAGTATGAATCTAGCCATGTGAATAGACGAGTTGATATCGAACATGGTAGAAAGAACTTGATTATCGATCATTGACTTAAACCATTAAAAACGTCTAAAGGAAATCACCAATGATGACAATGAATGCCAAGGTACCTTATTACATTCCAGTGAATGTGAATAAATGAGATAAGGTTGAACATTTGTGGAATCATCCAGTCAGAGGTCAATCATGTAAACCTATTGTCGAAAGTGGGGAGGCCTTCCATTGAGGCATGTAGGTCCCAAGGTACTAACGATTTTCTAGGTCTAATTCCTAGATAATGTCTTGAATTCAATAGGAACAGACTCATTGAAGGAGGGCCATGATGTATCTCCCATCATAGACATGAAAATGACACAGGAGAGTGATGTGATATGATGGATTGAATGAGTATGGACCAACATAGAAAACAAAAATTGGTAATACTACAGATGGATGGTTTGAAGTGAAACTTCCATTGAACATTATGAAGCATGACAAGTGACTTGAGGATTACCAAGAATGTAATGTGATGAAAATAAGAGCACTCTTCAACTAGAAAGAAAAACGTATGATGAAACATGGAATTTGTATGAATCAAAGAAAAACATATCACCCAAATGTAAGATGATATCCAAATAGGTCCCATGTTCAAGGGAGAGAATAACTTCCATAAAGGATTCCGAAAAAATTTGACCCACTTCCTTCAAATTTTCGGCAAGGCAAGGCATGACATGGCAAGGCCTGACATGGGATGGAAAGGAAAGGAAATGAAAGGCATGAAATGTCATGGCATATAAAGGAAATGAATGGCATGGAAATTCAAGGAATGGAATGGCATGGAAAGGAAAGACATGGAAAGGCATGGCATGGAAAGTCAAGGAATGGCACAACATGGGATGGAATGGAATGGTAGGGAAAGTAATGGAAAGGAAAGGCGTGGAATGAAAATGCATGGCATGGTAATGAAAGGCATTGTGGGGCATGGAATGACATGGAATGGTAAGGAAATCCATTGCAATGCATGCCATTACATGGCATGGATGTGCAAGGCATGGCTTGGCAAGGAAAGGTGATGCAAGGCATGTCATAGCATAACAAGGGATGGCAAGGCATGGAATGACATGACATGGCATGGAAAGGAAAGGAAAGACATGGAATGGAATGGCATGGAAAGGAAATCCAATGCAAAGAATGGCATGGAAAGGCATTAGCATGGCATGTAAAGGCATGGCATGTCATGGAAAGGCATGGAATGGAAAGGCATGTGATAGCATGGAAAGGAAAGGAAATGAAAGGCATGACATCAAAAGGAAAGGCATGGAATGGCATGAAAAGGAAAGGCATGGCGTGGAAAGGAAAGTCATGGCATGGAATGGAAAGGCAAGGAAAGGCATGGCATGGAAAGACAAGGCATGTCATGGCATGGAAATGAAAGGAATGTCATGGCAAGGCAGGGCATGTCATGACAAGTCAATGCAATGAAGGCATGACATGGCATGACAATGCAAGGAAAGGAATGGAAAGGAAAGAAAAATCATGACATGGTAAGGCGTGGCATGGCATGGAATGGAAAGGAAAGGAATGGCATGGCAAGGAAAGGCATGGCATGGCAAAGAAAAACCAATTTATTGGATGAAAATAAAATTTGTGATATAAGTTTAAGTCATATGGCCTTACAAACAATGTGTTTTATTTCTTGGGATAAGAAATGTTCCTTTTTTTGTGATGTTTGTTTCATTGCAATCCACACTTTGATTTGAACTTTTCCTTGCATTATATTATGTAAAGATATAAATTTATTGTTGTATAGGTTAAAATGGGAAGCTACATGGAAAGACATGTAAAGAGGGATTAGTCCATTTTATATCATAGTTGTGTTCTGGGGATTTGTAAATGTAATAACCTATATTTTTTCCTTACAAGGTTAGAAATTTGATTTTCACTTATCTTAGTGATTCATAGCTTAGTATTTGTTTACTTTATTTAGAATAATATATACATTTGATATGTATACATCTAGATCCATTTATGTGTTGTGGGATATTAATTTTATTGTTATATGTTTATGATGATGATAGATTTGTAATTTGTTTAAACATGCAAATTGAAATTTGGAACTTTGGTATGTGGATACAACTAGTTCATATTTATGTATAATATATGCAAGGAATCATGTAAATAAACACACATTTCTTAATTGAACATTAATACAGATAAGGGTTCTCATATGAAATTTGTAGAGTATATGCATGGATATGAGCTATGCCATATCCAAATGACTATAATGTTGAGGTGACTAAGGAATGGAATGGCATGGCATGGAAAGCAAAGTAATGGAATGACATGACAAGGAAAGGCATGGAATTGGAATGAAAGGCATGAAAATTCAAGGCAAGGAAAGGCACGGAAATGCATGGCATGGAATGGCAAGAAAAGACAATGCAAAGCATGACATGACATGGCATGGAAAGGTAAGGCATGTCATGTAATGTAATGGTATCAAAAGGCATGGAAAGGTAAGGCCAGGTAAGGTATGGCATGGCAAGGCAAGGCAAGGAAAGGCAAGGCATGGCATGGAAAGGAAAGGCATGGAAATGCATGGCATGGAAAGGAAAATAATGTCATAGAGTGGCATAACATGGCATGGCATTGAAAAGAATGACATGGAATGGGATGGAAAGGAAAGGCATGGCATGGAAAGGTATGTCATGGAAAGTCAAGGAAAGTAATGGTAAGGCATGGCATGGAAACAAAAGGAAAGGTAAGGGAACGAAAGGCAAGGAAAAGGAAAGTCAAGGCTAGGAAAGAAAAGGAATGGAAGGGAAAGGATAGGCATTGATCACATACTTTATTTTGGAGACCCCATCCACTTGGAATATTGCACATTCATTCATGGAGTTGGCTACCTTGGAATTCAAAAATGTGGAGTGGCTATGTGCATGCACATTTTTGGAGGGAAAATTTCCTATGGAAACTTGGAATTTGAATTGGATTGATGCCTATTTTTGGTGGTGTGTATACTTAATGAGCATTATTTGGTGCATACTACTACTATTTTTGGATAAGTGAGAATTTATTTGCAGAGGCTAATGTACACATGTTGTAACATGGTCAACCATGGATTGAGGAGAGATCTAACTAATTCATTATTATAATATTTATTTGACTTGTCATGGAGTTAGTTAAAAAACAATAATATTCTATTGTATAAGAGAAGATACTCACTTTATAAATAAGAGTTCTCTCTGTTGATTGTAAAGGGTGGAGAATTTGGGTATTTAGGAGCTCTCCTCTTAGGATACATTGTAGAACATTTTGGCAAGCTTAATGGAGAATTTGAGGTACATTTTCATTTGATGTGAGGCTTTATTGTGCACTCATATTTTATGTGTTGATATTGTATTAAGAAAACCTTCTAATATGTTGTGATTTCCATTATAATTAACCATGCTTCATTTTGGATAGAGTAATGTGAGGCTTCAATTCTCTTATTTCTATTATGATTATGTTAGCCTACATGATTGTTATTATTGGGTTTTCGAGTCCTAACTAGGATGCGTCTTCATTATTTTGTCAAATTTAGGTAATGAGAACCATTAATTGCATATGGATTTATCACTTAGAAATATTTTCCACCATAAGAGATTCTTTAATAAGTAACACAAGTATTTATAATAACTTTAGAAAAAACAAACTATTCTTACTTACATTGAATTCATTAACTTTTTAAGATGTAATTAATCAAATTAAATAAATTCATACATTCATACACATAAAATTCATACATTCATCAACATAAAAAGAAAAAACAATGAGATTCATAAAAACATGCCATGAAGTGTGTGTGTGTGTGTGTATTCAACATCATCTTAATTGTATATTTTTTACAAAATGGAAGGAAGTACCCCTAACATAAAAACAACCATATGGTGGCCTAGATACAAAATGGAAATCATTGGTCACTCATTGACCAATGTCACCATCACCACCCTCAAGAGAATCCTGGAAATTGATATTTATTCTCTTTCTTGAAGAATCACCTCAAGTGGTTTTGGGCCTAGGCATGGCCCATTGCTCTGGAGAATGCACAAAGAAAAAACATTGTTATAATTTTTTTCCACAATGAATTAGAAGACTTACAAAATTATACTTTGTAATTGAACATAAGAAAACTCACCGCATATGGTACTAACAATCGTGAGGGTGTTACCCTCCTCCATGACCCTAATATCTCAACGATGCCACCCTGCGCCAGTTACAAGGATCAAATCATGAAATTTAAAAAAATATGCATAAAATCAATTCCATTCATAATCGATAAAAAAATTATCATCAACACATTATCTCATTGTGAATATGTCAGGCCTCAATGGAGAGTCGTTGACAGGTGGACTGCTCATTTTTACAACCTTCCCTGATAACACCTCTACTATGGTGGCCTCGGTGGATGATGTAGTTGGAAATGATGGTGGGGGTGGGTGGCATACGAGTGCATCCACTTTGGATGGGTCCGATGGAAGAGATGGTTTGGATGGGTGGACTACAGGTGCATCCAATGAGGATGCATGGAATAATAAATATGGTTGGGGTGGGATAAAATGGACCCCCATAGACTATACAAGTGATGGATGAACCCTTGGCCTGGAGTAAGGTAACTCAAAAGCGGCTGGTAGGTGTCGATGGAGAGGACTAGTATTTTTTTTTTCAAACTATGAATTGCTAAACTGATAATTTACTTGTCAATATTATTTGGTAAACGTATGAAGCACTTCTCACAGTATATGCAAAGCTAACTCCTAAATGTCATCAATCAACTCACAATCAAAATAAAGGAGAGAAAGATAATATATGCATCAAGCAATTATTAGTCATGAGAAATTATCACAAGCTCGCACAATGGCCATAGAGTGCATCAATTAATATATGTTTCTCTGTAACCTAGAGAACCAAAGGGGATCGAGAAAATAAAGCATGACTTAGTTGACATACATCAGCACACACAATTGATCATATGCAAATTAAATTACGCAGTACTGCAAAAATCAATCCAAGACTCACATCTACATAATCAATTACAGAAATTAATGAAACTCTAACAAACTATAGAAGTAATCATAGAATGAAAGATATACATGAAACTACACTTATTATGTACACAATGAATAAGGGCGCTACTTATGAGATGAAGGGGGGGCTTCCTCCACTCAGAAGTATGCTAAAATTAATAAATTAAAGAATCAAAATAAAACCAATGATATACTCATAATCATATAACTTTATATTAATCATAGAGTGAGTTACATAATCCCCTTGATTTCAATAAAAATGACTAATTTCTCTTTAAATCAGAGTCTCAATGTTTATATTACATGAAGTAGCCTTCCATGGGCATACCTGAATCTTCTAAGAATTCACTAAGGACAAATTGATACAATTAAAGATCATAAATCATACTAAATTCATCCTTGGTAACAATTCATGACTAAGGGCATGAATCATTACATCGATTCCTCAGAAGATGTTGAATAAATCGACCATAAATGTTCTTTTGTTGAATGACGTGGATAAGATGCAGTCATCGTAATGAGCATATTTCCCATAGGAATCATTCCCAATTTCGTTGATGTATTGGCATCCCTCTTCAAATCATAACACGTTGACCTGTTCTTCATTCTACAGAATTGAATGAGACAACTGTAGAAATTTTCTAGTACTTCATCAATCTAGGTAAATAGACTATTTACATTCATTAGAAAAGAAATGATGCAATTATTAAGAAATAATCATACATGTTGAACCAAAATGCATTTAGGAGTAAATTGTAGAGATGGGTTGAGATTGTAAGATAAATAGGGGTTTATAAGGAGATAATAGAGGGAAAATGGATGATTAAACCATTTTAGGCATGCCAAAACTGAGGCTCAACATCCCCCATACTGAATGAATTGCATGTTCTCATGCAAAATTTCCCTTGGCAAAGTTGGAACCCTATTTATAAGCCATGGCTCAGGGTTGTGTAGCCATGATATCTGGTTCTGCGACTTCTTCTTTCTCAATCTCAATGGGCTTGTCTAATTCTACTTATATATCCCCCACATGATCATCATATTCTATAACTTTCTATTTCATTCTTTCTATTTTGACCTTCAACTGTTAATTTATGTGTCATAAACCATGAGATTTCTTATATCACCTTAGTGCTCTCTTGGTTGTTGCAATATTTTCTGCCTTTAATCCAAATATTTCCTTCTGGAATTGGGCATTGGATTCCTTTAAAAAAGTGTGTTCATTATTGATGTAACCCTCTACCATTTCTAACTCCGTGACTTTCCTCTTGAGCTTACTCATCATCTTAATTTCTTCGACCAACCCAACCACTGTGTTGAAGTCTCACAACCCATGTTCTATGCTCACATTGGTAGATGGGCCTTCTTGATCAGTTTATTTAATTCCCTTGTCCTTTTCGATCATTCCTTGAGGGGTACTCTTGAGACCTCACTAGTCATCTACTATCTTAACAACTTTTAAAAAATACAACTTCTTTTCAATAATGGGATGAACCACCTTTCCTTTTAAAGTTGTGTGTGTTGTGGTCGTCCCTTTTTTCTAAACCATTTTACTTCTAATAGACCTTCATGTCATGAACACCACTACAGGTTCCTCTTTCTTCTATGCAGAGGTCCCTCCATGACTCACATTATCTGGGATAAACTTTTCAAATGCCAGAATTCCCATGCTAAATTCAAAATCCTACGACATGCTTCCTATAATCTTCTTTTTATCTTGTTTCTTGTCCTCAGTGGTTGGTTCAACCTATGCAGCCTATTACTATTCTCTAGGTATTTCCACCAACTCCTTTTCTTCTTCTGGTGTTGGCTTCATACATGTAGTTCCAACGCCTCCCTATTCATCTCCAGTGACCTCCTCTACATCCACATGAGTTTCCCCTATGTCTTCTTTTTCTTCTTCGACCTCTAAGTTAGAGAACTTGTTTTGCTTGATGAATGCCTCCCATGTATAACAATTTCTTCTAAGTGCATATTCGACCATGTTTTTTAACATGACATGATGGTAGATATTCCTCTCCACCGTTGAGATGGTAGCTTTTCTTTGCGTTGTGGTTGTCATTTTCATAAGGGAATTTCACAAATAATGTCATATTATTCCTCTGCCCCTTGAAATGCATGAGGAGATTGATTTGGTATAGGAAAGTGAGGCTAAATCGACCCTCACAACTGATATATTTATGCAAAAGCATTAGCAAGTTTTAGTATTTCCTTTCCAGTAAGCTTTTGGGTATGCCCTTTGTCCAATCGACTTTTGCAAGAACATGCTTACCAAACTGAGCCCAAATATCCTTTTTCACTGAACTACCCTTTGACCATTGTTCACCATCTCTATGAAGCTTAGTGGATCGAGCAATGGAATCTTCATTAACCGCAAACTAGATATTTCCCAGCATTTATTGTTCACCATCAAAACTTAGGGAAAAAGCATAGGTCACTTCTGTGTGATATCCACTGAATTTATGAAAGAATGGAAACCATATGGATTTTTGCACCTTTGTCATGCATAGTGGGTAAGTCTCCAGGGGCTCAATTACATTAGTTTCAATTCAAAAAGTTATCTTCATGTATGTTGGGTTTGAGCTCGACGTTTTCAATACCATGGTTAGTCTACAGGGAAACAGGAAAAGGGTTTCAATGATATAGGTGAGGGATGGGGGCTTACATAAATGATCAAGGCAGTGTGAATGACAATTAATATGAGTGGATTTAATCATGATCATGATGATTAAACGTCATGATCCTATTAAATCGAGTATGATGACTCAATGTGGTGAGGGAGTGATCTGGTTGACAAAAGTTGAATTTAGCAATAATTACATATTATGGAAAGTGTGTGAATCAATACATGTGCATCATATTGGTTTAAAAGGTTATAATATTGTAACTCCATGCTACAAATGAAACTATCATTACTTACCATGGATCTTTGCACTAACTATTCTTATTTGATTCCAAGTTACCAAATTAATCTTCAAGATGTCTCCAGCCTTTGAAAAATTGATATCTCGACACTTCATTTATTTCTAGATGATCATGCACTATAATCATTTTCTTTATATGATCCATCTGGAGCACTGTGTAGGAACAAATTACCTCTGCAATCAACACTTTAGGTGTTACATGTATATTGAATATATCTGATCAAATTAGTTCTACTTTAGATGATTCTAAGTAAACAACAGACATGAAACAAAAAATGAAGTGGTAACAGAAATGAAAATTGAAACAGAAATATGAGAAAGAACATAAATGCAGTGAATATTAATAGAGAGCCTCCATCTTGCTGGAATTGTAGTCATGCACAATCCTCGATATTCCCTTCCTGTAGTGCAATCCCCCTTCATGTGAATAAATTTTTTGTAGTCAAACATGAGGGGGAATTATTGGATTACCATCCCTTGAGGAATGTTGTTAACCAATGTGAGGTATCCCATCATTAATTCCAATGGGAACCAAGGCACTCCAATGCACATGAGAAAGAACGAATAAATGTGTTGAAGTCGAGTTCCTTGTTGGGTCTGACAGTCTAGAAGCCTTAATGAATCCCCACTATTGTCAGCAAGAGACCTGTCATTGAGGCATACAGGCCTCAAGGAATTTATATTATATATTTTCTTGTAGCCCAGATAAGGTGCTACAATCGATGGGCCAAGACTGCTGAAAAGAGGGGCATTAATGAATCCCTCCATCTTCCAACATGAGATCCTTTATAAATTATTGAGAGTTTGTGTGATGTACAACATAAAATGCAGTTTGTGAGGAATCCCCTCTTCCATAAATATGGCTTTCAAGGAGGACCTTGGCTTAGTGCACCAGGAGACCTAGATTTCATAGCTGAGAAATTTTTTCTCTTTACATTTATTAGTTTTTATTTCATTTTATATTTGTATTCTAATATTATTGGTTCCTTCTCTTATTACAAACTATAGAAATCAAGAAGAAGAAAAAGGAGGTGAGGAGCTATCCCCACCCACTATTTGCAATTTCCTCTGATCCAACAATCCCTTGACAAACTCAGCTTTTGACTTGGGATTTTGATACAACTTGAATCTATGCCCATTAACTAGGAAGGATGTACCTTCATTATTGTTGGGGCTCAGAAATGTCCTATTTTCATCCACCTTTCCCTTCATCATTCTTCACATTTGATCGCCCCATTAACCTTTCATGATATCATTTCCATAAATATACTTGGGTTTCACCTTATTGTTCTCCACTTTATTCATTTTAGTATTTAAAAGGGAATTTGTGATTAAATGTTAGAAAATTTACATGTTTTTATATATATCTCAAATATGTGTGAGCTTTGTAATGTGTAGGAATATGTGAAGGATTAATTCAAAAGGACTTATCGAATACTTCCTCCACCATTTCAAGATTTGAGGAGATAATGCAAGCCCATTCCAAGGAGAAGATCATGGAGATTTGGTTGGAATATCTTATCCAAGATATATGCGAGATATGCGTGAGGATTTGAAGGGATTATATTTTGTAATAATGGGAAATAGGTTGAGAGAAAAGTGGATCTACAATAATGAGATGGTTATCTTATCTTCAAGGCTCTCATGTATAAAAGAGAGTGCTCTCTCTTCATGAGAATTCAATTAGGATGTAATTAGAATTAGAGTAGTCATTAATGGTAGTCATTAGGATTCGAAAGAGAAATGGATTCTTAGCTTTGATTCATGGTTTTGGTTTTCATGCTTCCATTATTCTGTTATGAAGATTGATTTGATTATTGAATGCAAGATTGTTTCATTGGTGAGAGCTCTCATATGTTGTTATTCCATTCAACTCTTCACTTGTTGTATCTACTCTTCCTTCATGTAGTTCTCCATTTCTAGATTAATTTCATTTGCGCAATTTCCCATTACTAGATTAATTTCAATTCCAAGTCGTGTGTTAGATTAATGATTCTAATTCAGTCATGTGTTAGATTAATGATTCTATTTCAGTCATGTGTTAGATTAATGATTCAATTTCAGTTGTATCTTAAACATTAGATTAGATTAGTCTCGCTTCAATCTTGCATATACTTTGTGTGTGCTTCGTAAGTTTACAATCCCCGGTTTGACAAATTAGATAGTTGGGAAAGTACTACAACTCAATTAATACAACACTAGTTTGGCCCAATATAACGATTTCCGTTCCCTTGTCATGATTGTTGTTCCTTTTGTTGTTCATTTGAATGGAATGAATGTTGTTCCTTTTGTTGTTCATTTGAACGGGACGATTGTTGTTCCTTTTGTTACGATTGTTGTCCCTTTGCAGGGGTTGCATCTCTGGAGGATGGGTATTGAAAATGGAAGGTAAGAACCTACGTAGGAAACAAGTAAAACACTTGCACCAACACCTACCTTTGGATGATTCATAAAGGTTATAATTTAAGACATCTTTAGAGCCCAAGATTTTGGTGTCGTTGTCGGGGAAGCATGATGGATTGAGGTATTAGTTTCTTTTTCATTTTAATTCATGAATGTGTGATCTAAACATGTTGGTTAGGGGGAATAGAAGCTTGTGAGAGGAGACTCCTCATGTTCTCTCTACCAACTAGGTAGAAGTAATTTCAATTTCTACAAGATTAGTTTCAGTTTCTGCAAGTGTGATGTAGATATGTTGGTTAGGGGACATAGAAACTCCTGAGAGGAGACTCATGTTCTCCCTACCAACTAGGTAGAAGTAATTTCAATTTTTGCAAATTTCAATTCACGCAAGATTAATTTAAATTTATGCAAGTGTAATTTACATGTGTTAGTTCTAAGGGTCATAGAGCTGCTTCAGTGTAGATTCCTCACTGTCCCTGCCAACTATCAAGAACATTTTAATTTTCGCAGTTGTGAAGAGTAAATTTGTTATGTTTTAGCAAGAGTGTTTTTTTAAGTTTTTTCATTTTGATTTGGGTGTTGTAAGAATCCTTTTTTTTCTAACATGATTTAATAATGAATTTAAGCTTGGAATAGCTCACTTAGATCCTAGAAAAAGTCGGGGTCTCATCTTCTCTGGAAGAAGAGATCTTGACAACAACCAAAATATTATTCACTCCTCCTGAGGTGAATGAAGAATCAACATAGGAATAACCTTGCATGTTTAATGAAGAATCATTAGGCGTGCAAGAGTGCAAGGAGGACAGTGAGGAGCTGCAACATGATCTGAGTAAGACAAATTACGCCTATCAAAGCCTGATCGAACGCTGGTTTCAAGCAAGTACTAGGTTAGATTCATTTAGATTTTCTTTTTCTTTTTTTAATTTACAGTTTCAACCGCTAATTTCACACACTTATACATATTCCCGACTGTCAATTGTGAAATTGAAAGATAACATATTTTTATTACTATTGCATGCATGGCTACATTGGCTGTTTGATTACACGTAACAATATAGTCACCTTCATCCATTTATCTTATATATCGATATTCATGCATCAGATGGTTCTGATTTTTGGGGTGCAGATGTATTGGGACCGTAGGAACCTTCCCACAAAAACTTAGCCAAACCCAGTACACATTTTTTGAGAAAATCAACATCATCACTTCCAACCATTTATGTTATATCTTGGGATCTGTGCATCGGATGGCTCTAATTTTTGGCATGCAGAAGTATTGGGACCATAGGAACCTGCCCACAAAATTCCAACCGAATCCAATGGACAGTTTGTGAGAAAATCGTCTCTGAGGTTTGTTGTAGCAGCCCGCAACAAAAACAATAACAATAAAAAAAGAAATCGAATGCAATTCATATCACAATAATAGAACTTGGCTGAGAGATCCGATTTGTTGGGCGGAGGTCATGGGATCCGCGCCAGTGTTTCAGCCACCTTATTCTTCCATAATCTGCCAAATTAAATTCCCATTGCATGTCACAATAAACTTGCATGGTCTAGTGGTAATGCATTGGAGTTGTTGCTATAAATTTGTGATTTCAAATCTTGCACCCACCATTTTTGAGATTTACCCATTTTTGGGAAAATCCATAACCCAGGTCAATGCACATCTTCCACCTTAGCACGATCTGCTACAATTTAAAAATAACAATAAATAATAAATAAATAAAACTTTAAAACAAAATCTTTCTAGTTTACTTAATTTTTTTTATTTTTCTAGTTTATTTTGGAATAATCACATTTATAATAAAAAAAAAAAAACTCAAATCAAACATTCTAAAAATAAAAAAAATTGCAAATGGATTTCCACATTTCCTGAAAACACCATTAGAATCATGTTTTTATCCCGTTATGATAAAATTATTGTGAAGTCACTTCACCAAGTATTCACAAAGAGGATTGTCAAAAATGCGCTATCACCAACCGGTAAAAACGCATTTCATTTTTTCATTTGGTTGATAGCATTAGTATTAATTTCTACACTTTATGTTTTCGATATTCTCACACTATTTGTTGCAGATTAGTGCTAACATTTTTCATGTTCAAATACAATCGAATTTATTGCAGAGGTGATTTTCGAAAATCACAAAACTTTTGAAAAGAAAGACATGCTTTCTTGACTGCCTGAAGGAGTTGTTACTCATCATAAACATCATGTTGTTTTTTGTTATACAGAAACCTTTTCATAAACCCATTTGCATCATGAATGTCTTCCTCCATTTCTCCTTCAAAGCGTATTGTTCATCCCTGTGTTGAAGCCCATTTTCCATTGAATTATCCTTCATGAATTCGCACATGCCTATCTTTCTGAGTCGCATACATCTCTTTAGCTTTTTCAGTGTAGTTTTCCTTGTCAAGAAAACTATCTAGCTCCCTTTCAATGACTACATTTCCTTGTCATACACACTGTTACTACTGAGATATTTTCATTTATATTCCTACCACTCTTTCTATTAGAACTCGCGTTGATTGTTGTGGGATTCCTTAAGGCCCACCTTTCAACAAGTCTTTCCCCATCGACCTCAACACCTTATTTGGGATATAGACTGTCCATTTTGAGTACTTGGAGGCTTGCATGCCTTAATGGGAAGTTCTCTCGCTGATAATTATGGGAATACATGAATGTCCCTTGATTGTTAGATCTTGCAAGTGGCTTGACATTAGCTCATTCATTCACACTTCACATGATGTACTCGGGTACCTTGGCACTCATTGACATCAATGGTGAGTTGTCTCACATTGTTTAACAACATTCATCATTGGTCGGTAATCCAATGAATTATTTTCATGCTGGACATCGACACATTCATTCGCATGATTAGAATTGTACCATCAATTTTAGCAGCAGGTGAAGACTATACACTTTTAATGACTCTATCAGCAGTTACAATAGCATGAATTCAGCCATATGAGAGTATCATAGTTCCACTTTCATACTTTCTCTTTTCCATGATTCATTCAGCAGCAATTCCGATTCCTCCACTTCACATTCTCTGATCCAGCAGACAGCAGTCGCTGCTACAGCAACAGTCACTTTTCACATGATCCTACAGCAGTGACATCTTCCATTCTCTAGCAGCCGCATCGGCCATATTCCTCTTGCATAGTTAATCAACATTTTGGGTAAGTGGAGGTACGTTATTTTCTAAACTTTAATCATGTAATTCCTCAACTGCTATCAATGAATAATTTGGAAAATTCCCTCACTCAGTTCCCTTTCCTTTTCACATCTATGACTTATGCCACGTTGCATGAGGACATGAAAAAACTTCAGTTTGGGGGTAGGGGACTTTATTCACTATCATCACTCCACTTTTCCACTACCATCATTCCATTTTTCATCTCATTTACCATTTATGAACATTTCTTTTCCAACATTTCTTTTCCAACAATACTATGTTGCACTTTGCTTCATAAGCATTGATATACATATTGGCATGATTCATACATATACAAAAACGAGGCTTTCTTATATTCAGTGATGTTTATTTATGCACATTGATAACATATATTTTCCAGTAATAATATGGGCAAAATATTATCATAACAACAAGAAAACAAATAACGAAATGAATGTTGATAACACAAGAACCAACATTCTGTATATTCATGGTTGTCACACAAGAACCAACCATAAGAAAATGTCAGTTGTTACTCATGTAAATCCCATCATGGAAACATTCATTATCATCACTCAAAGCCAACATTTAGATGCCAAAATTTCTTTAGAAGATCCATGCATGGTTGCATGAGGACATGGTACAAGTTAAGTTGGGAGGTATGTTCGGGCTCAGAAATGTCCTATTTTCATCCACCTTTCCCTTCATCATTATTCACATTTCATCGCCCCATTAACCTTTCACGATATCATTTCCATAAATTTACTTGGGTTTCACCTTATTGTTCTCCACTTTATTCATTTTAGTATTTAAAAGGGAATTTGTGATTAAATGTTAGAAAATTGACATGTTTTTATGTATATCTCAAATATGTGTGAGCTTTGTAATGCGTAGGAATATGTGAAGGAATAATTCAAAAGGAATTCTCAAATACTTCCTCCACCATTTCAATATTTGAGGAGATAATGCAAGCCCATTCCAAGGAGAAGATCATGGAGATTTGGTTGGAATATCTTATCCAAGACATATGAGAGATATGTGTGAGGATTTGAAGGGATTATATTTTTTAATAATGGGAAATAGGTTGAGAGAAAAGTGGATCTATAATAATGAGATGGTTATCTTATATTCAAGGCTCTCATGTATAAAAGAGAATTCTCTCTCTTCATGAGAATTCAATTAGGATGTAATTAGAATTAGAGTAGTCATTAATGGTAGTCATTAGGATTCGAAAGAGAAAGGGATTCTTAGCTTTGATTCATGGTTTTGGTTTTCATGCTTTCATTATTCTGTTA
This sequence comes from Picea engelmannii, assembly GCA_009831015.1. Taxonomy (NCBI): domain Eukaryota; kingdom Viridiplantae; phylum Streptophyta; class Pinopsida; order Pinales; family Pinaceae; genus Picea; species Picea engelmannii. The sequence goes on along the minus strand of ML778232.1, from coordinate 2,269,481 downwards.
TGAAGATTGATTTGATTATTGAATGTAAGATTGATTCATTGGTGAGAGCTCTCATATGTTGTTATTACATTCAACTCTTCACTTGTTGTATCTACTCTTCCTTCATGTAGTTCTCTATTTATAGATTAATTTCATTTGCACAATTTCCCATTCCTAGATTAATTTCAATTCCAAGTCGTGTGTTAGATTAATGATTCTAATTCAGTCGTGTGTTAGATTAATGATTCTATTTCATTCATGTGTTAGATTAATGATTCAATTTCAGTTGTAGCTTAAACATTAGATTAGATTATTCTCGCTTCAATCTTTCATATACTTTGCATGTGCTTCGTCAGTTTACGAACCCCGGGTTGTGTTGGCAGCCCAATGATTTTCTTACCTTTTTATGTCAATTAAACGATCTGTATAGCTACCTAACTAGGGTCATGAATTTTTATCACTCTTCATGAGAAGTTTCCGAAACGATAGTTGTAAGTTGTCGCTTTTCACTATTCTCTATTCATGCTTTGTTTTCATGACTGAAAGCATGAAAACTTGCGACTGTGATTACCATTATGTTTTAAAATTTCATTAAAGGAAAATTGTTCATATAGTTTATTATATAGTTTTGATTCCTTGCCATGAAGATGTTACTCTCTTTGTTTTGATCCTTTTAATTCCAAGCATGCTTAAGAGATTGATGGTTTTATGAGCAAAGGACCCAATGATTTGATTTTTTGTATGGCTTTGGTTTGATTCTTGGATACGTTTCTTTTACAAAACTTTTGATATTTCAATTTTTGACTTACCCAAACTTTTTGATCAAACCCATGATGCACTTATTTTTGTTTTAATTATTTTGTCCTAGATCGTAATGAATGCAAAGGTGGCATATGATTCACAGACTGCCATCATTTCTAAGGATGGCCTTGGGCTTCACAAATCTTCCTCGCATGTATTTCAATTAAACGTCCATCCCATCGTATGAGTCTTTACAATGTTCATTGTTGGGCTCGGGGTTATGGCTCTATTTTGTTTTCACAAACTCTCCCTATATGTTGTGTTTGTTTGATTACCCTCCCGTCCAGTATGGCTCCTGTTGTGAGAATTGAACCAAATGGTATGCAAACCCTACTCTTATACGACGATGCCAGAGGAGATTTGGAGAGAAGTGGCTGGCTCATTTTCATTAGGAAGTTTCAGGGTTTCAATTTATAGGTTGCCCAAGAATTCACTTTCTCCTTTCATGGTTGTAGAGTGAAATTTGGTGATGTGCAACTGGAAGTTACCGAGGAATTTCTGAGTCAAGCCACAGGGTTACTAGCAAGCGGTCAAAGATGGTTTAAAAATGCAAATGTGGAAGAAGTTTCGTGGACCCTGTTGTTCACATCTCGAAAAATAACAAGCTGTGATAAAGGTATGCCCATTTCATTCCTAAAATCTCGGTGGCACAATTTGCTCACTGTGGTAAAGCAATTTGTTACCTATGAGGGACATTTCGGGCTTGTATTTTTGTACCATTTGCATCTGCTTATGAGTTTTATGGGTTTCCCTTTGAATATGCCATACTACTTACACAGGAGTCTTTATAAAATGGGGAAAAGATACAAGAAACACTAGTTAGACTCTAACCTTTTTCATCACGGCCTAGTTAAAATCCTGCTCATACATCAATTAGAGTCACAGAATGATAGTTGGGATTCGTTCCTAACTCGAAATGGCTATAGTAACCCGGATATGGGGGAGGTAGATAAACTCATAGTTGAGGAGACCCTTGTCTACCTAGCGTCATCTCTCTCACCTCCATAGACCTGTGTCTCTCCCCCTAACAATGAACCCTTGATCCATCCAAAAGTCATTGAAAAGGCCTGTCAGTAGATTACACATCCAAACAACTGTGTTAAAAATGTAAGGGCAATATTGATATCAATTTTAAAAACAAAAGAGATGGAAGGCTAATTTCTAGGAGACTTCGTAATAAGTCGAGTTCTCATCCGAGTTCAATCAATATGATCTAAGTGCATGAAATCTTAGACTCTGAAATCGACAAATTTCTTGCAGAGGAAGACCCTTTTTCATTCGAGCCACACCCTGATCGACCCTATAACTTTGTCGATAATTTACCTCCTTGTTTGAAAGACAATCCAGAGTTTCCTGGTGTCAAGATTTGCAATGAATCTACTATCCATATGGAGGGTGCTTCGGTCCACAATCTTGTTTGTTCTAATGCAACCGCCACACAGTCAAAGTCTAAGGTCTGTTTATCATGGATTGATAGATATTATACTGATATCCCATTTCTACAGTCACAGATTAAGGCTTTAAAAGATCAGATCGTTGTTTTAGCAAGTGAAAACCACAGGCTTGAATCTGTCATCCAAGGAAAAGAAAAACATTTGAAGACCACATGTCATATGATATTTAAAAATGTTGAGGTTGCTACAGCCATTGTAAATTCCAAGGTTTCATGATACGATTTGATTTCATGGTTAGAGGTATAATCTCTTAAATTAATAGCATGTTTGTTTTCATTCTTAAGTTAGGTTATTTGGTTTGTTGAATAAACTATATTTCATTATTAAATTATTTTGTTTTATTCATTAAATAAAATGAGATTTCATTTACTAAGATAACTAGCTACAGAATCGCAAGATTCTATAGCCAGTTATGTTAATTCGAATTGTGTAAATTAATGATAGAAAATATATCTCAAATCTTTCTATTTTCCTTTTCTTTCAGGATATTCAGGGTCCATGATTTCAAAATTGATCTGAGGCACTCTTGAGACCTTCCAGTCATATCTATGATGTATTTTGAATGAACAAAAATGAACTGTTGTTAGTTTTGGAGGATTTTAGTAGGATCGGGGTGGTTGCATCCCCCTTTATTTTTGAAACAAATATTTCATCTCAGGAACATAAACAATTATATTTCCTGAGACCTTTATAAACCTATCATTTTGTAAACAAAGGCATCATGGCCTGGGGCTGGAGTATGGACAATTACACACAGACTTGAATGGAACATAATGCATATTACAACTTTAGCTTTTGTGTATGATGTTTTAGTTTAAGTTATGTTTATTTCGATGTGATAATAGATGGTGATTTATTTTTTCTTCATTATTTATTATGGGTTGAAATAATTCATTTTTACATGCTGTCCATATGTCATGTTTCAAATACAATATAGGGTGATCATCGATTCGATTCAAATTATGAGATTTATCTCTAATTTTCTGTTGAAAGTTTAAATACAAGTTCTTAAAAGAAGATTTATCTCACTGTAGTGACTTGTAAATCATAAGATCATTGTGATTGTCTCCATTATACGTTCTGTTATCAAAACTCAGTTTCCTGCATATCATTTCACGTTTATTCGGAGCGATCTTAAGATTCGTTGCAGGTTTACTTCTCGGATAAGGTGGCTATATATTCTCTATTGTACAGACGTTGGATGTATTAATAGGTTAGTCTGTTCTTTTATTTCATTTGCTTGCTTATTATAGAAGTTTTTATATATAGTATAATTTTCACTATCTATACCTTTTTGTTTAATTAAGTAGTTTAATATTTGATTTTATGAATGCATACAAAGAAGAAAACAAACCAAAAACAAATAGTACTTTTGCTTTCTTTATTGTTGTCATTAAAAGAACCATTTTACATTCGATCTTTATGAGTTCAGATTAAAACTCGTGATTTATACATATTGTATATATGACAAATAGAACTATTATATAAATATTAATTAGATAAACTGTATATATATATTTAGATGTACATATATATTTCAGTGATCATTATTTAGTAAATTATTGTATTTCTTTTAGTTATTTTTCGCTTCCCTTAGGACTTTAGATTGGCCAACGGAGCCATTAAAACCTTTAGAGTGAATTAATCCAAATGACTTGGGTTAATTAGACAACCCCGAACCGGATTCACTCTTCCAGTTGACGAGCGGTCAATTTTGCTCGTCAACAAATGGCGCTAGAAGGAGGACCTGAATACTATTAATGGCACGAGGAGGTCGCAAGACTCCTCCCCCACCTACCCGCTCACCTATAGTAAAAAGAAGTCGTTTTGACGAGAACATTGTCCCTCAAACAACAACCACATCAAACGACAATCCACTAATCACCGTTGAAATAGTGACTCCAAACCCCCCAGTGGCTGACGTACAAGAAATTGTTCGTCAATCCCTCATAAGGATTCACAGTGCCTTGGCCCATATCAGACAACTAGGTCGGACTTTGAACCAACCATTAGACTTCTCTGATATCAAGGAGAAACTTGAAGGTACTAATCTTACCCTAAACCCTATGGATCAATATCACATCCTCACTCCTGCAGCAGGAGGATCTGGTGCTCCACCATCACCACCCCCTTTATCTCCTTCTTCTTCTGGAAAAGAATCATCAGACGAAGGCAGTTCTTCATCTCAGCCTTCGACACCACCCACACCTATGGCCAATCTAAACAATCCCGCCAGACCTTGGCTCAATCAAGATGCAGTGACCATACCTGGTCCCCAACATCCTTTGCCTAAACATCCAGAGAAATGACTCCCTAAATTTGACCCAGATTCCAAGAAGATTGTTGAGGATCATATCAAAAAATTTATGTTAGCCATTAGGCTCCGCAGTGTTGAACATGAAGACATACTATGTAGAATTTTTCCCTACACCTTTGAAGGCAATGCCTCTACCTGGTACTTTGCCCAACAACCCCACAATATTGTGTCTTGGGATAGATTCGAGTCTTGTTTCCTTGAGAAATTTGGAGACGAATAATCTCCTGAAGTCCTAGTCATGGAACTCTCTAGTTTAAAGATGAACCCCAAACAAAAGATAAAAAACTTTAATAAAAGGTTCTTGACATTAAAGAATCGAATCCCCACAGACTCAATGCCTACCGAAAATCTTATCGTCGCATACTACACGAAAGCCTTACATCAAAACATAGCCATTTGGGTAAAAAGGTACAAGAAAGCCACATTGTTAGAATCCTTCGAAGAGCCGAGTCAAATAGAGAAAGTTATTCTGATCCTAAAATAAAATATCTATAACGAGGGAGAGACTACTTCATCCTACAAGAAGAAAATCAAAATTCTTCCTAGACCTCCTCAAAACAAAACTCAATCAGATAGTTCGGATCTAGAAAACTTACAGAAGGTCATTCAAAAGTTGTCTAATCAGGTTATAGATTTGAGAAGATCGGATGAAGAATCTTCTTCAAGCAAAGGGTCTTTCAAACCCCCTTTTAGAAAGCCTTTTCCCACAAACCGGCCTAACTCAAATTCTGAAGGCCTAAATCTAGAAAGCTTACAATTTGCTATTTAGACGATTCTAGAGGCACATGATAACTTGATTCCTCCTGAGATTCCTGAAGATGTGGCTTAACAAGAGATAGTGGAAGAGGACGAATCCTCTCCCAACATTTTCGGACATTTTTCGGATAGCATTTTTCAAGCTAATTTTGAGACAGTGCATCCTTACAATACCAGGAGCAAGACAGGAAATAAATCTTCCTCTGAAATCGGAACTAATGCACCTCAAAAAAAGTCTAAATCAATTGAAACTAAAAAGAATTCAGCAGCCTCAAGTTTAGAGTATGATCTGATTGAGGATCTCAAAAAACTTAGAGCTAATATTTATATTTACGAATTATTATAATTCTCTTTTCTTCTGCAACAAATGCTGCAAAATATTGCAGAAAACAACAAAAATAACAATCCGAACAGCAACAAAGTTGCTGAAAATAGCCCCAAAACACCTCAAAAGGTCTCCATCAAAACAACGCCAGAGTCTTCTGATAAAAGAGACCTTGTTGTAAAAAGTGTAACAAATGTAGATAAACTAGTTTCAGGGCTGCAACTAACAAAAAAACAAACCTTTGTTGTTAATACTCGCAGAAATGTCCCACCCTTTTTGTTGACTTTTGAAATTTTCAATAGGAATGTACATAACTGTATGGTAGATTCAGGTGCATCATCAAACATAATGCCTTGGTCTATTTGCCAAAAAATTAATGTCGAAGTTCAACCTTCCAGCCTGAAAATTATTCAGCTTGATCGAACTAGTGTTAAAGTAATAGGTGAATTAAAAAATGTGGTTATCAGATTATCATCTAATCCTAAATTCCATCAAGTTATTGATATTATTGTCATTGATATCCCCAAAGTATATGGCTTGTTTTTAACTAGATATTGGTCCGAGTAGCTACATGGTTATTTTGCAATGGATTGGTCTCAATTGTGGTTGCCCGAAAATGGAAATCCTAACAGAATCAAGGTAAATCATGAGCATTATCTTAAGTTCACGGTAACCAATTTAAATGATCCTAATGAACCATTCACTGCTTCCACCAATTCACCTGAAATACAGGGGATGGACTCTTTCTTTGGTAATTTCATGGCTGAAACTTCTACCATTACTGACCCAGAACAACAGTCTGAAATTATGACATGCACATAGTCAACAGTCTTCTCCCAGTGGTCACATGCACCTGACAAAAATCAAATTTGGTCTCTTTACTTCGTTGGATCTAAATATAAGGAAGGAGCTGGTGCAGGGTGCATGCTCATTGATCCAGCAGGTAAAAAAAAATTGATCGCTTGCCAGTTAGAATTTGAATGCACAAACAATATGACTGAATATGAGGCACTCCTGCAAGGTCTCAGAAAAGCACTAGATTTGAGGATTCAGAATTTGACTGTCTTTGGTGATTCAGAAATTGTGGTTAGACAGGTAAAAAATTCTATCCACTATTTATCTCCACACCTGAAAAGCTATCAGACTGAGGTATGGAATTTAATGAACAATTTCTCTACGTTTAACATTAATTCTATTCCCATATTGAATAATTCTAAGGCTGATTTGTTAGCTAATGTCACCTCAAAACTTTTTCCTATAGAAGGCCTTTCTCCAAATGCATTTTTCGTCGAGTTGTTGTTCAGACCATCTGTCCCAGACAACATCACAAATTGGAGAGTCTTCGACGAAGATCAACAGATCATTAGTTTTCTGCATATGGAAGAGACTTTCCAAGGAGCATTTATCGATGAAGGTACCCATGACGAAAACCTTCGCGATTTTACAGTAATACCAGATCCAAGATCCCCAGAGTCTACATCGGATATGGTAAACTCTATCCCAAAATTTGTGGTTAGATTAGAAAAATTTTATGATCTTCATGATAAATTCAGAAAATCAGTGAATTGTAAAACAAATAGTTCTTCCTTGACACATGAAAAAGTAAATTTAGGAACTAAAGATAACCCACAGTGCATCAATTTGGGGTTGGGATGTTCTGAACAAGAAAAGATAGCATTTATTAAGTTGTTTAAGGAATTTAAAGATGTCTTTGCCTGGACATACGATGACCTAAAGACCTTTGATCCTAACATCATACAACACATTATTCTCATGAAACCCTAGACCCAACCTTCTCAACAGAAGTTAAAAAAGATGCACCCAAAAATTGAACCAACGGTCAAGAAAGAATTAAACAAACTCTTGAATGCTAAAATAATCTTCCCAGTAAGACATACACAGTGGGTCTCTAATCTTGTCCCTGTAAGGAAGAAGAGTGGTGAAATCTGACTATGTGTCGATTTCTGAAATTTAAACCGAGTGTCTGATAAAGACAACTACCATGTTCCTCCCATGGAACAGATCCTTCAACAAATATCTGGTTCTGAAAGATTATCATTGCTGGATGGTTTTTAAGGGTATAACCAAGTCCTTATGTCCCCCCCAGACCAGCTCAAAACCACTTTCCATACTCCATGGGGTACCTACGCTTATAGGGAGATGCCCTTTGGGCTCATAAATGTCGGTGCCAACTTTCAGAGAGCGATGGATATCGCTTTCCGTAGCTTAATCAATCAACCTATAGTAGTTTATCTGGATGATATCACTGTCTTCTCAAAGAACAAAGGAGATCATCTAGATCATCTAAGATCTGTTCTATAGCGATGTCGTAAGTACGAAATTTTTTTAAATCCTAAAAAATCTGTCTTTGTAGTAGAACAAGGTAAGCTCCTCAGATTCATTGTATTAAATTAAGGGATGATGATTGACCCTAAAAGGACCCAAGTCATTTCAAAACTGCCCCCTCCCTCTTCCAAAAATTCCATGCAATCTTTCTTAGGTCAGATAAACTTTGTTAGGAGGTTTGTCCCCAACTTTTCAGAAATGGTCAGACCATTACAAAATTTAATAAAAAGGGATGTACAGTACCATTGGGGACCTTTATAAAGTCAGGCTTTTGAGTCAATAAAAAATGCAATAGTAGACGCTCCTTCTCTAATGAGCCCTAATTTTTCATGAGACTTCACCCTCTACACGTTTGCCTCTAATCAGTCTTATGTTGTTGTCCTAACCGAAAAGAATGTTGAAAACAACGAAGTCCAAAATGCCTTTATGAGCTCAACCTTTAAGGGAGCATAACTTAATTACCCAACAGTAGATCAATAGGCCTATGTTGTTTTTAAAGAGGTAAAACACTTTCGATATTATCTACTAAAATCTAGGACGAAAATCATCGTCCCTTATCCTGCTGTCAGAAATTTGTTAATACAGAAAGAACTAGGTGAAAAGGGGAAAACTGGGTCACATCCTTACAAGAATACGACATAGAAATTACCCCAACATGAATTGTTAGAGGCCAAGTTTTATGTAAATTGGTTGTTGATTAAGCTATAGGATAGAAAAATGAAACTGATATGTTAATTCAAGATCAGCACAATCAAAATCAAATCTATTGTACACAAAACCTTACTAGCCCTTGGTATGATGACATCAAGTTTTATCTTGTACACGGATCAGATCCCCATCACCTTGATCCAAAAAAGAGGAGATCACTGAGATTAAAATCTTCTTCTTTTCAGTTGGTAAAGGATATTTCGTTTTGTCAAAATTTCGATGGAATACTTATGTGTTGTCCTGAAAAGGATGAAGCAAAAAAGTCTTATTGGAATTACATGCAGGGGAAGCTGGTGGGCATTTCGGTGGAGACACCATTGCCCACAAAGTATTAAGAGTAGGTTATTACTGACCTACCCTTTTCAAAGATGCCCATGCCTTATGGCGCAAGTGTGTAATCGATCAAAAGGCATCTGGACGAGTACAGAAGTCAGCATTCCCACTGCAACCAATTTCGGTAGACTCCCCTTTTCAACAATGGGGCCTCGATAATATAGGCCCAATCAACCCTACATCCTCGTAGTAGCATAAATACATCATAACAACCACAAATTACTTCACCAGATGGTCCGAAGCTGTGCCATTAAAAGTTGTAAACACCAGCCAGGTAATATCCTTCCTGAATTAAAATATTGTCACTCGTTTTGATATTCCTGAATGCCTAGTATTTGATAATGCTTCCTATTTTTCATCTCTCGAAATGAGTGATTTCGCTCTAGAAAAATGAATAAAATTAAAATACGCTTCCAGCTATTACCCTCAAGGCAATGGTTTGGCAGAATCAACTAATAAAAACATGATCAAGATCATCAAGAGAACGGTCTCTGAAAACCACAAAAACTAGCATAATGCACTATTTAATGCAATCTGGGCTGATAGGGTAACTCCTAAAACTGTTGTTGGTAATTCCCCCTTTTTTCTTGTTTACGACAGGGAAGCGATTCTCCCACCGCGTGTCCTTCTTCCATCTCTGTAGTTATCACAGAAGGTGCAAGAAGAAAATTGTCCTCCCTTGCAAAGTCGGATTAACGCTTTGTTGAAGTTAGAGGAATTAAGGGCTCAAGCAAAACGAAAATTGTATCGACATCAACTCATTGTCAAAAACTGGTTTGATTCCAATTCTGCCTCGGACAAAAATTTTGAAGTAGGCGATCTTGTCCTTAAGTGGGACAAACCTCATGAGGGGAAAGGAGAACATACTAAGTTTCAAAACCTATGCTTGGGACCATTTTTAATTGCTAAAAAACTAGGTTCCAGTTCCTTTCGCCTGTAGAATTTAAAGGGACAGCCAAACACCTTCCCGGTGAATGGCCAAGCTCTCAAAAAGTATTTTACCTGACGACTCTCCCATACACCTTTTGTAAATATTTTCTGTTTTGGGTTTCCTTTCTGTTTGTTTTTCTTTGCTGGTTTGTTTTTGTTTTCATTTCTATTTATCGGTCTTTCTTTTTGAAACAAACACGTCTGCACCACAGGCTAGCTCAGACAAAGAAAACAGAATACTTCCCCTCGAAAATAGCTGCTAAAAGTTGTCTGGACATTAATTGCTATATTTCTCTGAAATTGTAGCCTGGTTAAACATGACTTTTTGTTTAGAAGGAGTTTTCTTGATTTCAATCTGCACTTGAAATTATTCATGACCATCTTTAAAAACATTTTTACACTATCCATGTTCTTTAAGAGAGAAACTCAACGATGTCACCCTATTCTTTAAAATTAGTTTTATTAATGAACTATTTTTGGATCTTGATGAAGGACAGCATGAAAAATTTTAAGGTCTGTGATATATCAAGGTGTGTTAAAAACTGGAATTTTCAACGTCACCCCGCTTTGTTGAATATCTTTAAAAAAATATGCGAGAGAGTTGTGGGAAGTGTTTGTAAACCCGTTGGGACAATGAACATGTTTGCTGGCAGTGGGTAAATACATGCATGATTCCAGGACAACTTCGTCGGGGTACCGAACAGGCCTGCTGGTAGTGAAGTGATGTCAGGTAAAAGAAAATTATCAGATATGAATTTCGTTTTGTCCCTAAGCGTCCTTCATTTTGATCTGAAATTTCTTGACAGGATACAGATGTCAAAGTGGGTTAATTGACATCCCTTCGAGGATATGAACACCTGCCGCCAGCAGTGGCCCTGTCAACAGTATTAGAGAAATTAAATTAAACATCGTGGCTTTCTTTTTCCAAGTTTGTCACCAGTTTTCGTTTCTTTAAAAACAAAAGTTATCTGAAACTAGACTGTGTCATGATTATTTAAGATGTTCAAATGAATTTTCAGTTATTCTTCGATTTGAAGTTTTTCAGATTTCTCTAACCTGAATTCGTTCGTATTACAGAGATAACTGCTTCTCCCATCATGTCGCCATTGTTGGCAGCCCAACGATTTTCTTACCTTTTTATGTCAATTAAACGATCTGTATAGCTGCCTAACTAGAGTCATGAATTTTTATCACTCTTCATGAGCAGTTTTCGAAACGATAGTTGTAAGTTGTTGCTTTTTCCTATTGTCTATTCATGCTTTGTTTTCATGACTAAAAGCATGAAAACTTGCGACTGTGATTACCATTATGTTTTAAAATTTCATTAAAGGCAAATTGTTCATATAGTTTATTATGGAGTTTTGATTCCTTGCCATGAAGATGTTACTCTCTTTGTTTCGATCCTTTTAATTCCAAGCATGTCTAAGAGATTGGTGGTTCTATGAGCAAAGGACCCCCACGATTTGATTTTTTGTATGGTTTTGGTTTGATTCTTGGATTCGTTTCTTTTACAAAACTTTTGATTTTTTGATTTTTTACTTACCCAAACTTTGTGATCAAACTCATGATGTGTGCACTTATTTTCATTTTAATGCTTTGGTCCTAGTTCGCACTGAATGCAAAGGTGGCATACGATTCACAGACTTCCATCATTTCTAAGGATGGCCTTGGGCTTCACAAATCTTCCTCGCATGTATTTCAATTAAACGTCCATCCCATCGTATGAGTCTTTACAACGTTCATTGTTGGGCTCAAGGTTATGTCTCTGTTTTTTTTTCACAAACCCTCCATGTATGTTGTGTTTGTTTGATTACCCACCCGTCCAGTATGGCTCCTGTCGTGAGAATTAAACCAAACGGTATCCAAACCCTACTCTTATACGACAATGCCAAAGGAGATTTGGAGAGAGGTGGTTGGCTCGTTTTAATTAGGAAGTTTTAGGGTTTCAATTTATAGGTTGCCCAAGAATTTTCTTTCTCCTTTGACAGTTGTAGAGTGAAAGTTGGTGATGTGCAACTGGAAGTTACCGAGGATTTTATGATTCAAGAAACAGGGTTACGAGAAAGCGGTCAAAGATCATTTAAAAATGAAAACGTTGAAGAAGTTCCTTGGACCCTACTGTTTACATCTCGGAAAATAACAAGTTGTGATCAAGGTATGCCCATTTCATTCCTAAAATATCGGTGGCACGATTTGCTCGCTATGGTAAAGCAATTTGTTACCTGTGAGGGACGTTTTCGGATTGTATTTTTGTACCATTTGCGTCTTCTTATGAGTTTTATGGGTTTCCCTTTGAATATTCCATATTACTTACTCAAGAGTCTTTATAAAATGGGGAAAAGATACAAGAAACACCGGTCAGACTCTAGCCTTTTTCATCACGTCCTAGTTAAAATCCTGCTCATACATCAATTAGAGTCACAGAATGACAGCTATGATTTGTTCCTAACTCGAAATGGCTATAGTAACCCTGATATGGGGGGAGGTAGATAAACTCATAGTTGAGGAGACCCTTGTCTACCTGACGACATCTCTCTCACCTCCCCAGACCTGTGTCTCTCCCCCTAACAACAAACCCTTGATCGATCAAAAGTTCATTGAAAAGGACTATCAACAGATTACACATCTAAACAACTTTGTTAAAAATGTAAAGAAGCCTACAGGAAAGAGATCTAAGGGAAATATTGATATAAATTTTAAAAACAAAAGAGATGGCAGGCTAATTTCTAGGGTACTTCATAACAAGTTGAGTTCTCATCCGAGTTCAATCAATATGATCGAAGTGCAGGAAATCTCAGACTCTGAAATTGACAAATTTCTTGCAGAGGAAGATCCTTTGTCATTTGAGCCACACCTGATCGACCCTATAAATTTTTCGATAATTTACCTCCCTGTTTAGAAGACAATCCAGAGTTTCTTGGTGTCAAGATTTGCAATGAATCTACTATCCATATGGAGGGCGCTCTGGTCCACAATCTTCTTTGTTTTAATGCAACCACCACACAGTCAAGGTGTGAGGTCTGTCTATCATGGATTGATATATCTTATACTGATATCCCATTTCTACAGTCAGGGGTTAAGGCTTTAAAAGATAATATCGTTGTTTTAACAAGCAAAAACCACAGGCTTGAATTTTTCATCGAAGGAAAAGAAAAACATTTGAAGACCACAGGTCATGTGATATTTAAAAATGTTGAGACTTCTATAGCCATTGTAAATTCCAAGGTTTCATGATATGATTTGATTTCATGGTTAGAGGTATGATCTCTTAAATTGATAGCATGTTTGTTTTCATTCTTAAGTTAGGCTATTTGGTTTATTGAATAAACTATATTTCATTATTAAATTATTTTGTTTTATTCATTAAATAAAATGAGATTTCATTTACTAAGATAACTAGCTACACAATCGCAAGATTTTGTAGCCAGTTATGTTAATTCGAATTGTGTAAATTAATGGCAGAAAATATATCTCAAACCTTTCTATTTTCCTTTTCTTTCAAGATATTCAGCGGTCCATGATTTCAAAATTTATCTGAGGCACTCTTGATAAATTCCAGTCATATCTATGATGTGTTTTGAATGAACATAAATGAATTGTTGTTAGTTTTGGAGGATTTTAGTAGGATCAGGGTGGTTGCATCCCCCTTTATTTTTGAAACAAATATTTGATATTAGGAACAAAAACAATTATCTTTCCTGAGACCTTTATAAACCTATCATTTTGTAAACAAAGGCATCTTGGCCTGGGGCTGGAGTATGGACAATTACACACTGACTTGAATGGAACAGAATGCATATTACAACTTTAGCTTTTGTGTATGATGTTTTAGTTTAAGTTATGTTTATTTCGATGTGATAATAGATGTTGATTTCTTTTGTCTTCATTATTTATTATGAGCTGAAATAATTCATTTTTACATGCTGTCCATATGTCATGTTTTAGATACAATATAGGGTGATCATCAATTCAATTCAAATTATGAGATTTATCTCTAATTTTCTGTTGAAAGTTTAAATACAAGTTCTTACAAGAAGATTTATCTCACTGTAGTTACTTGTAAATCATAAGATCACTGTGACTGCCTCCATTATACGTTCTGTTATCAAAACTCAGTTTCCAGCATATCATTTCGCGTTTATTCGGAGCTATCTTAAGATTCATTGCAGGTTTACTTCTTGGATAAGGTGGTTGGATATTCTCTATTGTACAGACATTGGATGCATTAATAGGTTAGTCTGTTCTTTTATTTCATTTGCTTGCTTATTATAGAAGTTTTTGTATATAGTATAATTTTCACTATCTATACCTTTATGTTTAATTAAGTAGTTTAATATTTGATTTTATGAATGCATACAAACAAGAAAACAAACCAAAAACAAATAGTACTTTTTCTTTCTTTATTGTTGTCATTAAAAGAACCATTTTACATTCGATCTTTATGAGTTTAGATTAAAACTCATGATTTATACATATTGTATATATGACAAATAGAACTATTATATAAATATTAATTAGATAAATTGTATATATATATTTAGATGTACATATATATTTCAACGATGATTATTTAGTAATTTATTGCATTTCTTTTAGTTATTTTTCGCTTCCCTTAGGACTTTAGATTGGCCAACGGAGCCATTAAACCCGTCAGAGTGAATTAATCCAAACAACTTGTGTTAATTAGACAACCCTGGACCGGATTCACTCTTCCAGTTGACAAGCGGTCAATTCTGCTCGTCAACAAACGACGATAGAAGGAGGGCCTAAATACTATTAATGGCATGAGGAGGTCACAAGACTCCTCCCCCACCTACCCGCTCACCTATAGTAACAATAATTTTTTCTGACGAGAATGTTGTTCCTCAAACAACAACCACATAAAATGGCAATCCATAGATCACCGTTGAACCAGTAACTCCAAACCCCCCAGTGGCCGACCTACAAGAAATTGTTTGTCAATCCCTCATAAGGACCCACAGTGCCTTGGCCCGTATCAGACAACTAGGTCAGCCTTTGAACCAACCATTAGAATTCTCTGATATCAGGGAGCAAATTGAAGGTACTAATATTACCCTAAACCCTACGGATTGAGATCACATCCTCACTCCTGCAACAGGAGGATATGGTGTTCCACCATCACCACCCCCTTCATCTCCTTCTTCTTCTGGAGAAGAATCATCAGACGAAGGTAGTTCTTCATCTCAGCCTTCAACACTACCCTCACCTATGGCCAATCCGAGCAATCCCGCCAGACCTTGGGTCGATCAATATGCAGTGACCATACCTGGGCTCCAACATCCTTTGCCTAAACATCCGAAGAAATGGCTCCCTAAATTTGACCCAGATTCCAAGCAGATTGTTGAGGATCATATCAAAAAATTTATTCTAGCCATTAGGCTCCGTAGTGTTGAACATGAAGACGTAGTATGTATACTTTTTCCCTACACCTTTGAAGGCAATGCCTCTACCTGGTACTTTGCCCAACAACCCCACACCATTATGTCATGGGATAGATTTGATTCCTGTTTCCTTGAGAAATTCGGAGACGACAAATCTCCTGAAGTCATAGTCATGGAAATCTCTAGTTTAAAGATGAACCCCAAACAAAAGATAAAAGACTTTAATAAAAGGTTCCTAACATTAAAGAATCGAATCCCCACAGACTCAATGCCTGCCGAAAATCTTATTGTCACATACTACATGAAAGCCTTACATCAAAACATATCCATTTGGGTAAAAAGGTCCAAGAAAGCCACATTGTTAGAAGCCTTCAAAGAGGCGATTCAAATCAAGAAAGACATTCTTATCCTAAAAGACAATATCTGTAACAAGGCAGAGACTACTTCATCCTCCAAGAAGAAAATCGAAATTCTTCGTAGACCTCCCCAAAACAAAACTCAATCAGATAGTTCGGATCTAGAAAACTTACAGAAGGTCATTTAGAAGTTGTCTAATAAGGTTATAGATTTGAGAAGATCGACTGAAGAAGCTTCTTCAAGCAAAGGGCCGTACAAACCCCCTTTTAGAAATCCTTTTCCCACAAACCGACCTAACTCAAATTCTGAAGGCCTAAATCTAGAAATCTTACAATTTCCTATTCAGACGATTCTAGAGGCACATGATAACATGATTCCTCCCGAGATTCCTAAAGACGTAGCTGAACAAGAGATAGTGGAAGAGGACGAATCAACTCCCAAAATTTTTGGACATTTTTCGGATAGCATTTTTCAAGCTAATTTCGAGACAATGCATCCTTACAATACCAGGAGCAAGACAACAAATAAATCTTCCTCTGAAATCAGAACTAATGCACCTCAAAAATAGTCTAAATCAATTGAAACTAAACAGAATTCAGCAGCCTCAAGTTTAGAGTATGATTTGATTGAGGATCTCAAAAAACTTAGAGCTAATATGTATGTTTACGAATTATTGAAATTCCCTTTTCTTCTACAAAAAATGCTGCAAAATATTGTAGAAAACAACAAAAACAACAATCCGAACAGCAACAAAGTTGCTGAAAATAGCCCCAAAACACCTCAAAAGGTCTTCGTCAAAACAACGCCAGAGTCTTCTGATAAAAGAGACCTTGCTATAAAAAGTGTAACAAATGTAGATAAACTAGTTTCAGGGGCTGCGACTAAAAAACAACAAACCTCTATTGTTAATACTCACAGAAATGTCCCACCCTTTTTGTTGACTTTTGAAATTTTCAATAGGAATGTACATAACTGTATGGTAGATTTAGGTGCATCATCAAACGTAATGCCTTGGTCTGTCTGCCAAAAAATTAATGCCAAAGTTCAACCTTCCAGCCTGAAAATTATTCAGCTTGATCGAACTAGTGTTAAAGTAATAAGAGAATTAAAAAATGTGCTTATCAGATTATCATCTAATCCTAAAGTCCATCAAGTTATTGATATTATTTTCGTTGATATCCCCGAAGTATATGGCTTGTTTTTAAGTAGATCTTGGTTTGAACAGCTACATGGTTATTTTGCAACGGATTGGTCTCAATTGTGGCTGCCCGAGAATGGAAATCCTAACAAAATCAAGGTAAATCATGAGTGTTATCTTAAGTTCACGGTAACCAATTTAAATGATCCTAATGAACCATCCACTGCTTCCACCAATTCACCTGAAATACAGGGGATGGACACTTTTTTCGGCAATTTCATGGCTAAAACTTCTACCATTACTGACCTGAAACAGCAGTCCAAAATTATGACATGCACACAGTCAACAGCCTTCTCCCAATGGTCACATGCACCTGACAAAAATCAAATTTGGTCTCTTTACTTCGATGGATCTAAATCTAAGGAAGGAGTTGGTGCAGGGTGTGTGCTCATTGATCCGGCAGGTAACAAAACTTTGATCACTTGCCCGTTAGAATTTGAATGCACAAACAATACGACCGAATACGAGGCACTCCTGCAAGGTCTCAGAAAAGCACTAGATTTGAGGATTCATAATTTGACTGTCTTTGGTGATTCAGAAATTGTGGTTAGACAGGTAAAAAATTCTATCCACTGTTTATCTCCACACCTAACAAGCTATCAGACTGAGGTATGGAATTTAATGAACAATTTTTCTACGTTTAACATTAATTATATTCCCAGATTGAATAATTCTGAGGCTGATTTGTTACTTAATGTTGCCTCAAAACTTTTTCCTACAGAAGGCCTTTCTCCGAATGCGTTTTCCGTCGAGTTGTTGTTCAGACCATCCGTCCCAGACAACATCACAAATTGGATATTCTTCGACAATGATCAACAGATTATTATTTTTCTGCATATGGAAGAGACTTTCCAAGGAGCAGTTATCGATGAAGGTACCCACGATGAAAACCTTCACGATTTTACAGTAATACCAGATCCAAGATCCCCAGAGTCTATATCAAATATGGTAAACTCTATCCCAAAATCTGTGGTTAGATTAGAAAAATTTTATGATCTTCACGATAAATTCAGAAAATCAGTGAATTGTAAAATTAATAGTTCTTCCTTGAGACATGAAAAAGTAAATTTAGGAACTAAAGATAACCCACAATGCATCAATTCGGGGTTGGGATGTTCTGAACAAGAAAAACTAGCATTTATTAAGTAGTTTAAGGAATTTAAAGATGTCTTTGCCTAGACATACAACGACCTAAAGACCTTTGATTCTAACATCATACAACACATTATTCTCATGAAACCCCAGACCCAACCTTCTCAACAGAAGTTAAGAAAGATGCACCCAAAACTTGAACCAAAAGTCAAGAAAGAATTAAACAAACTCTTGAATGCTAAAATAATCTTCCCAGTAAGACATACATAGAGGGTCTCTAATCTTGTCCCTATAAGGAAGAAGAGTAGTGAAATCCGACTATGTGTCGATTTCCAAAATTTAAACCGAGCGTCTGATAAAGACAACTACCATGTTCCTCCCATGGAACAGATCCTTCAACAAGTATTTGGTTCTGAAATATTAGTGTTGCTGGATGATTTTTCATGGTATAACCAAGTCCTTATGTCCCCCCCAGACCAGCTCAAAACCACTTTTCGTACTCCATGGGGTACCTACGCTTATAGGAAGATGCCCTTTGGGCTCATAAATGTCGGTGCCAACTTTCAGAGAGCGATGGATATCGTTTTCTGTAGCTTAATCAATCAACCTGTAGTAGTTTATCTAGATGATGTCACTGTATTCTCAAAGAATAAAGGAGATCATCTAGATCATCTAAGATCTATTTTATAGTGATGTCGTAAGTACGACATTTCTTTAAATCCTAAAAAATCTGTCTTTGCAGTAGAACATGGTAAGCTCCTCGAATTCATTGTATCAAATAAAGGGATGATGATTGACCCTAAAAGGACCCAAATCATTTCAAAACTACTCCCTCCCTCTTCCAAAAAGTCCATGCAATCTTTCTTAGGTCAGATAAACTTTGTTAGGAGATTCGTCCCCAGCTTTTCAGAAATGGTCAGACCATTACAAAATTTAATAAAAAAAGATGTACAGTGCCATTGGGGACCTTCAAAAAGTCAGGCTTTTGACTCAATAAAAAAGGCAATAGTAGACGCTCAATCTCTAATGATCCCTGATTTTTCGCGAGACTTCACCCTCTACACGTTTGCCTCTGATCGGTCTTATGCTACTGTCCTAACCCAAAAGAATGTTGAAAACAATGAAGTCCCAATTGCCTTTATGAGGTCATCCTTTAAGGGAGCAGAACTTAATTACCTAGCAATAGATCAGCAGGCCTATGCTATTTTTAAAGCGGTAAAACACTTTCGATATTATCTACTGAAATCTAGGACGAAAATCATTATCCCTTACCCTGCTGTCAAAAAATTGTTAGTACAGAAAGAACTGGGTGAAAAAAGGGCAAACTGGGTCACATCCTTACAAGAATACGACATAGAAATTACCCCATCATAAATTGTTAGAGGCCAAAGTTTATGTAAATTGGTTGTTAATTCAGCTATAGGACAGCGAAATGAAATTGATATGTTAATTCAAGATCAGCATAATCAAAATCAAATCTATTGTACACAAAACCTTACTATCCCTTGGTATGACGACATCAAGTTTTATATTGTACATGGATCAGATCCCCGTCACCTTGATCCAAAAAAGAGGAGATGATGCAGGAGCATCGTCAACGTCAAGCGAGCGTGGGACAAGCGCAACACATTTTGAGCACATGATAATTTGTTTAAAAAATTTTGAAGATTAGATGTGCCAAACTTAAATGTGATAGTTAAGGAGAGGCGTACTTATATATTGTAAAGGACCTTGAGAGATCCTCTCTCATCCATAGTAGGTAGAAAGAATTTATGTTAGTAGGTAGCTTTGAATTCTCTGATGAGATAGTTTTAGGAGTGGAGGGAAAACGGATATAGACACCCTCATTGTGTAATTGTAACATAGGAGGAGGAAGCAGAAGAAGAGAGCATAGAAGAGAAGCAGAGAGCTGTGTAGTAGACCCCATGTACAGAGGTTCTGAATTAATACAAAGAAACTGTGATTCAGACTCATGGTGTTCATATCTTCTCTATGTATGCATCTTTAAATGTTATGCTCATGAATGTTTTACTCTTTCTTTCATGCAATTGCTTTTATGATATGTATGAATGATTTCTTGTTGAATGTTTGAAATCTGAGAGGAAAGGGGAATGAAATGAGTTTCAATTGTTTCTCTATCTGAGCAAGGGTTCCTGCAAGGAGTGCATTGAAAAAAGTTTCAGAGGTTCGTCTCTGAAATCTCGGGAGAGATAGCTTTAGTTCTCATATTCATAGAGAGGTGCAGTCAGGCACAGGAGCCGTGCAAGTAGTGGGTAGGCCAAGGAAGAAATCAGAGTTTCGAACCTGAGTAAAGCATTGAGAGACTGTTGTTGTAGGAGTGTGTAGGGTCGAAGAGTATTCAACACTTCAAGTGTTTGGAGGTTGCCGTAAGGAGTGCATGCAAGGGTCTTCTTTAAGGCTCAAAGTCGTAAGAAAGCTCAGGAAGGATAAAGCCTTTGAAATGGTTGAAGGAAGTATAAGAAGTTGGTGCATATTGAGGGATTAGAAGGCATCGAAGTTTTGTGTCACGGGTGGATAAGTTTGGGAAGGAATCCTTGATTTTCTACGTAGGAATAGTCAGGGGGGAAGGAACAGACGGTCAAAATCCCATGTAGAGGATTAGAGAAATCCCGCCAGTCATTTGATCTCATAAAGGAGAGAGGAGGTTACAACCGGGTTTCCAGGGTACAAGCTCAGAAGGTTGTGAACCATTGGATCTTCACATAGATACTCGTCAACCGTCCGATTTGACAGGAGTTGCATGGGGTTTAAACCCTCTCAAGCCGAGCAAAGGTCCCAAAAGATATTGGGATATTGAGGCGTCGGAGTTCAGTATATCGAAATTTCCGTGGAAAAGGAATCAGGTAAATCCACAATGAAAACCCTGAAATAATTCAGAACCGTCCATCTATTGGGACACGTGTCAAAAATCTGAGAAGACGAGGTTTGGCGTTTCGCGAATCTCGGAGACAGGAACACTTGCATTCCGGAATTGCGAAGTCCAAAATATCGAAAGGTGGAAAGCTCTGTTAGGGGGGCCAGCTGGCGTCATCTTGTCATAACGAGGGATTGGAAAATCTCCACGGTGAAAACCCCGAAGCAGACCTGAGCCGTCTATCTGTTGGGACACGTGTCAAAATTCAAGGATCGGGGAAATCGAAGACAAATGCATTTCGACATTTGAAATCGTGAAGTCCCGAGGGATATCTAGAGCCGTTGGTTTAGTAGATGATCACGTTCGTTGATCCTGTCTACGTCGAAAAGGGGTTCCTAGTTGACGTCATATCGGGATTCAAAAAATTGGGGATCCGGAGGACAAGGGGTCACATACATTTCGACATCCAAAGCCCCGAAATCTTGAAAGGAGATAGGACTGTGGTGATATAAAGGGAGGTCGTATGGACCCAAAAGTCTAGCCCAGGGGACTAGCGGAAGTTGAAGCATCTCAGGATATCAGAGATCGGGAGATTGGGAAACACAAGGTTTGCGACATCGGGGATTGCAAAACCCTGAAACCCGAATTTCTATTTTCTTGTCGTGAAGAGAACAGTGATAGGGCCTAGAGGATGCGAGGAGTAGAAAAGACTTGTGGGTCAATTTTAATAGAGATTCTAGTGGAGAATCAAAGGAGCCACTCCGGATCAAGAGAAAAATTAGAACTATCCTTAAAGACCGAAAGGTCAGCGCAGAGGCCTTTGCCGAGGTAGAGGGTGCGTTCTGCGTCAGGTTTGGTATCAGAGCACAGAAAGGTTCTTTGCTTTCTGTAGCAGAGGAAAAGGAAATTTTCACCATGCCACCTAAAAGAAGAGACATGCAAACACCCGATCCGCCAGAGGAAAGGGAAATACCAAGAAGAAGAGGTAGGTAGATGCATGACCCAACCATGGCAAGAGAGATGCGTGATTTACGCGCCAGACTGGAAGACATGGAGACAACACAGATATGCACAGTCAGTATTGGGGATCTTAGTGATTCCAAAAGTGAAAATGAAGTTGAACATGATGAAGAAGAAGTTGCAGTCAAAGATGTCGCCAATGAATGCTTGATAAGAGTTGTTGCAAGAATGGGTTCAAGAGCAAAAATGGACATCCCAGTTTATGAAGGAAACCTGGATGTTGAAGAGTGTCTAGACTGGATTAGAGCCCTGGACACATACTTTGACTATGAAGATGTTGAGGAAGACAAGAAGGTCAAGAATGTTGTCACAATATTAAAGGGACATGCAGCATTGTGGTGGGATGAACTACAAGATGACAGATGTTGCAGAGGCAAGCAGAAAATCAGGAGTTGGGATAGGATGATTGCAAAGATGAAGGAAAAATTCATTCCCAGGGATTACCAGATTACTCTGTTCAGGAGAATGCAGAACCTGAGACAGAAGCTGATGACAGTAAAAGAATACATTGAATAATTCTACAGGCTGAACATCAAGGCAGGTCATCAGGAAAGCGATGATGAAAAGGTTTCTAGGTACATGAATGGTCTGAGATATGATATTCAGGATGAGATGAGCATGGTAACCATCCGAATGGTGGAAGATTCTTATCAGATGGCTCTAAAAGATGAAGAGAAGCTGAGCCGAAAGTAGGGTCAAAGAGGCCGAGGCGGAAGTCAGCCCAAAGGCAAATCAGTTGTCCAAGATAAAAATCAGAAACCCAAGGAGGACTGGAAGAAACCTCAAACTCGAACTGAGAGAGGTGGAATCTCACAGCGAGGGTGATATGCTGAACAGAGAGGACAACATACTGAGCAGAGAGGAGATTATGCTAATAATAACATCTTTCCTCGTACTAGAGGTAGAGGAAGAGGAAGAGGTGGAGTAATAAAATGCTTCACGTGTGGAAAGAATGGACACAAATCTTATGAATGTCCAGACAAGAAAAAAGAGAGTGGAGAAACTCACATCACCGAAGCTCGGAGGCGAGATGTTGAGGAAGAAGATGCTGAAGGTAGAAGATCACTAATGATGTGAAAAGTTATTTTAACACCGGAGAAGGAGGTGGAGAGCTCAGCCCAAAGAAACAAACTTTTTTGGACTGCTTGAAAAACCAAGGACAGGGTATGCAAGGTCATTGTGGACAGTGGTATCACAGATAATCTCATTTCCACGGAGATGGTAGAAAAGCTGGAGCTAGAGACGAGTGAAATTCCGAGTCCATATAGAGTTTCATGGCTACAAAAGGGACATCAGGTAAATGTCACTAAACAATGTTTAGTTGAATTTAAGATAGGAGGATATAATGATAAGATATTCTGTGATGTTATTCCTATGGATGTTTTTCATCTATTGTTGGGTAGACCATGGCAATATGACAGAAATGTGATTCATGATGGGAGGATGAACACACACCCTAGAAAAGAATGGGAGAACTCATATGTTGCTTCCAATCAAAGATAAGGAAGTGAAACCTGAAGTAAGTAACATTGTACTTCTCATGAGTGGGAAGGAACTCCTTACTGAGGTCAAGAAGGAGGAGGAACCATAATTCATTGTGGTCAATAAATCGAGAATTTTTTTGACCAACACAAGAGTGGACGATTTACCAGAAGAGGTTCATGAACTATTGGAAGAGTTCGTTGACATAATAGTGGACGAACGACCTCATTTGTTGCCACCAATCAGAAGTGTGAGTCACCATATTGATCTCATACCTAGAGCCAGTTTGCCAAATAAAGCTGCATACAGATTGACACCACAAGAGAATGAAGAGGTAAAAAGACAAGTCCAGGATTTGTTGGACAAAGGGTTGGTTAGAGAAAGCTTGAGTCCCTGTGTTGTTCCAACAGTACTCAGTCGGAAGAAAGATGGAGGCTGGAGAATGTGTACTGACTTGAGGGAGATCAACAAGATAACCATCAGATACAGATTTCCATTGCCAAGGATGGATGATCTGATGGATTGCTTGAGTGGAGCAAAGTATTTTTCGAAGATTGATTTGAAAAGTGGTTATCATCAAATCCTCATGAGAGAAGGTGATGAGTGGAAAAAAACCTTCAAGACTAACGAAGGGTTGTATGAATGTCTTGTTATGTCGTTTGGATTAACAAATGTGCAAAGTACCTTTATGAGGTTGATGAACGAAGTCCTGAAATAATTTATCGGGAAATTTGTCATTGTGTATCTGGATGACATACTGATTTTCAGTAAAACAGTGGCAGAGCATCTGAAGCATTTGGCTATAGTGATGCAGAAATTACAGCAGGAGAAGTTGTTGATAAAAATGAAGAAATCCTCATTCATAAAGACAGAACTCATCTATTTGGGATTTTTTATTTCTGCATACAAATTAAGGATGGATCCAGATAAGGTGGAGGTAATTAAGAATTGTCCATCACCAAAGAATATCTTTGAGGTGAGAAGTTTTCACGGATTGGCTAGCTTCTACGGGAAGTTCATCAGGGATTTCAGTGGATTGGCTAGCTTCTACCGAAAGTTCATCAAGGATTTCAGCAGAATTAGTGCACTGATTATGGACACAGTGAAGAAAAGACACAAGTCTTTTCACTGGACAAAAGAGGATGAGAAGAGTTTTAACCTGTTGAAAAGGAAAATCACGGAACAACCGATTCTGGTGTTGTTGGATTTCCAAAAGACATTTCAAGTGAAATGTGATGCAAGTGGATTTGCAATAGGGGCAATCTTGAGTCAAGAGGATAGGCCAATAGAATACTTCAACGAGAAGCTAAATGAAGCAAAGGTGAAGTACTCCACATATGACAAGGAGTTCTATGCTATCATCCAGGCATTGAAGAAATGGAGGCATTACTTGATTCCCAAAGAGTTTGTCTTATACAGTGACAATCATGCACTACAGTTTGTGACTCAATAGGAAAATTTGAATCAGAGACATGTTAAATGGGTTGAATATATGCAATGTTTCACTTTTATGATTAAACATATTTTTGGAACTGCTAACAAAGTTGTTGATGCTTTGAGCAGGAAGTGTTTTCTATTGCAGGAGTTTAAAGTCAAAACACTGGGTTTTGATGATCTCAAGGACATGTACAGAGATTCAAAAGCATGGACGGACCATGCGAGAGCTCATGGACAGGAGACCATGAAAGTTTTCAAGTGAGGGAGTATGATGCAGAAGCATCGTCAACGTCAAGCGAGCGTGGGACAAGCGCAACACATTTTGAGCACATGATAATTTGTTTAAAAACTTTTGAAGATTGGATGCGCCAAACTTAAATGTGATAGTTAAGGAGAGGCGTACTTATATATTGTAAAGGACCTTGAGCGATCCGCTCTCGTCTATAGTAGGTAAAAATCATTTATGTTAGTAGGTAGCTTTGAATTCTCTGATGAGATAGTTTTAGGAGTGGAGGGAAAATGGATATAGACACCGTCATTGTGTAATTGTAACATAGGAGGAGGAAGCAGAAGAAGAGAGCATAGAAGAGAAGCAGAGAGCTGTGTAGCAAACCCCATGTACAGAGGTTCTGAATTAATAAAAAGAAACTGTGATTCAGACTCATGGTGTTCATATCTTCTCTGTGTATGCATCTTTAAATGTTATGCTCATGAATGTTTTACTCTTTCTATCATGCAATTTCTTTTATGCTATGTATGAATGATTTCTTGTTGAATGTTTGAAATCTGAGAGGAAAGGGGAATGAAATGAGTTTCAATTGTTTCTCTATCTGGGCAAGGGTTCCTGCAAGGAGTGTAGTTGAATTGTCCACAAGGAGTGCATTGATAAAAGGTTCAGAGGTTCGTCTCTGAAAGCTCAGGAGAGATAGCGTTAGTTCTCATATTCATATAGAGGTGCAGTCAGGCACAGGAGTCATGCAAGTAGTGGGCAGGCCGAGGAAGAACTCAGAGTTTCGAACCTGAGTAAAGCATTGAGAGACTGTTGCTGCAAGAGTGTGTAGGGTCGAAGAGTATTCAACACTTCAAGTGTTTGGAGGTTGCCGCAAGGAGTGCATGCAAGGGTCTTCTTTAAGGCTCGAAGTCGTAAGAAATCTCAAGAAGGATAAAGCCTTTGAAACAGTTGAAGGTAGTATAAGAAGTTGGTGCATATTGAGTGATTAGAAGGCATCGAAGTTTTGTGTCACAGGTGGATAAGTCCAGGAAGGAATCCTTGATTTACTTTGTAGGAATCGTTAGAGGGGAAGGAACAAATGGTCAGAATCCCGTGTAGAGGATTATTGAAATCCCGCCAGCCGTCCAAACTGATAAAGGAGTGAGGAGGTTACAACCGGGTTTCCAAGTTACAAGCTCAGAAGGCTGTGAACCATTGGATCTTCACATAGATACCCATCAGCCGTCCGATCTGACAGGAATTGCATGGGGTTTAAACCCTCTCCAGCCAAGCAAAGGTCCCAAAAGGTATCGGGATATCGAGGCGTTGGAGTTCAGGATATTGGAAGTTCTGTGGACAAGGAATCGGGTAAATCCATAGTGAAAACCCCGAAATAATTCAGAATCGTCCATCTGTTGGGACACGTGTCAGAAATTCGAGAAGACAGGGTTCAACGTTTCGCGAATCTTGGAGACATGAACACTTGCATTCCGGAATTGCAAACTCTGAAATCCCGAAAGGAGGAAAGCTCCGTTAGGGGGCCCAGCTGACATCATCTTGTCATAACGGGGGATCGGAAAATCTCCACGGTGAAAACCTCGAAGCAGACCTGAGCCATCCATCTGTTGGGACACGTGTCGAAATTTGAGAGATCAGGGAAATCGAAGACAAATGCATTTCAGCATTTGAAATCGTGAATTCCCAAGGGATATCTAGAGCCGTTGGTTTAGTAGATGATCACGGACGTTGATCGTGTCTACGTCAAAAAGGGGTTCCTAGTTGACATCATATCGAGATTCTGAAAATCGGGGATACGAAGGACAAGAGGTCACATACATTTCGGCATCCAAAGCCCCGAAATCCCGAAAGGAGATAGGACTGTGGTCATATAAAGGGAGGTCATATGGACCCAAAAGTCTATCCCAGGGGACTAGCAGAAGTCGAAGCATCTTGGGATATTGGAGATCGGGAGATCGAGAAACACAAGGTTTGCGACATCAGGGATTGAAAAACCCCGAAACTTGAATTTCTATTTTCCTGTCGTGAAGAGAACAGTGATTGGGCCTAGAGGTTTCGAGGAGCAGAAACGACATGTGGGTCAATTTTAATAGAGATTCCAGTGGAGAATTGAAGGATCCACTCCGTCTCGCGAGAAAAATTAGAACGATCCTTAAAGACCGGGAGGTCAGCGCAAAGACCTTTGCCAACGCAAAGGTTGCGTTCTATGTCAGGGGAGCATTGAGATTAAAATCATCTTCTTTTCAGTTGGTAAACGGTATTTCGTTTCGCCAAAATTTCAATGGAATACTTATGCGTTGTCTTGAAAAGGATGAAGCAAAAAGGTCTTATTGGAATTACATGCAGGGGAAGCTGGTGGGCATTTCGGTGGAGACACCATTGCCCACAAAGTATTAAGAGTAGGTTATTATTGGCCTACCCTTTTCAAAGATGCCTATACCTTATGTCGCAAGTGTGTAATCTGTCAAAAGGCATCTGGATGAGTACAGAAGTCAACATTCCCACTACAACCAGTTTCGGTAGACTCCCCTTTTCAATAATGGGGCCTCGATATTATAGGCCCAATCAACCCTACATCCTCGTAGTAGCATAAATACATCATAACATCCACAGAGTACTTCACCAGATGGTCCGAGTCTATGCCATTAAAAGTTATAAACACCAGCCAGGTAATATCCTTCCTGAATTCAAATATTATCACTCGTTTTGGTATTCCTGAATGCCTAGTATTTTATAATGCTTCCTATTTTTCATCTCTCGAAATGAGTGATTTCTCTCTAGAAAAAGGAATAAAATTAAAATACTCTGCCAGCTATTACCCTCAAGGCAATGGTTTGGCGGAATCAACTAATAAAAACCTGATCAAGATCATCAAGAGAATGGTCTTTGAAAACCACAAAAACTGGCATAATGCACTATTTAATGCAATCTGGGCTGATAGGGTAACTCCTAAAACTATTGTTGGTAATTCCCCCTTTTTTCTTGTTTACGGCAGGGAAGTGATTCTCCCACCACATGTCCTTCTTCCATCTCTGTAGTTATCACAGAAGGTGCAAGAAGAAAACTGTCCTCCCTTGGAAAGTCAGATTAATGCTTTGTTGAAGTTAGAGGAAGTAAGGGCTCAAGCAAAATGAAAATTGTATCAACATCAACTCATTGTCAAAAACTGGTTTGATTCCAATTTTGCCTCTGACAAAAATTTTGAGGTAGGTGATCTTGTCCTTAAGTGGGACAAACCTCATGAGGGGAAAGGAGAACATACTAAGTTTCAAAATCTGTGGTTGGGACCATTTTTAATTGCTAAAAAACTAGGTCCCAGTTCCTTTCGCCTGTAGAATTTAGAGGGACAGCCAGACACCTTCCCGGTGAATGGATAAGCTCTCAAAAAGTATTTTACCTGAGGACTCTCCCATACACCTTTTGTAAATATTTTATGTTTTGGGTTTCCTTTCTATTTGTTTTTCTTTGCTGGTTTGTTTTTGTTTTCATTCATGTTTATTGGTCTTTCTTTTTGAAACAAACATGTCTGCACCACAGGCTAGCTCAGACAAAGAAAACATAATACTTCCCCTCAAAAATAGCTGCTAAAAGTTGTCTGAACATTAATTGTTATATTTCTCTGAAATTGTAGCCTGGTTAAAGATGACTTTTTGTTTGAAAGGAGTTTTCTCGGTTTCAATCTGCACTTGAAAGTATTCACGACCATCTTTAAAAATATTTGTACGCTATCCCTGTTCTTTAAGAGAGAAACTCCACGATGTCTCCCTGTTCTTGAAAATTAGTTTTATTAATGAACTATTTTTGGATCTTGATGAAGGACAGCATGAAATTTTTTAAGGTCTGTGATATATCAAGGTGTGTTAAAAACTGGAATTTTCAGCATCACCCTGCTCTGTTGAATATCTTTAAAAAAATATGCCAAAGAGTTGTGGGAAGTGTTTGTAAACCCACCGAGACACTAAAAAGGTTTGCTGGTAGTGGGTAAAGACATACATGATGCCAAGACAACTTCGTCGGGGTACTGAACAAGCCTGCTGGTAGTGAAGCGATGTCAGGTAAAAGAAAATTCTCAGATATGAATTTCATTTTGGCCCTAAGCATCCTTCGTTCTGATTTGAAATTTCTTGACAGGATACAGACATCAGAGTGGGTTAATTGACATCCCTTTCGAGGCTATGAATGCATGTTGACAGCAGTGGCCCTGTCAACAGTATTGGAGAAATTAACTTAAACATTGTGGCTTTCTTTTTCCAAGTTTGTCACCAGTTTTCGTTTCTTTAAAATCAAAAGTTATATGAAACTGGACTCCGTCATGATTATTTAAGATGTTCAAATGACTTTTCAGTTGTTCCTCGATTTGAAGTTTTTCAGATTTCTCTAACCTGAACTCGTTCATATTACAGAGATAACTACTTCTCCCAGCATGTCGCCATTGTTGGCAGCCCAACGATTTTCTTACCTTTTTATGTCAATTAAACGATCTGTATAGCTGCCTAACTAGGGTCATGAATTTTTATCACTCTTCACGAGCAGTTTTCAAAATGACAGTTGTAAGTTGTCGCTTTTCCCTATTGTCTATTCATGCTTTGTTTTCATGACTGAAAGCATGAAAACTTGTGACTGTGATTACCATTATGTTTTAAGATTTCATTAAAGGAAAATTGTTCATATAGTTTATTATGGAGTTTTGATTCCTTGCCATGAAGATGTTACTCTCTTTGTTTTGATCCTTTTAATTCCAAGCATGCTTAAGAGATTGATGGTTTTATGAGCAAAGGACCCCCACGATTTCATTTTTTGTATGGTTTTGGTTTGATTCTTGGATACGTTTCTTTTACAAAACTTTTGATTTTTCGATTTTTGACTTACCCAAACTTTGTGATCAAACCCATGATGTGTGCACTTATTTTTGTCTTAATTCTTTGGTCCTAGATCGTACTAAATGCAAAGGTGGCATACGACTCACAGACTGCCATCATTTCTAAGGATGGCCTTGGGCTTCGCAAATCTTCCTCACATGTATTTCAATTAAACATACATCCCATCGTATGAGTCTTTATAGCGTTCATTCTTGGGCTCGGGGTTATGACTCCGATTTTTTTTCAAAAACCCTCCCTGTATGTTGTGTTTGTTTGATTACCCTCCCGTCTAGTATGGCTCCTATCGTGAGAATTGAACCAAACGATATCCAAACCCTACTCTTATACGACGATGCCAGAGGAGATTTGGAGAGAAGTGGCTGGCTCATTTTCATTAGGAAGTTTTAGGGTTTCAATTTATAGGTTGCCCAAGAATTTGCTTTCTCCTTTCATGGTTGTAGAGCGAAATTTGGGGATGTGCAAGTGGAAGTTACCGAGGAGTTTCTAAGTCAAGCCACATGGTTACCAACAAGCAGTCAAAGATGGTTTAAAAACACAAAAGTGGAAGAAGTTCCTTGGACCCTGCTGTTTACATCTCGGAAAATAACAAGTTGTGATAAAGGTATTCCCATTTCATTCCTAAAACCTCGATGGCAAGATTTGCTTGCTGTGGTAAAGCAATTTTTTACCTGTGAGGGACGTTTCGGGCTTGTATTTTTGTACCATTTGCATCTGCTTATGAGTTTTATGGGTTTCCCTTTGAATATGCCATATTACTTACTCAAGATTCTTTATAAAATGGGGAAAAGATACAAGAAACACTGGTCAGACTCTATCCCTTTTCATCATGTCCTAGTTAAAATCCTACTCATACTTCAATTAGAGTCATAGAATGAGAGCTGGGATTCGTTCCTAACTTGAAATGGATATAGTAACCCTGATATGGGGGAGGTAGATAAACTCAGAGTTGAGGAGACCCTTGTCTACCCGATGACATCTCTCTCACCTCCCCACACTTGTGTCTCTCCCCCTAACAACGAACCCTTGATTGATCCAAAGGTCATTGAAAAGGCCTGTCAGCAGATTACACATCCAAACGACTGTGTTAAAAATGTAAAGAAACCTACAGGAAAGAGATCTAAGGGAAATATTGATATCAATTTTAAAAACAAAAGAGTTGGCAGGCTAATTTCTAAGAGTTTTCTTAAAAAGTCGAGTTCTCGTCCGAGTTCAATCAATATGATTGAAGTGCAGGAAAGCTCAGACTCTGAAATTAACAAATTTCTTGCAGAGAAAGACCCTTTGTCGTTTGAGCCACACCCTGATCAACCCTATAACTTTTTCGATAATTTACCTCCCTGTTTAAAAGACAATCCAAAGTTTATTGGTGTCAAGATTTGCAATGAATCTACTATCTGTATGGAGGGTTCTCTGGTCCACAATCTTGTTTGTTCTAATGCAACCACCGCATAGTCAAAGTGTGAGGTATATCTATCATGGATTGATAGATATTATACTGATATCCCGTTTCTACAGTCACGGGTTAAGGCTTTAAAAGATCAGATCAATGTTTTAACAAGAGAAAACCACAGGCTTGAATCTGTCATCCACGAAAAAGAAAAACGTGTGAAGACCACATGTCATGTGATATTTAAAAACGTTGAGGCTGCTACTACCATTGTAAATTCCAAGGTTTCATGATACGATTTGATTTCATGGTTAGAGGTATGATCTCTTAAATTAATAGCATGTTTGTTTTCATTCTTAAGTTAGGTTATTTGGTTTGTTGAATAAACTATATTTCATTATTAAATTAGTTTGTTTTATTCATTAAATAAAATGAGATTTCACTTACTAAGATAACTAGCTACATAATCACAAGATTTTGTAGCCAGTTATGTTAATTCAAATTATGTAAATTAATGAAAGAAAATATATCTAAAATCTATATGTTTTCCTTTTCTTTCAGGATATTCAGGGGTCCATGATTTCAAAATTGATCTAAGGCACTCTTGAGACCTTCCAGTCATATCTATGATGTATTTTGAATGAACAGAAATGAACTGTTGTTAGTTTTGGAGGATTTTAGTAGGATTAGGGTGGTTGCATCCCCCTTTATTTTTGAAACAAATATTTGATCTCGTGAATAGAAATAGTTATCTTTCCTGAGACCTTTATAAACCTATCATTTTGTAAACAAACGCATCTTGGCCTGGGGCTGGAGTATGGACAATTACACACAGACTTGAATGGAACAAAATGCATATTACAGCTTCAGCTTTTGTGTATGATGTTTTAGTTTATGTTATGTTTATTTCGATGTGATAATAGATGGTGATTTATTTTGTCTTCATTATTTATTATGAGTTGAAATAATTCATTTTTACATGCTGTCCATATGTCATGTTTCAGAACCAATATAGGGTGATCATTGATTCAATTCAAATTATGAGATTTATCTCTAATTTTCTGTTGAATGTTTAAATACAAGTTCTTACAAGAAGATTTATCTCACCGTAGTTACTTGTAAATCATAAGATCACTGTGATTGTCTCCATTATACATTCTGTTATCAAAACTCAGTTTCCATCATATCATTTCGCGTTTATTCGGAGCGATCTTAAGATTCGTTGCAGGTTTACTTCTCGGATAAGGTGGCTAGATATTCTCTATTGTACAGACGTTGGATGCATTAATAGGTTAGTCTGTTCTTTTATTTCATTTGCTTGCTTATTATAGAAGTTTTTATATATAGTATAATTTTCACTATCTATACCTTTCTGTTTAATTAAGTAGTTTAATATTTGATTTTATGAATGCATACAAACAAGAAAACAAACCAAAAACAAATAGTACTTTTGCTTTCTTTATTGTTGTCATTAAAAGAACCATTTTACATTCGATCTTTATGAGTTCAGATTAAAACTCGTGATTTATACATATTGTATATATGACAAATAGAACTATTATATAAATATTAATTAGATAAACTGTATATATTTATTTAGATGTACATATATATTTTAGCAATTATTATTTAGTAATTTATTGCATTTCTTTTGGTTATTTTTCGCTTCCCTTAGGACTTTAGATTGGCCAACGGAGCCATTAAACCCGTCAGAGTGAATTAATCCAAACGGCTTGAATTAATTAGACAACCTCGGACCAGATTCACTCTTCCAGATGACGAGCGGTCAATTTCGCACGTCAACAGGTTGACAAATTAGATAGTTGGGCAAGTACTACAACTCAATTAATACAACACTAGTTTGTCCCAATATAACAACTGTCATTCCCTTGTCACGATTGTTGTTCCTTTTTCTATTTATTTGAATGGAACGATCGTTGTTCCTTTTGTTGTTCATTTGAATGGAAGGATTGTTGTTCCTTTTGTTACGATTGTTGTCCCTTTGCAGTGGTTGCATATCTGGAGGATAGGTATTGAAAACAGAAGGTAAAAACCTAAGTAGGCAACAAGTAAAACACTTGTGCCAGTGCCTACCTTTGGATGATGCATATAGGTTATATTTTAAGACATCTTTAGAGCCCAACAATTATCAATAGTTCATACCTTCACATATATGTTTTCAAAGACTGCTTCAATTTCATATGGACCAAGCCACCTTGTGTTAAACTTACCATTGAAGATCTTAAACTTGAAGTAGAAGAGGAGTGCCCAATCTCCTACCTTTAACAAATTCTTCTTAATATTCTTATTGTGCCATATCTCTCTCTATTGTTGGATGAGATCAATATGGTGAAAAGATTCATGTCGCATCTCATCTAGTTCATTGAGTTGAGTTATTCTTTCTTTCCATGTTGCTATCAAATTCATCCCTAGTTCTACTTCCATTATGTAAGTTCTAATCTATAGATCTATTGGTATTAGAACCTTCTTTATGTACACTAGCTCATATGGGGAGAAGACAATAGTGTTTCTCCATGTGGTCCTATAGATGCATATAGCTTCTAGTAGTTTTTTGATGTAGACCCCCTCCCACTCCCGAGGTTCTTTTGATCCATCGGTCTAGGATCGTTCACTATCGGGAGTTGAATTGACTCTTCGGGCCTTATTGAGCCCCAAAAATCAAACATAGGTCCTCAATTTTCCTGGTGCAGGTCCATGTTAAAAACCCATGGGAGATTTCTCCCTAAGTCCCTTTATTCTTTAAAAAAAATCAATTCCAGGCCACTAGCCCCTTTTCTCAAGCCAATTCCTCATATGAGCAAGGTTTGTGACCAGGTGCTACTTCGGGCATTTCTCCCTTCGACAATTTTCTAGTTGCGCTCAATCCATAATAACACTCACAAAGTGTCAATATACGAAAAGGGTAGATCAAACGAATCTTACCCAACCACTATATCAATGGATCTATGTATTTTTCGAGCCTCTGGATTCGGTGATTTTCCCTCGACGCTTTTCCATAAACCTCCAAAATTGTTGAATTGGCAAATCACGCCCAAGTTTTAAATCGATGGATCTCGGGACTTGAAAAATGGATGGCTCAAATCTCTTCTTCTTCGGGCTTCGAGATTTTTGGGCATCCACACAACACAACCCAAAACATGCAGAGTGTCGAATGTCAAAAATGTTGATCAGATGACTCTAGTTATTTCACATATCGATGGCCTACAATGCTTCAATGCTCCACCTTCAGAGGATTTCGATGTGCCACACAAAAAAACCTTCTGAAGTGTCACTGGAATGCTAGATCTGGCACCACGTGTCTACTGTGATGGACGACCCTGATGAACTTCAGCCTTTAGGCATTCTCACCCAAACACAACTTAAGTCCTTTGAACCGCAAACTAATAGATCTTAAATCCATGCTCCACATGTCCTTTCCAACAAATGACCAATATTGGCTTTGGCCTTCGAGCCTCCAGATGGTTTCGCTCCATGCTATCAATTTTTCCCCAGAGTGTTTGTCCTCCAGAGTGCAGGATCGAGTGACACCTTTCCACTGATATTAACAGTGGAGATGGGTTCTGCTCTTTGGAGATTCGGGAACCTGGCAAAGTTCACTCCTTTCTCCCCCTGAAATGTTGGTTCCCTAGAGCTCCATACCTAGTGCCACGCATCTATTGTGATTGATGACCAATATTAGCTTTGGCTCCTGACCCTTTGGGAATTCTTGACGCAACTCAACCTATTTCCTCTGGAGTGCTGGACCTCCAAACTTCTAGATCGACTTCCACCGATATACGGACACATGTCCCTCTCAAATGGGGTCCCTATTCACTTTAGACTCAAGGTTTCAGGAATCCTACGCTTAAGTATAAAATAAACCTCCGGACCTCTGAAGTCCAAAGGACCCTTAGGGATAAAACACTCGCCACTTACCTAGATCTGACGACTCAAGATCCTCATGCCTAGATCCAACAGACAATATTGTTCCTCTTCCTCTGCGATTCCATCTGTGCATAATTGTACTATCTCTCTTGATATTTTAACTCACTCGGATCTCTAAGGGTCTCTGTCCTTTTCTCCCTTAACAAATCCTTCTGCCCTCCTAGCAACGAAGATGCTCTTCCTCTTGAACTTTTGTGGACTTGAAGTCACTTGACCTTTGGCACAACATACATGAATAAATAAAGTAAAACATTCAGAGAATAACCATTCATCACACATAAGAACACAGTCACCTCATATGCAGGAAAAACCGATTTTGTATTAATTCTGAATGCTTCTATACAAAGATGTTTTCACAAAGGTTGGACTGCAACATAATCTCATCACTTCCTCTTCTTTCTTGAGATCTCTCTACTCACTCATCAAAAACTTCTAAATCTAATTAATTTTTGATACAAGAGAAATTTTACAAAAGAAGGGCTCCTCGAGCCTTCCCTCCATATACCTACTCGCATTGAATTGCATTCAATTAAAATCAATGGACATATAGTAAAAACTAGGCTTAAACCTATCTAATTGTCATGCATTAAAGGTGAATTCACATGAAACCTATACAAAGGCACATGGCTCCGCTTTCCCTGAGCCTTACAACATTTAATTACATTTAACTATATTTAAAAAATTTTAATTTGGGTTCAAAATGAGAGGGTTGGCACCTCTCTTTCCTCGGAACTAGTTCCTCCTTGTGTGTTGATGCGCTCAAGAATTTGTTGAGATGGATTGATGCTCCTGCATCATACTCCCACGCTAACAAAATCATGATCTCCTTCTCATGGCTCCCCTATTCCTACTATTTAGATCCTCCAGGATCCCAAATCTGAATTTGGATTTTTCCATCTTCTCCTCTGCTTTGGTGTTTTTTTTGCTTCTACAAGTCCTCCTCTGATTAGCCTCTCTATCTTGTTGACTGTATTGTCTATTGACTTCAACATTATCCTTTTGATATGCTCTATTTCTCTCTTCAAATGGTCCACTGGTTGGATTGTCCTTTGCAGTATGCTCTGCCACATCTCCTCTTCATTAGTTTCCAACTTGACCTATTGGATAAGATGACTCTTCACTATTACCCTTTCCTCCAGGGCTTCCACTCATTCACACAAATCAATGGGAAGGTCAATCTGATCTCCATTTTTTTTGTCTATCTCATGTGGAACTAACTTACCACTCCACTGCAAATTCCATTTCTACAATAGTTCCACTGAGTTGTTTCTCAATGATATCCTTTGATAGTTCTCCTTCTGTCAGCTCCTCTCCTTGTGCTGGTACAATTCTAGCTTCATCCATATGTTCCCCAGTCTAGAATTATTCTTCATCATTCGCAACTGCAACCCTCTGGTAGTCTTCTTATGTTCCTAGACTTTGTGACTAGGAGCTATCGCAAAGGGCACTAATTTGGTCACTTCTCCATTCAGAGATTTTATAGTTGCATCCAATCCACAATAACACTCACAAAGTGTCGATCACCAAAAAGGGAAAATTAGACATCTCTTAATCCACCGCCATATCAACGTCTCTATGCCTTTTTCGAGCCTCGTGCTTCAACAATTTTCACTTGACGCTTTTTCACAAACCTCAAAATCGTTGAATTAGCGAATCATGTCCAAGTGTTAAAATGATGGATCTCAAGCCTCAACAAATGGACAACTCAAATATCTTCTTCTTTAGGCTTTGAGAGTTTTTGGCATCCACACAACAAAACCCAACACACACGAAGTGTCGAATGATGAAATGGTTGATCGGACGACTTTGGTGCCTTGATAGATCGACGACCCACAATGCTTCGGTGCTCCAACTTCGATGGATTTTGAAGCACCACACAAAAAAACCTCCTGAAGTGCTCTATCGTCGGACTCCCAGATCTAGTGCCACATTTCCAATGTGATGGACGACCCTAATGAACTCTGGCCTCTAGGCATTCTTGCCCTAACACAACTTAAGTCCTCTGGACCTAGGAATAACAAAGCTCAGATCCATGTTCCACGTGTCCTTTCCAATGGACAGATGATATTGGCTTTAGCCTTCGAGCCTCCAGATTGTTTTTCTCCACTTTATCTACTTTTCACCGGAGTGTCTATCCTCTAGAGCATAGGTTCTAGTGACACCTGTCCACCGAGATTAATGGTGGAGATGGGATCCTCTCTTCAAAGCTTTGAGAACCTGGAAAACTTCACTCCTCTCTCCCTCTGAAATTTTGGTTCCCCGGAGCTACAGATCTAGTGCCACACATATATTTTGATCGACGACCACGATTAGCTCTAGATCCCAACCCTTCGAATATTCTTGATGCAACTCAACATATTTCCTCTAGAGTGAAAAACCTCTAGACTTCCAGATCTGCTGCCACATATCCCTCCTCTTATCAACGGTCCATAATAATTCGGGCCTCCAAGATTCATAGTTTTCCATTACACCACACCCCAAATCTCCCAGAATGTCAACCTTTCAAAGTGTCATATCTTCTGACATGTACCCTCAACTGTCAACGGTCGAGATCTTCTTCGAGCTCTGACAACTTTGACAGCTCCAACCCCACTTCCTTGCAGGGTATCGATCTCTTGAACTTCACAATATGTCGTCACCTGTCCTCCAGTGCCAATGACTAGGATCCACTCCGGCTTGGGAGCTTCGACAAACTTCCACACTCCACACCTTGAATCTTCTAGAGTGCTAAAGCTTTGGACCTCCTCCAGTCTATGGACACGTGTCCCTCTCAAATGGAAGGTCCTGATTTACTCTGGATCCTGGGACTTAGGAATCCTACGCTTAAGTATAAAAGAAACCTCCAAACCTCTGAAGTCTGAAGGACCCTTAGTTATAAAACACATGCTACTTACCTTGATCCAATGGTTCTTGATCCTCGCTCCTAGATCAAAAGGACACGATTTTTCGTCCTCCTCTGCATGCTCCTCCTTCAACTGGACTCGAATCTAATATTCCATATCTCCTCTCCCTCCGAGATCGACGGTTTTTGTAGATTCTCCCTCTGTGACCACCACGTGTTCCTTCTGATGAAGGATGTCTAAAATGTTTTCAAAGGCTTAGCCTTTGATCTTCTCTCTCTATGAGCTAACTGCTCAGCTTCTACCTGCACTACACCTTCTAAGATTGAAATTATTTTAGAATTCAAACTGGCTCGTCCCATTGAAATTTTCTCCTCTCCAAGGTTTTCATCTTGTCCTCTGCTTGCATTCCTAGGAAAACACTCTCCCTCCTGAGCTTTGGTTAACTACAATGGACATTATCCCTTGTTGACACTTGCGCTTCTCCCACAGTCTAAGACTTGGAATGTTTTTGGATTCTTCCCTCCTGGAAGGGAATCTGTGTATAACTGTACTATCTCTCCTGATATTTGAACTCACTTGAATATCTAAGGGTCTCGGCCCTTTTCTCCCCTAACAAATCCTTCTACCCTCCTGGCAGTGAAGACGCCCTTCCTCCTGATATGTTTTGGACTTGAAGCCACTCGACCTCTACAACACACCTTGTGACCTCTCCTTGAATTTGACCAAGATTTAACAAAGAGTTTCCCCTGTGCACTCTTTTCACTCTGAGTTTCTAAAAGACTCATAATTAAGATTTTTTCC
This sequence comes from Picea engelmannii, assembly GCA_009831015.1. Lineage (NCBI taxonomy): Eukaryota > Viridiplantae > Streptophyta > Pinopsida > Pinales > Pinaceae > Picea > Picea engelmannii. The sequence goes on along the minus strand of ML778232.1, from coordinate 2,230,584 downwards.
AAAATTGTTCCTGCACACTCCTTCTGCTTGCTCGATGCACTCCTTGCAGAGCCCTCATAGTATTCAACAACTCTAGTGTGTCTTCTTCAAGGTGTTCAACAACTCTGATAGGCCTTCCCTAGAATTATTTCTCCTTTTCGAGTTTCAGAATGGTTCTGGTGTGCCCACCTGGCACACGCTTTCTCTGAACTCGACACATAGTTCAAGTGCACTCCTTGCATTGGCTTCATGAATTTTTCAATCACTCTAGTGTGCACTCCTTTCACAAGCCTAAGAGCCTAGAACTACTAAGAAATCCACAAAGATAGATAAGTCTATTTAAAATTTCAAATGAAACCTATTTGGATACATCTATAGGATACATGAATAAATATAGAAAAACATTCAGAGAATAACCATTCATCACACATGGTGCAGGCGAGAAAAAATTGCGACCACACTACTTCCACCTTGTCTCGCTCTCCTTCTCACAGGATCGTTCAAAATCCCTTTTTACTGAGCTGGAGCGGCTCTTTAGATTCCTCCAATGGAATCCCTGATAAAACCCAATCCACAGGTCCTTTCTAATCCCTCACAGCCTTCTACACTTTACTGTGACTTTTCCCCGACTCAATATCAGGGTTCGGGGTTTCGTGCTTCCCGCTGTCGAGAGTCACTATACTATTCAATCCCCGATCACCGATGAGCTCCTTGCCCGGCCTTATCCCCTCCTGGCTATGCCCTGGTCCACATGACCACCTCACAAGACCGCAACCTTGCCATCTATCCTTCCGTCGGGGTTTTGGGCTTTCTCATGCCACAATGCATATGCCCTTCGGATCCGCAATCCTCTGATTCTCGACGCACCTTTCACGCGTTAGCCCCAAGCTAAGATCCTAGTCAACGTGACCATTACCCCGTGACCACAACCTTACCCCTCATTGGGGTTTCGGGGTTTTCAATGCCTAAATGCATATACCCGCGGGATTCCCGACTCCTCGAATCTCGACTGTCTATCATGCTAACAACTGGCCCTTCAAACGGTGACTCCCACTTCTCTGGATATGCTGACATCTAGCTCCTCAAGTGGATCCTTCTTCCCTTTCCGTCGTGCTGACAGTTGGTTCCCACTAATCGGGGTATCACATTTCGTGATTCCAAAATGCATAAACAACTCGTCACCAGGATCTCCGATATCCCGATGAACCAAACACCGATGGAAGGCTCCCTTGTCGGGCCTTTCCCGATGACGTCGATCTCCTCCATGTGTCCCTTCCAGATGGACGATCTCGATTTCCCCCGGGATTTCGAGACTTTCGATGTCCAAATTTTCTTGTCCTCAGGAACTTCGATTTCCCAATGACTGCTATGTCGACTCTCTTCGGATCTCTGACACATGTCCCCCTAAACGGACAGCTCAGATTATGCCAGGGTTTCCAACTTGGATTTCCCCGATCTCATGTTCACAGGAATTCCGATTTCCCGATGCGCTTCAGTACCAATGGAACTCGATCTCCACCACGTGTCTCTTCCATATGGATGGTCTAGATCTCTCCGGTGTTTCGAGACTTAGAATGTCTCGATTCTTTTTCCCTTGAGAATCCTGATTTCCCGATGGCTAATATCCCGACTGCTAAACCTCGTGCAACTCCTATCCAATCAGATGGCTGACGAGATTTTTGCTCCAGATCTAACGACTCAGATCACTTCTTTTGCACGCCTACTCCAGAGTCTAAACTCTGCGCAACTCCTCCCGATCCAACGGCTTACAGGATTTCTGAGTGAGATCCAATGGTTGTCAATCTCCTCCTTCTGTAGGCTCCTTCTGAGCTCCTACTGGACGTAGTTATCATTGGTCCATATATTTGTTCTCCTGTCGATCCAACGGCTGCTACTTCTCCTCCTGAGCTTGCACACCTTCTTCTCAACCTTGGGAGAAATTCACACTCTCAAAGGCCTCGACCTTTGCTTCGTCTCCGTGAACTCCATGACCTTGAGCCTCGCTGCGTGTTCCCTATAATGCTTCTCCTCCTGAGCTTGTGGGAACTTTGAACTCCTCCAAAGAGTTCATCAACCCCTACACTCCTTGCAGTCACGACTTTGTGCATAAAATCATTATTCCTCCTGAGTTTATCATTCTTTCGGGTCCTTGAAGGATTCTTGGACTCTTGCGCCCCTTGCCGAGTCTCCTCATGCATACAGCATGCTGCCTCTTCTGAGCTTCTGCAACCACTCAGACCCCTAAGGGATTTGGTCTTCCTTCCTTCTCCTCCAAATGCAGAATATAATGCCTTCCTGGCTTCCTGCTCAAGCAACCTCTTGCTGAGTCTTTCTGGGTGTTCAGTAACCCTATGAAGATCCCTCAGTGGAGCTTTCCTCTAAATTCCAGAACTCAAAGAGTTCTCTTCTCTTTTGTGCCTACCTGCACACTTCCTCGATGCCCTCCTGGCAGAGTACCTTCTCCTTTTCCCACATAACGCTCAATGGTTTTGTCTCCTCTTGTGCGCCTATACACACCTACTAAATGCCCACCTGGTAGAGCTTCTCAGAATCCTTAGTGATTCCGTTTCTCTTGAACTCACAGCAGAATTCCTTCCTATGTGCACTCCTTGCACTTGCTCGATGCCCTTCTTGGCAGATATTTACAGAACCCTCAATGATTCTGTCTCTTTTGAACTCACGGCAAATTTCCTTCAAATGCACCACTGTGCCTGTGCTCAATTCCCACTTGGAAGAGCTTTACAGAACTTATAGCAAAGTTCTGTCTACAACTGTGTCTATCATACACAGCCTTGCCTCCAAGGTATTCAACAACCTTGAGGTCTTCTTCTGAGTTGTTGATTTCAGCTTCTATGCCACATCACGTCTTTGTCTGACTCCGCAGAGTTCAGAAATGCATCCTCTATGCATGGCTCTCAGAACCCGCAACGTTCTGTCACACCCTCCTGGTGTGAAGCCTCAAAGACCTTCAACCCTGAAATCAAACACACTCCTGCAAATGCCTAACATACATCTACAACATATATATGGAACACACATAGAAATCCACATAACACAGAATCAATACAAGAAAAACTGCTCTGTTATATTAATAATGGAAAATGCCTGTAATTACAATGGTGTTCCTGAGCTCTCTCTGGATCTTCTCTTCTCAATCCTCTCTAACTCCACTAACTCATCTAACTCTAAAATGAGATCTCAAAATATCTTTTACCTGAGGGGCTCATCGAGCGCTTCCCTCCAGGTCTACCTACTCTATTTAATTACAATAAATGGTTGTCTAGTCCAGCATCTGGATCTAGATCTTAGCCGATCTAGCATTAAAACCGATCTTATCTACAGCCTGTGCAAAGGCACGACTCCCATGGCTCACCAGCCTAAGCATTTAATTACATTCAATTCAAATTTAAATGAGGACTGCACCTCTCTTCAGCTTTGAATGCACGCTCTCGACGTGGCTGGCTGGCTGGCTAACTGACGTGGAGAGATGATCCTGCATCAAACTCCTTAGATGTAAAATCATGATCTCCTACTCATGCGCTTCCCCTCTAAGATGTTGGAAATCCTCCTGGATCCCAAATAAGTCTTTGGATCTTTCCATCTGCTCCATCTTCCTGTTGCTACCGCTGCTTCTGCGCTGTTGCTGTTGTTGCTTCCTTTCTGCTCAGCCTCTCTCTGCTGGCAGTGTCTGCTGACTTCAAAATCAACTCCATGATCTCACTGGTCACTTCATCCAGATGCTCCAGTGGCTGGCTCTGTTCATGCAGTCTCCTCAGCTGCAAAAAGTTTTGGCACATGAGAAGATCACCATGATCTCCCATGCCTCCTTCATCCGGTTCCAAATTCACCTGTTGGATGTGCACGCCCTGCACTTTTACCCTCTCTTCCAGGGCTTCAATTTGTTCCCATAGATCAACAAAACAAATGGTGTCTGCCCCTTCTTCCTCTATTTCTACAACCTCCCCTATTGCAGTCTTTTCAACTTCCTGGCTGAAAATATTGAGCCATTCCTCAGAATGCTCGTCTTCTTCATCTGCTTCTTTTGTTGTTAGCTCCCATGCTACAACTTCCTTAGCTTCCTGGCTGAAAGCGTTGAGACACTCCTCCGAATGCTCATTCTCTTTTTCTTCTTCTGTTTGGGCAGCTCCCAAAGTCTGCTCCAACTCTTCTTATTTTCTGACAGTCATCGTCAGCTGTGACTGTTTTGCTGTTGTTGCTGCACCTGCAACACAAATTTCTACCTCCTCCTGGGCACATGGTAGGAATATCCCAATTCCCCCAATAATCAGAATATCATTCTGATCTTCCTCCTCTGTCAGCTGCACATGCTGATCCAAATCTATCTCTAAATTTATGAGACCCTCAGACAGTCTTATCTACTCAGTCAGCTTCTCGGGCTGATCCCAACTCATCTGCTCATCCCTGCCCACCTGGCAATATGGGATGTCTCTGCTTCCCTCCTGGCAGACTATGAGATCAATCGATCCCATCTTCATCAGCACTCCTTGCTGAATTGAACTCTCCATGAGACCTTCAAATCGTCTCAAATTTTCATCTCTGCCCACCTGGCAGCTTAAGATGCTTCCACTGCCCTCCTGACAGTCTTTGATATCCCGCAGCGACCTCTTATCATTGCCCAGCTGGGAATGTAAAATTCCCTGGCTGTCCTCATGACAGTCTCTGAGATCCTCAACTGATCTCATCTCATTTCCCTCCTGAGAATCTGGAATTTCTTCTCTACCCTCCTGGAAATCCTTGAGATCCTCAACTGATCTCAATTCATCGTCTTCATCATCGAGACCTCTCCCAGTCTCTGGTTTATAGACATAAATCACATTTTCCTCTATGGCCTTGAGGTTTTCAGCATACCTCAGCCACCCTTTTAATAGCCTACGCTGTCTCATGACCATCAGCTGCTTGACTGGCCATTTTTCTTTTGCCTTCTCCATGGGCAATTCACGCATCCGTCTCCTCCTCCTATCCTGCCGCATCCGGAGTTTGAGCTTCTCTATGTCTTCTTTTAATTCATAGAGCTCTTTATCCCTTTATTTATCCAATTATGCAATCTTTTTTGCCTTGCTTTTCTTCCTCCCAGCATGCCTATGGTCTTCAGTAACCATGGTGTTGCCTTTCCCAGCAAACCTATTGTCACTCTGCATCTCGAGTGTTTCCAGTTTCATTCTACAGTCTCCCTGACACCACCTGGTGTAGGCAAGAAAAAATCACGACCTCACTACTTCCACCTTGTCGCACTCTCCTACTCATAGTATCATTCAAAATCCCTTTTTACTGAGCTGGAGCATCTCTTTAGATTCTTCCAATGGAATCCCTGATAAAACCTGATCCACGGGTCCTTTCTAATCCCTCACGGCTTTCTGTACTTTACCGTGACTTTTCCTCGACTCAATATCGGGGTTCGGGGTTTCGTGCTTCCCACTGTCGAGAGTCACTGTAATCTTCAATCCCCGATCACCGATGAGCTCCTTGCCTGGCCTTATCCCCACCTGGCTATGCCCTGGTCCACACGACCACCTCACAAGACCACAGCCTTGCCGTCTATCCTTTCGTTGGGGTTTCTGGCTTTCTCATGCCACAATGCATATGCCCTTTGGATCCGCGATCCTTCGATTCCCGACGCGCCTTTCACTTGTTAGCCCCAAGCTATGCTTCTAGTCCACGTGACCATTACCCCGTGACCACAACCTTACCCCTCGTCGGGGTTTCGGGGTTTTCAATGCCTAAATGCATATACCCGCGGGATTCTCGACTCCTCGAATCCCGACTGTCTGTCGTGCTGACAACTGGCCCTTCAAACGATGACTCCCACTTCTCTAGATATGCTGACATCTGGCTCCCCGATTGGATCCTTCTTCCCTTTCCGTCGTGCTGACAGCTGGCTCCCACTCATCGGGGTATCGCGTTTCGTGATTCCAAAATGCACAAACAACTCGTCACTGGGATCTCCAATATCCCGATGAACCAAACACCGATGGACGGCTCACTTGTCGGGCCTTTCCCGATGACGTCGATCTCCTCCACGCGTCCCTTCCAGATGGACGGTCTCGATTTCCCTGGGATTTCGAGACTTTCGATGTCCAAATTTTCTTGTCCTCAGGAACTCCTATTTCCCAATGACTGCTATGCCGACTCTCTTAGGATCTCTGACACTTGTCCCCCTGAACGGACGGCTCATATTATGTCGGGTTTTCTGACCTAGATTTCCCTGATCTCATGTCCATGGGAATTTCGATTTCCCGATGCGCTTCAGTACCGATGGAACTCAATCTCTGCCACGTGTCTCTTCCAGATGGATGGTCCAGATCACTCCGGTGTTTCGAGACTTAGAATGTCTCGATTCTCTTACCCTCGAGAATCCCGATTTCCTGATGGCTAATATCCTGACTGCTAAACCTCGTGCATCTCCTATCCAATCTGATGGCTGACGAGATTTCTGCTCTAGATTTGATGAATCAGATCACGTCTTCTGCGCGCCTACTCCAGAGGCTAAACTCTGCGCAACTCCTCCCGATCCAACGGCTTACGAGATTTCTGAGTGAGATCTGATGGCTGTTGATCTCCTCCTTCTGTAGGCTCCTTTTGAGCTCCTCCTGGACGTAGTTATCAACGGTCTAGTTCTTTGTTCTCCTGTCGATCCGACGACTGCTACTGCTCCTCCTGAGCTTGCGCACCTTCTTCCCAACCTTGGGAGAAATTCACACTCTCAAAGGCCTCGACCTTTGCTTCGTCTCCGCGAACTCCACGACCTTGAGCCTCGCTGTGTGTTCCCTATAACGCTGCTCCTCCTGAGCTTGTGGGAACTCTGAACTCCTCCAAAGAGTTCATCAACCCCTTCACTCCTTGCAGTCACGACTTTGTGCGTAAATGCATTGTTCCTCCTGAGATTATCATTCTTCTGGGTCCTTGAAGGATTCTTGGACTCCTGCGCCCCTTGCCGAGTCTCCTCATGCATACAGCATGCTGCCTCTTCCGAGCTTCTGCAACCACTCAGACCCCTAAGGGATTTGGTCTTCCTTCCTTCTCCTCCAAATGGAGAATATAATGCCTTCCTGGCTTCCTGCTCAAGCAACCTCTTGCTGAGTCTTTATGGGTGTTCAGTAACCCTATGAAGATCCCTCAGTGGACCTTTCCTCTAAATTCCAGAACTCAAAGAGTTCTCTTCTCTTTTGTGCCTACCTGCACACTTCCTCGACACCCTCCTGGCGGAGTACCTTCTCCTTTTCCCACAGAACGCTCAATGGTTATGTCTCTTCTTGTGCACCTATACACACCTACTCAATGCCCACCTGGCAGAGCTTCTCAGAATCCTCAGTGATTCTGTTTCTCTTGAACTCACAGCAAAATTCCTTCCTCTGTGCACTCCTTACACTTGCTCGATTCCCTTCTTGGAAGATCTTTACAAAACCCTCAATGATTCTGTCTCTTTTGAACTCACGACATAGTTCCTTCAAATGCACCACTGTGCCTGTGCTCAATGCCCACTTGGCAGAGCTTTACAGAACTTACAGCAAAGTTCTGTCTACAACTGTGTCTCTCATACACAGCCTTGCCTCCAAGGTATTCAACAACCTTGAGGCCTTCTCCTAAGTTGTTGATTTCAGCTTCTGTGCTGCAGCACGTCTTTGTCTGACTCCGTAGAGTTCAGAAATGCATCCTCTGTGCACGGCTCTCAGAAACCGCAGCGTTTTGTCACACCCTTCTGGTATGAAGCCTCAAATACCTTCAACCCTGAAATCAAACACACTCCTTCAAATGCCTAACATACATCTACAGCATATATATGGAACACACACAAACATCCACATAACACAGAATCAATGCAGGAAAAAATTCTCTGTTATATTAACAATGGAAAATGCATGTAATTACAATGGTGTCCCTGAGCTCTCTCTGGATCTTCTCTTCTCAATCCTCTCTAACTCCACTAACTCGTCTAACTCTAAAATGAGATCTCAAAATCTATTTTACCTGAGGGGCTCATCAAGCGCTTCCCTCCAGGTCTACCTACTCTATTCAATTACAATAAATGGTTGTCTAGTCCAACATCTGTATCTATATCTCAGCCGATCTAGCATTAAAGTTGATCTTATCTACAGCCTGTGCAAAGGCACGGCTCCCATGGCTCACCAGCCTAAGCATTTAATTACATTCAATTCAAATTTAAATGAGGACTGCGCCTCTCTTCAGCTTTGAATGCACGCTCTCGACGTGGCTGGCTAGCTGGCTGACTGACGTGGAGAGATGCTCCTGCATCAACACATAAGAACACATACACCTCATATGTAGGAAAAACTTGTTTTGTCTTAATTTTGAATGGTTTTGTACAAATATGTTTTTACAAAGGATGGACTGCAACAGAATCTCAAGACTTCCTCTCTTATGTTGTGCTCTCTCTACTTGCTCATCAACAACTTATAACTCTGAAGAATTTTTCATACAAGAGAATTTTTACAAAATAGGGGATCCTCAAGCCTTCCCTCCATCTACCTACTCTCATTGAACTTCATTCAATTACAATCAATGGACATCTAGTCCAACTTAGTCCTAAACCTATCTAATTTTCAGCCATTAAAGGTGACTTCACATGCAACCTGTACAAAGGCACATGGGCTGGCTTTCCCCGAACCTTAAAACATTTAATTCCATTTAATTGTATTTAAAAAATTTAAATTTGGGTTCAAAATGAGAGGGTTGGCACCTCTCTTTCCTCGAAACGCACTCCTCCTTGTGCGTTGAAGTGTTGGCATGTTTGTTGAGATGGAGCGAATCTCCTTCATCATTTTTTTGACCAATCCTTCTTATCTATTTGCATTGTTTTTGTCAAAATCCCCTCCAGAACATTTTCGTTTGACTCAACCTAGACATTGGCCTATGGGTGATAAGGAGAATACTTCATGTGTTGAATATGATACTTCTGAGTGATTTATTCCACTACTTTAGATGTAAATTGTGTACCTTTGTCCGTCACAATCTCCCTAGGAAACCTGAAGGGTGTGATTATGTCTCCAAACAAGAAGTCCACTACTGTCTATTTTATTTCTCTGTATAATTATTTTTCTTCCACCCATTTGGTCACATAGTCAATGTACAGAAAAATGTATCTCTTACCATTGGATGGAGGATCTATGGATCCCAAGAAATCCAAGGCCCATTTTTCAAAGAGGCCTATGAGGACTTGTGGTTGGAGGGGAATTTCATCTACTGGTCCTAGTCGTAATATCCTTTGGTAACATTCACAGGATCAAACATATTTCTTGGCATCCCTGAAAAGTGTGGGCCAATTGTAGCTCAAGTGGAGGACCTTGTAAGTTTTTCTTCAGTCTACAAAATCCCCCCCACACGATTCATCATGGATTTCCTTGAGGATTTCAAACATCTCATCCTACCTTTCACAAATATGAATACCCATGTTAGGTCCTATGTATTAGATATCCCCTTTTATCCAAGAATATGGAGCACTCATTTTGACCACTCTTCTCTTCTCCTTTGATGAAACATGATCTGGTAGTTTCCCTATAACAAGATATTTTTCTATATCTATGAACCATGGTGGGTTAGTAGAAATGGAAAACACGTTTTCATATGGAAAGCTATCGTCAATTGGAATATCCTCACCTCCAGTATCAAGTCTAGAGAGAATGGATGCTACTTGATTTTCTTTACCTGGTCGATCTACGATTGTAATGTCAAACTCCTATAGTAGCATAAGCCATCTGGTAACCCTACCATTAGTAAAAAAAAAATTCATTAATTGCTTGAAAGATGAGGGATATGTATGTATAAACACTTCATATCCCGTAATATAATGCATAAACTTGTTAATTGCATATACTACAACAAGGAATTATTTTTCAATCACAATGTAGTTTAGTTCAGATGGTGTTAGATTCTTTCTTATAAAATAGATAGAATATGTTAATAGATTCTCTTTTTTTCCCAAAACTACCGCTACTGAAGCATCTGATGCATCTGTCGAAATTTGAAAAGGGAGGATCCAATTGGGACCTCTCAAAACTGGGGTTAAAGAAATCTTTCCCTTGAGTAGTTCAAAAGAAGCTTGGCATTCATCATTCTAGTAAAACTAAGTTTCCTTTGTAAGCAACTTAAACAAGGGAAAGGATATGTTTGTGAAATTTGCTACAAACCTCTTGTAATAGCTGCATGGTTGAAGAAGATTCAAACTCCCTTTTAGTTGGTTGATGGGGTCAAGTTAACAATTACTTATATCATTATTGGATCTACCTTTATTCCTTCTGCAAACACATAGTGGCCCAAAACAATTTTTGTGATCATGATCAATGGACACATGAATTTCATCTTTTTCTGGTCCTCTAGGGAAATCTAGATCTGATTTTATCTGGTAAACCCATCCAGGAAGGAAAAATAATCCTTCCCAGACGAATTTTCCAAGACCTGGTCAATGAAGGGAAGGGGGAAATTATCTTTCAAGGTGGCCTTATTTAATTTCCTATAGTATACACACAGCCACCAATTCCCATTTTTCTTTGGAATGCTTATTGAAGGTGACACCCACTGACTATCCGAAATGGGATAGATAAAGCCAACATCTAAGAGTTTATGTAGTTCAATTTTCACAATTTCTCTTAATGTCAGATTCATTCTCCTCTGGGGTTGTCTTACAGGGGTGGATTCTTTTGGGTATAAATATGGTGTATACATGTGTTTGGGTGAATACCCTTCATATCATTGTATTCCCATGCAAATATATTGGTATAATCTTTCATTAGTTGGATTAGTTTATCTTCCTAGTTATTGTCCATATTATCATTTATGTTCAACATTTTTCCAAGAAAGATTTATACTATACTATAGTCTGCTTTAGATATTAAATCAATTTGTAATATGGTGGAGAAAGCAGAGTGTATTTGTTCTTTTGTACAATTTTCTTGAAATTTTTTACCAAGGAGACAAACAATCTGAGATGACTTCCCCCAAAAATATTGTAGGAGTTCTGCATTGGCAGTGTATTGATCAATCAAATTTTCTACAGTATTTTCCTTAAGATTCATGGTTCATGTGATGGTGACATGTTTTTGAGATGTTTCATCATCATCATCACCATCTAACCATCATGTCTGTTCTAATTCGGTAGATGGTCTAGCAGGAGGATATAAGGTGATTTTTTTGGTCTAGGTTCCATGTGTGATGGTCATGGTAACCAAGGCCTCCCTAGAATTAAAGGATTCCCCCCAAGGTTTGATTTGGGTTGCATTACATAAAATTCTTTTAGATACTCCCATGAGTCTAGTGAGATTGTGACATCTTCTATGACACCTTATGGCATGAGCTTTGACCCATCAACTAACTTGAACATAGTAGATGTTGGGGTAAGGTGGGACAGTATCATCACATTTATGGAGGCACTCAAATCAATGAGTATTTTTAATGGAAGTTTGATTAATTATAACTATGACTATCGGATTCCCTAGGTTCACATATTTTTCTACAGATTCTCTAGTAGTCATCAGGCTGGATAACTTCCCTACAACTTTTATGGCCAAGGGATCCTTCCTACATCTACCAAAATTCTTAATGCATAGATCCCTAATGGTCTTAGTACAAATCATAATTTATTTTATTTCCTGTAGAAGAGGTATTTTAATATACAAGTTTTTAATCTCTGACATAAGATCAAATTCAGGGGATATGGATACCTTTTGAATAACTAATCATTCGGGAGAAAGAGGTTGATTTTTTTGTGTGTTGATTATTCTTTTAGGGTGTTGATTTGTGGGGTTGGTTGGTCCAGATATTACAGCAGATTGGGTTCATATGGGTTAGAGGCCTCCTCGTCTTATTTTTCTTGTACTAATAGAAGAGTTTGGGTTAATAACCTTCCCTGATCTAAGGTTAATTTCATTTGATGAACAGGAAAAATGTAGTAAGTAGGGAAGGTTTGCATATCAGAACCAACAATGACCTAAATTGATTTATTATTGTTAGGGTTGTGAATGGTATTTGTAGGGATCTAAGTTGGACGTGGAGGGTTATGTGGGGAAGGTAACTGAATTTGTTGCATCTAATTTTATTTTGGAGGGGCTTAGGGAAGGTACATCCCATATGGATGAGGTGTTGTATAAGATAAAAAATAGTACCATCATAATATTGTCCTCTCGTATTTTGTTTCCAGGGTTGTTGTGGTTGAAGTGGCCAAGGCTACCATGGTATGGGAATATTCCATTATTGATTATAAGCATAAGGAAATTGGGGAGATTAGTTTTGAGACATACCTAAAGGTCTCGGCTGCAATTTATTTTGTGGATTCATAACATATAATTAACTTGAAGCTCCTTGGTCTCGCTTGAATACTACTTTCATTCCTGGCAATGATGGACAATCATTAGTGGCATGGGATTCTTTACAAATATCACATACCTCAACACTGTCCAAAGGACAACTCCATCATGGATGTTTATATCTACATTTGGGGTAGAACAAGACCAACACTTTATCTGAATTATTTTGTTACTTTTTATCCTACAAGACATCAAGTTTTGAGGTCATAGTAAGAAGAATATCAATCTTAAAGTTTTTGAACATGTTACCAATTTCTACCTTGGTGATTCTTTTCCTGTATTAGGTTTTGCAACTCAAGATAAGGAATCCCTAGATCTCTTTCCAGTCTTTGCATTCCCTCTGGAATACCTCCTAAAGAGATCACGTAATTCATTTTATTCAAACAAGGAGACATCTCTATCACCCATAAAATTCAACACCTCTATATATTCATCCTTTATTTCTCTTAGTAGAATGGTCTTGTTAGTTTCATCATTCAATTGGTTCTATTTTGAAAGCTAAATATTGTAATGAAATCATTCCACCAGGTCTTCCAAGATCTCATCCTCTTTCTGTGTCATCCTGAAAAATCTCCTCTCTTAGTTCTCTAGCCTTACAATAATCCTAGTACTTTTTTAAGAATTCCTTCTTTATTTGGTCCTGGGTCAAAATAGTGTCTCCCCTAAGGCCCCTGAACCATCGCAAGGTTTCCCCCTTAATGGTAGTTGTAAATAGTTTTAACTTATGGGTGTCAGAGAGATAATCATAACTTTTGCATAAGATATTGAACTTAAATAGGAACACATCTGGGTCTTCGTTGGTCATCCCATAAAAATTGGGAAGGGAAAACATAGGTATGTATTTAATTTGAGTTGTTGACCATGCATCCCTGATAGGAAATTCAAATGTGACTATCTCTTCCTAGTTCGAACCTTTTTCTTCTTCATCCATTCTGATCCAACAAATCAAAGGGTGTTGTTGTGAAGGATTACCCTTAGATGGGTGGTTTGAATATGGGTTATATTGGAATAAGTGCTCATAATATCCCTAAGATTCTCCTTCGATTTGTTGTTGCATTGATGATATTGAATCCTCCATAACTAGTGTGAGCACTGAATGTGTAGTAGGGGATTCTATCTGAGGTATTCCATCCCCAACTCCTCTACTCCTACTAATCTATGGTGGTTGTTCACACTGCTTTGCAACACTTACTTGGTCGGGCAAAGACATAAAAGGAGTATCTTTCTCATGTCCTGAGACTTCACCGAAAAACCTTCTACGGCCACTTCAAGGGATTTCTTGTGATGTAGAGGTTGTGTCCTATCTTCGTTGTTTGACAATTGTTGTGATCCATATATTTGATGAGTTTTACTGGAAGTGTATGCTTCCTCCTCTTCTTTTGAAATTATGTCCTGGATAAAAGTGACTCTCCTCTGATATTGATTTCTTTTCCCTCCAGTCCACCTCTTTATTGAATGGTTAGTTTCTTTGGAAGTTCCATGATTCCCTTCCCCATTATTCATAAAACCTAATCATTCTAGTTAAAATTAAAACATAAATTGAAATCTAACTATTAACTTCAACACAAAAAAATTCCAAAGACTCAAAAGATATTATTGTGTTGGCTAAATGCCTTCATCTTATGCTCTATCCTTCTGAAATATTGAGTTTTGAGCAGTTTTAGCATAACAGGGTCCGTGGAGACTCCTGAGAGAATTTGTGTCATCCAATACCTTCTTCTTATGCTCCAATCCTCCTAGTATGCTAATTCTGCAAAAAAATATAACCAAAAAACAAACTTCTAAAATCCTAATGCACAAGAATCGATAAAGACTCAACAAAACTATTGTGTTGGTCGACACCCTCGACTTACGCTCCACCTTATTGAACGTTAGTGCTTCTAAGAAACAATTCCATTTATGTGAGATTATCTCCTCAAGCACATCCCCGACAACGACGCCAAAATGTTGGTGTCAATCTATGAATTACTAAATTCACCATTTACTTGTCAACCCAAGTTGGTAAACTTATGAAGCACTTCGCATAGCATATGCCGAGCTAACTCCTAAATTCCATCAATCAACTCACAATCAAAGGAAAGGAGATACATATAATATATGCATCAAGGAATTCTTAGTCACGATCAGTTATCAAAAGTTTGCACAATGTCCATAGAATGCATCAATTAATAGATGTTTCTTTGTAATGCAGAGAACCAAGTGGGATCAAGAACATAAAGAATGACTTAGATGGCATACATAAACACACACAATTTATCATACACAAATTAAATTAAGCAGTACTACATAAATCAATCCAACACTCACAACTACAGAATCAATTACATAAATTAATGCAACTCGGACCAACTATAGAATTAATCACAGAATGCAAGATCTACATGAAACTACACTTACTGTGTACAAAATAAATAAGGGCACAACTTTTAAGATGAAAGGGGTCCTAGCTCCACTAAGAAGTATGTTTGAGTTAAGAAATTAAAGAATCAAAATAAGACCAATGATATAATAAGAATCATATCAATTTATATAAATTGCAAAACAAGTTACAGAGTCCCCTTGAGTTCAATAAAAATGACTAACTAATCTTTAAATGAGAGTCTCGATTTTTATATTACATGAAGTTCCTTCCATGGGCATAAAAGAATATCCTAAAAATTCACTATGGACAAATTGATACTACTGAAGATCACAAATCATACTAAATTCGTCCTTGGTAATGATTCATGACCAAATCCATGAATCCTTATATCTATTCCTTGGAAGATGTTGAAGAAATCGACCATAAATGGGCTTTTGTTGAACGACAAGGCTAAGCTGGAGTGATAATAATGAGTGCATTTCTCATAGGAATCATTCCCAATTTCATTGATGTACTAACATCCCTCTTCAAATCATAACACATTGTCCTATTATGCATTCTACATAATGTAATGAGACAACTGCAGAAATTTTCCAGTACTTCATCAATCTAGGTAAATAGACTATTTACATTCGTTAGCAAAGAAATGATGTAATTATGAAGAAATAATTAGACATATTGAACCAAAACTCATTCAGGGGTAAATTATAGAGATGGGTTGAGCTTATAAGGTAAAGAGGGGTTTATAAGGTGATAATAGAGGAAAAATGGATGAGTAAACCAACTTAGGCATGCTAAAACCGAGGCTCAACAGGTAGTAAAAATAGAAAAAATATCAACATCCTACAAACATATTAACACAAATACAACAAATTTGAGATAAATGATATTTGACTCTAGACATGATACATGTGATGCAAGTGACTTGTCCATCCTAGGTGGACATTGCTCCACATCGCTTGGTCCCACAACCTGTAGAAACTCAAGAACATTAAAAATTTGAGGATGACATGAAATAAAGAAATCACTATGGTAAATTTATCAAATGTGACACATACCTATGTTTTGGGTAGATTGATTGAGCAGGGTGCGTCTAGTACTTCATCAATGGTGGAGATAGACATAGTTTCATCCATGGGTGCAAGGGGTCTACTACACAGGTGTAGCAACTACAAAACACCATGCAACAAAATATCAATATAAATACATAGAAAACTTTATAAATATATAACGATGAAGAACATAGAGATGGTTAAGATACTAACCTCCTCCATGAAGCTTTGTTGTCCACTAGCCTCAAAAGGCCCATATAAATTGTTCCCGCAACTCAAGAATATGTGAGGTTCACATGGACGATTGTTATGTCCATTTTCCCTCTCCTCAATGAACTCTATTATATAGGTTAAAGCTCTGACCCCTTTTTCAATGTCACAGACAGACACCTCCTACTGATATAGTGAAATAAAGATGTCGGGTTGCACTAGGATCCTAGTCAATGATGATATAGCTACATGTACCTAATGCAATCTCTCTGCAACAGGAGGATGTTGAGTAGGGGGTCAGACCTTCGCCTGGGGGGATGAGGACCTAACATGGGATCATGACTAGCATGCTCTCGATCCTATGCAGACCCTTGACCCAACCCCTAGAATTCACCCATTTCAAAGTAATGAACAAGCCGACCCAAAATAAATTTATCCCATACTTTTCGAAAAACATATAAAGGAACCTCCCTATTATTGCAGGGACATTTATCAAATACCATGTACCACATATCCATCCAATTTTTACTAATTTGTGTGTGGATGCACCATTCAATGCAAATTCCTTTTTTTTTCACAGGTGGTGGTTGTCCAGATCGAGGATCAATAAAAATAGACATCAATTTTTGTTTTGAAATACCCAAGTCTCTAACTTGGTTTCTATCCAATCCAGTGTCGTAATACTAAAAACATGTTTCCCTATATTAAGAAATAGGAGTCAATTTCCCTTGGGAACTTGCAATGGAACTCATAATGACATCTAATGAAGTGGCCAGGGACTCTCTTCTTGGTTCTCTCATGCCCCTTAATTTATTTACAAGTGTTCCTAATGTGGCCAACTCCTCATCAATTTAGGTTTTATGTTGGGTGGTTGTGGTGGGTTGGGGTTTTCCTCATCTTGGTCTACTAGTTGGCATTTTACATTTTCTCTGAGTTCCATTTTATATTATATGTTGCAATTTAATAAGAAAGTTTAATAATTCGACTTATGACAAAGGTATTAGAAACAACAATTTTAGTTTATCCCAACAAAATAATTAACATAATTTTGTGTAAAACAAGGAAAAACTATGTGTTATCTTTACAATGAAATTGAAAAAAACCTATACAATATTAGTTAATTATTGAGAGATTTACATTCAAGTATTAATTATGTGTAGTGAACCTTGCTAATAAGTTTTCAATGCCATTTGGATTTACATCCATAACCCTTGATTAATTGTTTTGTGTTTTTTTTTTTAATTTACATTCAGAATATAAGTTTATGATACATTCCTACATCACTTGCAATGTGGATGTATGCTCAATGGAAATGTGGTTGTCGACATGCTGGACATGTATATAACATGAAATTAACTTGCTCCATTTTAACTCTGGGACAAAGAATTCTTACCATTTTGACTGCTTATTATCCAAGAACGCATAACCCATACCAACGTGATTTTTGTTAAATATGATTTTTTCTAAATAGTTTGGAAGATGAATAAATCTCCTTGAAACCTCTTAATTCAATATCTATACAACCAAGGTAATTTTTTAATTGTTCAAAAAAAAAAAATGGATTTGACATGGTTCTTCTTACATTGCACTAGAAGGAAAACACACTTCTTCCTTCCCTGCATTGGAATGACGACAAAAACTAGTTAAGTGACCTTTAAATTCTTCATCATTATCTTAGAAGCATAAAGTGTAGTGATTTTTATGTGGATATATATTTTTTAATGACATTACATTCATTCATTCCTCTTCCATGTAGAGATATGCAAGCCAGATTCATGGTTTATTAATAAGAAGTATTACTTTGTAAATGTAACTAATGTCTTTCAAGTGGAACCCAAATCTCAAGAGCCCTAATCCAAAATATCCACCCCTGATTTTAAAGTCTATAAGACATGTAGTGAAAAATAAGAAGTCACATGTTGGGTGCATGGACAAGTGGTTGGAGTGTGGTGAGAAATGCAATGAGGAGTAATAATACAACACCTTATGCTCATCACAACCCCTATTCCATAGTATATAGGAAAAGACAAAGGAAGGGGTGGAAATAATATCCCAAGTATAAATGAGGGGTGCGAAACAACAAGAGGTAGAGTGAATTTCTCACCTTGAACTCATTGATGATCTAGAGCTACCACCTTCACCTGTGTGTGGAGATCACTTGACCATTCACTTTAAAATAGTTTCATTTTTTGCAAAACTTCAATCTATTGTGTGAGTTTACCAACATCAAGTCGGTCGTGTAGCCCATCTATGGGGTGAGTGCAAGAAGTTTGTGGCTGAGAAAGTGGAAAGCCATGCAGTAGGAACGTGAACTCATACACGTTCCTAAACATTTTTTTTCGGAGGTGAGTGAACCTCCACGAGGCTTTCCATGTAGGTTTAGTGGCAAGAATGCATTTGTGTTCTTAAGAACACGTGTACGTTCCTACTAATAATTTTTTTTAAGAGGCAACGGGCACGATTTGTGGTCATTGTGCACAAACTAGACTCATGTTTCTACTCTCATTGAGTGAATAGAGGAGCCAGAGAGGAAGGATCTTGCCACCATGTCCAAGTATGTTTGATCTGTCTTATTTTTAACCCAATTTAGTCATTTCAAATTTAGTCTTTTTCATCCAAGAATCTAAATTAAAAAAAATATACAAATTTTTATTTTAATTAAAAATAACAACCTAATTTATATGCCATGGATTTTAAACTGCATCATATATAATAAAAATGAATCATGATACAATGAAAATCGCTCATAAGAAAACCAAGAAGATAAAAACCCCAACCCACCCCAACCACCCAGTATAAACATTCAAATTGATGAGGGCTTGCATATATTAAGAACCCTCGAGGAATAATTAAGGGACACTAGAGAGCCTAATAGAGTCTCCTTGGCCAGTTATTTGGACATCATTGTAAAATCCATTCCAAGTGGCCAAGGGAAATTGGCCTCTATTTCTAATTATAGGGAAAGAATGTAAGAGTACTACAACACTGGTTTGGACATAAACCAAGTCAAAGACCTAGGCATTTCAAAACCAAAAATATTGTCTATTTTTAGGGATCCTAGAAATGGACAAGAACTACCATCGAACAAGAAACACATATCCATTGACCAGGGCATCCATCCCCATATTATTCAAAATTGAATGGATATGTGGTATATGGTTTTTTATAAACCTCCCTGTAATAATAGGCAGATGCCCTTATATTTTTTGACAAAATTATGGGATGAGTTTATTTTGGGTAAGCATGTCAACTACTTTGACATTGGAGACTTCCAGGGGGTGGGTATAGAGTCCTCACAGGACCGAGAGCATGTCAGGAGTGACCTTATGTTAGGTACTCATCCCCCCAGGCGAAGGCCTGACCCCCTACCCAACATCCTCATGTTGTAGAGAGCTTGCAATAGGTAAATCTATCCATTTCATCATTGAATCATAACCTAGTGAAACACAATAGCTTTGTTTCACTATCTGGGCAGGAGGTGTCGACAATGACATTGATAGAGGGGTTGGAGGTTCAAAATGCACGACATATTACAATGAGGAGAGGGCACATGGACATATCATCCATCCATGTGAACCTCACAGATGATCAAGTTGCGGGAAGACATGCTATGGGCCTATAGAGCCCATTGGACAACATAGCTTCATGGAGGAGGTCAGTAGCTTCATGGAGGAGGTCAGTATCGTAACCCTTTTTATGTTATTCATCATTACATATTTATTTTCTATTATGTGTATTTATATCGATATTTTAGTGTATGTTGTTTTGTATTTGTTACATCCTAGAAGTAGACCCTCTACTTTGATGGATGTATCAGTACCTATCCCCACCACTAATGCGACAATAGAGGCAGCCTGTTCATTGAGTGCACCCCACATGCAAGTAAGTGTCACATATGATAAATTCACCATAGTCATTTCTTTATTTTATGGCATCCTCAAAATTTTAATGTTCTCATGTTTCTATAGGATTTGCGACTATGTGATGTCGAGGAATGTCCATCTAGGATGGACAAGTCACTTGTGTCATAGGTATCATGTGTAGAGTTAAATATCATATAATTCTCAAAATTGTTGTGTTTATGTTTTTGAATTTTACTAGTTGGTACTAATAGTTCAATTTTATTAATATGTATGTAGGTTGTGGATACTTTTTCTAGCTATAGTACTATTTCACTCCCTGAGCACCTGGGCATTGCTTCTAGGTTACCTTTCTCCAGGCCTAGGGAGCTGCAATCACTTGTACATATTGTGGGGATCCATGGTGGCCCACCCTCAACATTTCAATCAACCACATTGATCGAGACTGCCATAGTATAGGTTGTCTTATACCAGATTGTACAACCTAGTGCTCCATATTCTAGTGAATCTCCATCGAGGCCTAAGATATTCACGGTGAGATAATGCATTGATGATAATTTTTTATGTTTCATGAATTTTATTTTGCGCATACGTGTTTAATTTACTTGATCCTTGTAACTAATGCATCACAGAGAGACTAGGGTCACAGAGGAGGGTAACGCCCTCATGATTGATAGTAGCATATGCAATGAGTTGTCTTAGGTTAAATTACAAAGTATCATTTTGTTGTTTATAACTCATTGAGGAAAAAAAAATTTAACAATGCTTATTCTTTGTGTAGTCTCCAGGGCATTGAAGCACGCCCAGGCCTAGAACCTCTCAAGGTACTTCCTTGAGCAAGAGACAAAATTTTTATTTCCAGGATGCTCCTGAGGGTGGAAAGGGTGGAAGTGGTCAATGATCGACCAATTATTGTCATGTTGTAGCTAGGCCACCATATGGATGTTTTTTATGTTAGGGTACTTGTTTTCACTTTGTATATTGGGCACGAGTTTCCATTTTGTAAAAAATGAACAATTTAGATGATGTTGAATACACACACACACACACACATTTCATGACACAATTTTTATGAATCTCATTGTTTCTGCATTTTATGTTGATGAATATATGAATTTCAAAGTGTTTGAATTCCAAAGTGTATGAATTTTATGTGTTTTAATCCCTTGATTTTTTTCTAAAGTGATTATAAATAATTTCATTATGCATTAAGGAATATCTTATGGTGGAAAAGATTGCTAAGTGATAAATCCATAAGCAATTAATGGTTCTCAAGTAGCATTGCTTACTAATCAACCATGCATATCTACAACATCGATAGATCATTCCTTTTGAATTATTTTGCATGAATGTTGGGGATATCCATATTCTAACTCACAACCAACAATGCATGGAATACCTCTTGAATTATCTCCATCTAAATCCAATGCCACTCCACACTCAAATAGTGGTCACTTGAAAATATTGTGACCTAAAAAATGGCATATTACAATAATTTATTATAGAAATAAATTTTCTCATTTATCTTATACATAATTGTAAATCACTTAACAATCTCAACTCAATGTTATGTCAAATTAACCTCCATAACTAGTAATATAATTTTTACTCAATTACTAAGATGGCATAAGATAAAATTCAATTATGCAAGTATATAACATTTGGACAACCCAAACACTTCATATATATTTATAATATGAAGTACATGCACCTACCAATATCTTATCAGGGGTTATTAAAAGTCAAATTCTTCAAACCCTAGCAATAGAAACCATAAGATAACATTATCAAATAGCTCACTCCATTAGATATCATCAACAAGGTATCATACACAATAGTAAGTCCTTTTTGTAACCTACATTTGTATCCCAAACTTGTACAAGATCAACTCCCTCTATCCTCTCTATAAAAAGAACATTAGGTAGCACTAGGGTTTTAAAATGCCACAAAACCCTAACCTCTTCTCTTACCAGAGCTACATGATAAAATTGTTTCTTTTCTCATGTAGGTATAAGTCCTAGTATTCATAGTCTCCTTAGGACAAAAAATTTACCCTAGTATTCCCTTGACATTCCTTTGAGAATCTTAGTTGTTAGTTTCTTAGTTGATTCAATCCATAATTTAACCATTTTTCGGTCACACACATTATTCCCCTCTTTCTATGCATGACATATATAAAACCATTTGATTTATGTGTAACCCTTCATAAATTCCAAAATGACAAATAAATGACTCATTAATGCACTCATGTTTGTTTCTATTATGTAGTGGGTATATGTAAATTTTGTTAAACCCATCAATTATTAATAATATTTACTTATTCCTCCATGATGTCCAGTAAACCTATTGATTTTGATTAATAGAATGAGAGAGTTCACATGGAAACTAGATATTATAATGAGTATCATTTTTGAGGTTACATTTCATGACACACCATACAAATTAATGTTATGCTACCAAAATTCCTCCAGGGACACTTGAAACCATTATTCTTTTCCCTCCACCATAAATGAGATGTTATTGCACACTCCTACCCAATTTTTTTGTTAGAGCACACAAGGAGACAAAGGATCCTCCCAAACTCAATCCCACAAACCTGTTGACGCCATGCCTTGCCATACCATACCATTTCCATGCCATTTTCATGACTTTCCAAGTCATTCCATGGTATTCCATTTCCATGCCATTGATATCTCCACGTCATTTCCATGCCTTTCCATGCCATGGCATTTCCATGCGTTTCCATGCCATGGCATTTCCATGCATTTCCAAGCCATGTCTTGCCATACCATTTCCATGTCTTTCCATGACATGCCATTTCCATGTCATTGCCAAGCAATTCCATGCCATTGACATTCCATTTCCATGACTTTCCATGACATTTCCATGCCTTGCCAACCCATGCCATTCCATTGTCATGTAGCTTCCCATGTATTGTCATGTATTTTCCAATTTTAACCTATATAACAATAAATATAGCATTCCATAAAATTATGCAAGGAAAAATCAAATCAAAATTTGGATTGCAATGAAACAAGAATAAAAAAAAAAGCATTCCCATGCCTCGCAATTAAACCCTTGGAATACACAGAGAAACATTTTATTACATTTATGTCATAATTTTCATCCCTTTAAGGATTGATATCTTGAATATTGTATGGTTTTCATGTGTCGTCTTGCATTTCAGCATGCACTTGTTATAGAAACCCTAGTTTAATATTGAACTTTTAACCCCCTTTAATTTAATGATTACTTGTTTTAAGTATTGTTATACTATGTCCTTGTATTTCCTTTCCATTCCATGCCATGTCATGCCTTGCCTTTGCATGCACTTCCATGGCATGCCTTGCATTTCCTTACCTTTCCATTCCATGCCTTGCCATGCCATTCCTTTCCTTCCCACACCATGCCATGTCTTACATTTCCTTTCCTTGCCACACCATGTCATGCCTTGCATTGCCTTGGCATGCCATGTCATGCCATGCAATTCCTTGCCTTTGCATGCCTTGCCATGCCATGCCTTGCATTGCCTTTCCTTTCCATTCCATTCATTTCCTTTCCTTTCCATGCCATCCATTCCATTACATGACTTGCGTTGTCTTTCCTTTCCTTGCCATGCCTTGCATTTCCTTGCCTTGTATTTCCTTTCCTTTCCATGTCATGCCATGCCATGTATTTCCTTTGCATTCCTTTCCATGCCATGCCATTCCATTCCTCTCCATGCCTTTCCATTCCTTTCCTTTCCATGTCATATCATTCCATCCCTTTCCTTATCATGCCATGCCATGCATGACCTGGCATACCTTGCCTTTCCATGCCATGTCTTTCCTTACCTTTCCATGGTATGGTATGAATCTCCATGCCATAACTTGCCTTGCCTTGCCATGGTATGGTATGGTATGGTATGGTATGGTATTCCCTTCCATGCCATTTCTTTCCTTTCCTTTCCATGGTATGGTATGGTATGCCTTGCCATGCCATGCCAAGCCTTGCCATGGTATGGTACAATATGGTATGGTATGGTATGACTTGCATGGCCTTTCCATGGTATGGTATGGTATGGTATTCCTTTCCCTGCCTTGCCATGGTATGGTATGGTATTCCTTTCCATTTCCATGCATCACAATTAAACTCTTGGAATACACCTTGACACATTTTATTACATTTATATCACAATTTTCATCCGTTTAGGGCTTGATGTCTTCAATACTGTATGAATGTCATGTGTCATATTACATTTCAGCATGCATTTGTTATCTAAACCTAGTTTAAACTTGCATTTTTATCCCACTTTCATTTAATGATTACTTGTTTTAAGTGATGTTATATTTGTGCTTGTATTTTGTTTCCTTGGATTTCCTTTCCATGCCATGCCATTACATGCCTTGCCTTTCCATGTCCTCCCATGCCATGCATTGCATTTCTTGTCCTTTCCATGCCATTCCATGTCATTCCTTGACATTCATTTCCTTGCCTTGCATTGCATTTCCTTGCCTTGCCATGCCATGCCTTGCATTGCCTTTCATTTCCTTGTGTTGCCTTGACTTTCCTTGCCTTTCCTTGCCATACCATGAAATTCCTTACCTTTTCATTCCTTTCCATGCCATGCCTTCCATTGCCTTTCCTTTCCATGCCATGAATTTCCTTTCCTTTCCATGCCATGCATTTCCTTTCCTTTCCATGACATGCCCTGCATTGCCTTGCCTTGCCTTTCCATGCCATGCCATGCCTTGCATTTCCTTGCCTATCCTTTACATGTCATGCCATGGAAAGGAACCCACTTTTGTCTGTATATTTGACACAACCACAAAGTTTGTATATATTCTCACCCTTGTTGCAAATTTACACCAGTGGGCCTATAGAATGAACTTTCTATGTGAGGGTTTTCACTGGAGCAGCATGTTTTTTGTTTTTTGTTTTTCTTGGTAGATGACATCCCTGGGGTGCCCAGTGTAGAGATTCTTAGACAACCTGTGTTATAATCCCTGACCAAATAATGGTACATCCTAGGGGACTTCTTTCAAAGGAAGGGGTGCATTCCTTGGGTTGGGCGGGTTGAGAGGAATAGAGATGAAGGAGTTGGGATAGATGTACAAAAACCAATGGGTTGTAGGAAAACTAAGTTGTGAGTCGAATATGGAAAGATACCCTCTTTTGTGGATTCTTATCCCTAGACTGGGGTGATTTGTTGTTGAGATTTGCAACATCAAATATATGGTTAGGTGGAACATCCATCCCCTATAGCTGGTTACACAACTATTATAAAAATATAAGTGGTTTTATCTTATATCTGAGTTATATTATGTGTTTATATTGTTGTGTATAAAATCTAGGTTTAAAATGATTTATATGTTATTGTATGGGAGTACATTTGTTGCATTCATGTTTTAAATAATTTCTTTTAAACGTATGGGCATTTCTAACATGATGTGTAGTAATTAAGTTATTGGTATCAAAAATTTTATTATGGATTTAGTAGTGAAGTTGTTACAGATATAAAATTTTCATCATAGTACTTGATATTTTTTGAAGTTCACATCTATTGTTGCAATTCCAACCAACAATCACTCATTCCTCTCAGCTCGCACAACCCAAGGATGTGTACCCCCTTCTATTCACCACAGTCCCTCAAGCCTATATCACTTCCTTTCTAAGGCTTCAACATAGATCATAAAGGAAATATTTGAGATATATTCTAGCTGCCAAAATGGAGCCTTGCACACTTATATAAAAATATACATTCAACTTTCTTCAAAATTTTCAAAAACTTGTGGGTACTCCTTTCGCATGGTCTCCTCATGATCCCATGTAGCATCTTCAGGACCATTGTAGTTCCATTGAGCCTTTACTAAGCCGATAGATTTGTTCCATAGAGATTTGAATTTATAGTCTATGATGCATACTGGTTCCACCCTAAATTCCCCTTCGTGCTCCACCTTTATCACAATCTAATCAATTACATGGTTAGGATCAAGCACATATTTCTTCAATAAAGATACATCAAATAAATTATGAATTTTCATCGATGCATGAAATGAAAGAATGTTTTCAAATAGGCCTATGTTCTCGAAAAATTCAAATGGCCCATCATATCTCATTGCCAACTTTGGGAAACTTCCCAATGTTAGCAACCTCCTTCTAGATTTTAATTTTAGAAAAAACATGATTTCCCACCTTGAATTCCTTTATCTCCTTCTTTTATCTGCATAACTATTTTTCATATCCTGAGAAACCTTCAAATTCCATATTATCCTTACCATCTTATCTTCGATTTCCTTTAGTAATTATGGACCAATAAATGCTCTACCTACTAGGTTGTCCCAACTTAATGGCATGTTGTATTTCCTCCCATAAAAGGATTCAAACAGGCTCATCTTTAATGATTCTTGAAACCCAGTATTATAAGAAAATTGAACCAGATGAAGGTAATCCTCCCACTTGGAAGGATTTTCCATTACATATATTCTCAACCTATTTTCAGTTATGTGGTTAGTCTTCTTTGTTTTCCCATCTGACTCTAGATGACATGTTTTAATAAAATTCAAGTTAGTCCCAAATCCATTTTAAAATCCCTTTCAAAGATTAGAATTGAACTTGGGATTTCTATTGGACACTATTGTCTTAGGCACACAATGTAGCCTGACAATTTCCTTTATATAAATATTTGCAATATTGGCTTCCTTGTGAGTCATTTTCGGTGGTATAAAATGTGCAACCTTTGTAAGTTTTTCCACCACTGCCATGATTGAATCATGCTACCTTGATTCTATTGGAAAATTGGTGATTAAATATGTTGCAACTACGTCCCATTTCCATTCCAGAATGGAAAATGGTTGTAATAATCTTGTTGGATGCCTATGTTCAGTCTTCCCTTTTGGACATTCCATGTACCTGGCTATGTAATCAACCACATCTTTCTTCATTCCAGGAAATAAATATTGGATTCTTGTTGTTGCAATCATCTTCTGGTTCCCTATATGTCCAACATAGGGTACATTGTTCATCACTTTTAGCATCGTATCTCTTGATTCTTGAGTGTTAGGAACATAAAATTTGTCTCTAAAAAAAAAGATTACATCTTCTTCCATCTTATAATTTTTATATTTCTATTGTGCATCATTTTGTCATAAGATTTATTTAACTTGCGCATAATGTGTGCCTATTTTTATAGCTTCTAGAATTGTGTCCTTTGAATTTTTCTTTCACATACTAATGGCTACAACATGCATTTCATGCACCCTTCTGTTGATTGCATCGACCAATTTATTTTCTTTTCCATTGATGTGCTTGATGTAGAAGTTGTATTTACTAAGAACTTTTAGCCATATGGCTTGTATGGATTTCAATGTGGGTTGCTCAAACAAATGTTTCATACCACTAAGATCTATCTTTAGCTCAAATTCTCTTCCTATGAGATAATGCCTCAACATTTTTAAGGCATGAACTATGGTTTCCAACTCTAAGTCATGAGTAGCATAATTGATTTCATGCTCCTTAAGATTCCTTCACTCATAAAATATGTCATGCCCATTTGGTTGAAGGACTCCACCTATCAATTAATTCCATGCATATTTGCACATAAAAAAATATTCATTTAGATATGCAACCTTTAGAATAGGTGCATTGGTCAATAATTGCTTCAAGTGTTGGAAACTATGTTAACATTTGGTAGTCCATTCAAACTTGGTTCCCTTCTTTTGTAGTGAAGTGATTGGATGTGTAACCTTGGAGAAACCTTCAATGAATATTCTATAGTATTCAACTAATCCCATAAGGTATATCACTTTTGAAACATTATTTGTCACTAACCAACTTTTGATTGCTTCAATCTTCTCAAGGTCCACCACTATGCCCTCCTCTAAGACAATATGTCTCAAATAATGGATTTGTCTTCTATATAAAGTGCATTTTATTAACTTGGAATTAAATTGGTACTATCTCAATACCTATAGCACCATCCTCAAATTTTTCTCATTCTCTTCCTCTATCTTCGAGTAGATAAGAACATCATCCAAGAAGACAATGAAAAATTTGTCCAAGTAATCCTTAATCACTCCATTCATTAGACACATAAAAGTACCCGGTGCATTTGTCAAGAAAAATGGAACCACCACAAAATAATAATGACCATACCTTATTATGAAGGTTATCTTGTTTTTGTCTTCTTCTATGACTCTTACTTGATGATAACCTAATCTCAAGTCAATATTCGAAAATATATTTTATCCATTCAATTGATCGAAAAGATAAGAAATCAGTGGTAGAGGGTACATTCTCTTTATAGTAACCTTATTAAGTTGTATGAATTCAATACACAGACTTAGAGTTCCATCCTTTTTATTCACAAAAAGCACTGGGGTGCCCCAAGGTGATACACTTGGGAATATTTACCCCATCATCAACAATTCTTCTAGTTGCATTTGCAATTCCTTAAGCTCTAGTGTGATCATCCTATAGGGATTTTTGGACATCGGGGAATATCCAAGCATTAAGTCAATAGAGAGGTCAATATCTCTCTTTAGTGGAAATCTTGGAATCTTCCCAAATAGATATTCATATTCCCCCAATACTGGATTTTCTTCAAGACTTATCTCCTTATCTTTTGTTGGCTCTTCTATATGAGCAGAATATGTTTGGAATCCTTTCCTAAAACTTATTTTCAGTTGCAATGCTAAAATATATCTGATGACTATAGGTCTTGGAATACCTTACACCATCCTTGAATTATGTTCTTCATCAAGGCATATGAAATCCTCGTTGTAGCACTCTAGGACAAAATGATGTTTTTTTAACCAATAAATACCAATCAAGCAATCATATTAACCAAGTGGTATGATGTTCAAATTATCCTTAGTGCTAAATCCATTCATTCTTACCAGAAAATCCTTGACAATTTCATTCATTTTTCTCTTGGTTCCAATGTCTAGTTGAACCAACCAAGAATTTTCATGCCTACATCTATTCAATTTAAACCTTTCAACTATTTTAATATCTATATAGCTATGACTATCTCCAAAATAAATCAAAATAACTATGGGTTAATTATCAATCTTACCTTTTACCTCAATCATGTGGGATTATTAATCTTCTTGTTCGATGTCCAACGCTGCATCAATCCTTAGCATGTTTTTTCCTATGTCATCAACTATATCATATTCCTGAATGGTGTGAATAGTCCTCACCCTCTCTTCTTTGTGAAGACAATCCTTGTACATGTGATCTCCTTGACGTCCCCAATACTTTATGGGTTTTTTCCTTAGCATTTCCCCAAGGAATTGGTCATTTTATGTTCACCTTGTGTTGGCTTCCCTTACTCATATGCTTGAGAGATGTTCCTGACAAATGGTAGTTTGAATCCTTTCTTTCTTTGGTCCATCTTGCCTCTATCCTTATCATCTCATACCATTTGGAAAGATGGCCTTCCTTTTTATGCTCATACAAATACTTCTCTTTTCTATTGGCTTCTTCCAAGTTCTTGGGTTCATCAAAATGAATTTTATCCTTGTAGAAGAATGGAAATCCAATCAAGAAACTATGAATTTTTACCTTTTCATCCCTGATGAAGTTTACATGCCTTAGAAGTTCCTATAATTTCCTCTCATACTCATCCATGGCCATGCTTCTAAGATTGAGTTCAAATAACTATTGCATATTCTTATCATAATATTGATCTGACATGTATTTCTACTAGAAATATCTTTTAAACTTCTTCCATGAGATCCTCTTCTCGTCAATTTGATTAACTTTCTTACATTGATCCCACCACATAAATTCTTTTACTTGAAGATGTTAGGTTGTAATTCTAGCTTCTACATTTGATGAATAACTGTGCAATTGGAAATATTTCCTCATTCCCAACAACCATGTTATGCATCTTCATATTCCTTATGGTCACCATCAAAATTAGGATACTTAATATTCCTAAGCTCTCCTTGCAAATCATTTATTTCAGACCTCCTTCTTTATCTTCTTATATGGGACACACTTGGGTTTATCTCTGACCTTGAACGTGAATGTTCTCTTCTAGTCAAGTTCCTTTGTGAATGATGATTATTTCTACTAACACTCCTTTATTTACTAAGACTCCTTAATTATTCAGAGCCTCTATGATCATCCCTCCTATAACTAGATTTGGACGCTTCTACGTGTCTTGCACTAGCTATTTGTTCTATGGTGGAATATTTATTGACCTGTATTTGAAACATGTTCATACTCTATAGCAGATCCTTCTAGGCTCTTATCATCCTTTCATTTTCTTCTCTATATCTCTTCATTTATTTCTGCAAGTTTCTGATAGTCTCAACCGTCTCCATTGGCTCCACCCTACTTCTTCACCCATTGGACTCGTTCTTAGCATTTCCCATGTTGACATGTAAACCTATGACCTCCTCATCATGCCTATAAGATATTTTGTCATACTCCATATCTCTATTCCTCATGTAGGAACCAAATATTAGTTGTTTGTACATCTAATTCTGCAAAAAGGTGCCTACAACAATTGTTGTTAGAATTATGCATATTGTAAAATATTTCATTATTTAGGCTACATGCTATTCTTCATCTGAATTTAAGAAGAATATGGATGAACTGAACCAAATTCAGATTATTTATATGCATTATCCTATGAATTATGTTTCCAACAACTATACTCATGCATCATTCTAAGTTCTAAGCAAAAAATTGCATCCTTCTAAAGCTTGCAATTTCCACTCATTTGTGTTATGTTTTCACTAATGAAATTTTTCTAAGAAACCATTTTATTCCCTCCATAACAAAAAATATATTAGGAATCGGGGAAAGTTTTATATTGGGAACATATATAATTTATGATTGTGAACATAAATCAACTCTCACATTTGAAATCTGATGCTCCAATCAAATCCTGTATAAATATGGAATCGATGACTTTGTGTTTTTACACTTTCTCCATACTTAGAATTTTTAGACAAAATTGGCCATCTCTCAAATGAAGCAAAATTGGAAAATGACTGAAGACAAATTTGTCCATATTGATGTGTAGATAAAATTTTGTCTAAACATTTTTTTCTAGATTAGTGATCTGGGGTCCCTTTTTCACCTCTGAAGTTTTCAGAAATCCTCGAAACGCCCCCAGGATTAGTGGAATTTGTCATATTTGAGTATCTCGACACCAACCCATTTTTTAATTTTTACAAGAGTCCAAAAGGGTATCACCATGCCTTATCTTTTAGTTATCTCTCAAAATTTCACCTTTATCTAGGCCCTGGTTACCAAGGATGACCCAGATATTTAAAAACCCTTATTTCACGTATTTAAAACAATTTAAGAATAATTAGATAATCTCCCTCAATGGATTTATTGTATCCCTCTTCATTCTAGATGCACTGCTAATATTTCATATGATTCTAAGTTGAAATGCTCATGTTTTGTCCAAAATAAGTTTTTGGCTCTAGACACGATTTTGGCCAAAACACGTTTTTTGTAAATTTTCTATTTTTGTTGATGTCACAATATCATTGGCATGGCATGTCATCTAGAAAATGATGTCCACTTGTCATCTCCTTCTTTGGCCATGTCATCATCTTCCTTTCCCTTCATCGATGATTGGCTTATTTATCTGCATTGACGATCGATGATTTCCTTTTCATCGGTGATCAACGATTTTATTTTCACTTAGTTTGTTATAATTTTTTGAATTTCACCAAATTCTAAAAAAATCATCAGTTATCGGCATTTTCCTTTTCATCGACGATTTCGAAAAAGGCTTGTACTTAGAAGTTTTGACCAAATCCAGGATGAATCTAGGCTATTTCTCTCAAAATCAAACTGATCTCAACTGTCGATTCATCATACTTCACCAAATTTGTAGATGAATCTCAACCATTGGTCATCAAATAAAATGCACTATGGATCGTCAACTCCCAAAAATTTATCGAAAATCAAAAAATTCCTTGGCTGACATGGCATGACATGTGGACAATAATGTGGCAATTTGGCTGAGATGGCATGGCATGATAGGAGGATGATTTACACCTGTCATCCCCTGACTTGGCCATGTCATCCTCATCTTTTCCCCTCATCGATGATCAATGGTTTTATTTAGTGAACCAAATTGTCCATGAATTTCATTGAAATTTGAAAACTCCATCGTCTATTGCCATTTTTCTTCGACAAACCAAATTTGTTCACAAATTTAGTCAAACCCTAAAATATCCATTGATGATCAATTATTTTCTTTGGTGAGCCATTCTTTTCACAAATTTCATTGAACCCTTAAACTCCATTAATGATCGTCAATTTTCTTTAGCGAACTAAAGTTTTTCATGAATTTCTCTAAAGTCTGAAAACATAGAAGTTTGATCAAATTTAGGACAAACTTGGGCCATTAATGTCAAAATCCAATCCAATGTCGATCATTGATTTTTGATAACTCCCCCATTTTCCATTAAAACGAGAAATTTGACCTCCCAATCCAAATTTAACTCTACAACCTATAGATCGATTTCGTTAATAATCTCCTCAACTATTATGAGTGCAAATCCAACCTGAATTTGCTCCATAATTTGGGAATTTCACTCAAGTTCCACAATTTTCCCCAAATACGTCGTAGATGAAAACTTTATAATAGTGAATTTACCAAATTTACATTGGTCTTTGGCCCATACCGGTCTAGTGTTGAACCAAAAGCTTTGATACCACTATGCAATGCCCCCCACCACTAAAACCAACAATTTAAAATTTCCGTATACCATTAAATTCAATGGAATGAATCATGCTAAAAGACTCATGTTTCTAACAACATTACAAAGACATGAATGCAATCCCATTAAAAATTCACATAGTAGCATGTGAATTGCTTAAAACTCGTAGTAAATACACAACAAATAAATCTCACAATTAATGTTATACATTGAGGAGTTAACATGCATTTAGAAGCATTATGAATGCATCCCATCATACATACATGCACAACTGCATATAATTCACTCAAGGATAGAGTATATGCACAACAAATTAAATCCATAATAAAAACAAAGAGAAAAAGATAAAACACTTATCTTTTTAACTAAATATGCAACCAAATATAGGGGACGGAAATTCCACCCAACTGCAGATTTGATTCTCCAAACCTCAGAAGAAAATAACCCCTAAGTTGGGGCCAAGAATCCACGAGAAAGGGGTGTCTCTCTATTGTCCACTTACATCCTAGCACAACCCATGGCGAGATAATTTTTCCTACATCTATCCCAAACTTCCAACTCTCTTCCCCTCGACTTGCACAACCCAAGGAATTGGATCCCCCTTCATTTCAAATAGTCCCTCGGGCCTTTCCACTTCCCTCTAGGGATCCAGCATAGGTTTTCTAGGAACCTCTCTAGTTGGGGACTCTAGGGATGTTAACTACAACAAGAAATCTCATAGCAACAACTCACTACTCTAGGGAAAACTTTCACACAGAGAAATTCACTCTATAGGCTTAACAATCTACCTCTTCATGTATTTTCATCTCCAAAAAACTACCACACATGCCCATTATGGATTCCTTCGAGATCCATCACTCTGTTCTCTTTTGTTGTCCAAAAAATTGCATGTAAAAAGTGCCCTCTTTTCCCATACGAATTTCCCCTTTTTCCCTTGCATGTTGACTCTCACATTCCCCAAAGTTTATTTCACTTAGCCCCCATGCTCTCATTGACTATGTGAAGTGAATTTTCACACCCACCGTCTTACATGTTCTTAATGATTGGGACTTTGATAGAATCAAGAGGAAATTATAAGGTTCATACACATTGATAATTTTAGAAAGTGGGTTCAGGTTAATAGACATGGGTAATTCCCCCCCTTGGGACCTGATCCAGATTTAGGAGAGGAACAAACTGATTAACAGATTAAATACAATAAACACAAAGATATGAAGAATAGCACAGATATCCAGTGAACGATATCTTCTATTGAATAATGAAATAGGTTGAAACAGTAAAATTGCAGAACTGGAACACTTGCTCGAATGGTGGTAGTTATCTATGAGAAGATATGTGGTTGATACACACATCTGTCTGAGAAGAATGGATTACAATGAAGCTCCAGAGGTGTTTTTTATATTACTCATGAATGCCAAAACCATAGACATCCAAAAATCTAACCCTAGAAGGTGAAACACCAAAAGTCATGTGGGCCCCTATGGGTAAGTTGGTGTAAGTTGGTACCTCAACTTCCCAGGGTCATAAATTTTGCATACGACCTTCGTTTTAGGTGTGTGATAGCCCATTGAAAAGGAATTTCGTAGAAATACACATTCCTCCATCAAACTTTAACTTTGTCTACAGTTTGACTATGGCGAGCCAAAAAAAACATTTAGGGCCCCAAAATAGCCCTAGAAGTACAACAAGATGTGTTGACATGAAAACATACAAAATAAGCTAGTTGGATTAGGCAAGATGCCATGAGTGTCCACCCAGAGGATGTGTAGGGATTTAGGAAACCCCAAAAGTGTAGAACCCACAATTACAAATAAGTTCAGAAGAACGTGTTGAACAAAAATGGACAAGAGGAGCCAATTAGAATAGGTTGGTGGCCATCAATATCCACCTAGATCAATCCTCCCCCCTTAGGAAGTAATCTTGTCCATTGCATTGAGTTCCTCCATCAGGTAAGGAAACTTCTGATAGATTTGGCCCCGGGTGAGCCACTTTCCTTGGTGTAGGAGTTTCCCTGCTTTGACAACCCGATAGAGATCGATCCTCTGCTAGCGATTTCCCTTGATCTGTGTGTCCACTATCTAATTTGTGGAGGCTTGTGCCATGTATTCAGGGTTGAGATCTATTGGTTTCATCTTTTCTACAATCTCTAAGGTGTCCAATAATGGTGGAATATATGGTCAAAGGAGGTCCACATTGAAAACTGGATGCAGACCAAGGAAGGGTGGACTGTTGAGCTCAAAATCATTGCTACCCACGGCCTTGGTGATAGTGTAAGGCCCATAGCAAAGTGGGTGAAGCTTTTGATGGGGCCGCATGAGACGCTCCTTTTGCAAATGTAACCAAACTTTGTTTCCAACCTGAAAAATTGTGTGGTACCTTGTGTTGATCATGGTTTTGCTTATACTTAGCATTGGAGTTCAGCAAAATCTCTTGGACCTGTTGGCAGATGTGCTAAATCCGCTCAATGAATTTGTTGGCTTTGTTGATCGCAAACTGATCATGGGAGAAGTATGTATGTGCGGTGGCAAGAGGAAGTGCAACATCAATGAGTCCCAAGGGTTGGATTCCTAGAGCCACTTGAAATGGGCTATGGTCGGTGGAACTATGGAGAGCCCCGTTGTAATTGTGTTGAACATAGGGGAGACTCTCGTCCCATGTACATGGATGCTTAGAATTGTACATGTGCAGGATGTGCACAATCATATGATTGACAAATTATGTTTGGTCATTGGTTTGGCGGTGGAAAGTAGTGGATTTTGTGAGCTTGGTGTCCAACAGAGACTAGAGACTTGACCAAAATGTGTTGAGAAACCTGTTGTCCCAGTCGGAGATGATGGTCTGTAGTATCCCAAAGTGGAACCACACTTGTTCGAAGAAGAGCTTGGCAATATCTTCCTCTATGATATTCTTCTTGTAGGTTATGAGGATGTTCATCTTAAAAAATTGATCAACGACCAAAAATACATAGTCATTTCTTTGCTTGGTGGATGAAAAACTAGACATGTAATCCATTGAGATGGATTCCCAAGGTTTCTCGGGAATAGGAAGAGGGGTGTATAATCCTTGATTCTTAACAACTGGATTGGAAATGGGATGGGCAGTGTAAGATATGATATACTTGTTGACGTCCTATCGAAGTTTTGGCAAATAAAAATGTTTCTGAAGAATGACCACAGTTTTCTCCACACCAAAATGTCTTGCCACCTGACAGTAGTTGGTTTCCAAAATCATCTTTTCACACTCGCTTGTAGGAACACAAAGATGGCCCAGGTTCCATAAGAGTTCATCCTGAATGTGAAAATCGGTGACAGTTGTGTTTGTACCCAAGAGCTGATATGTGGTGGCGATGTATGGTTCTTGTTGATAAAGTTGGGGCCACTTAGATGTTTCATGTCCATAGGAATGGATAATAGTGGTGAGTGCAGCCACAGGAGGCCAACTGAGGAAGTCAGTGACACAATTGTAGATACACGTCCTATACTTGATGTTGAGATGGAACTGTTGTAGGTAGGTGGACCACTTCTGATGGCAGTCATTCTGCAATTTCCCCTATGTCTGTATGAACTGCAGAGGCTTGTGATCAGTGTGTATGATCGTCTCTTTTCCCAGAATGTAATTTTTCCATTGACGACAGGCTTGTACAATGAAATACATTTCCTTGTCATAGTTGGGGTATTTTTGGACAGTGTAAGAGAGTGTCTCACTATGGTATGCCACTGGATGCTTGTGCTGAGTGAGAGATGTGCCCACAGAATAGTCATATGCATCAGTATCAATCTCGAACGGTTGTTGCAGATCGGGAAAGGAGAGTACAAGAGCTGAGCATAAGCGATGCTTCATATCATCGAATGCTCATTACTGATATTCCCCCCACAAGAGCTTGTCCCTACCACCACCCTTGGTCACCTAGCTGAGGTCCCATGCAATATGGGAGAATCCCAACATGAACCATCAGTCGAAGTTGGCTAGTCCCAAGAAGCTCCAAAGCTCGGTCAGTGTGGTCGGGTTTGGCCAGTCACGGACGACTTGGATCTTATCTAGATCAACATGCACCCCATGCTCATCAACAATGGAGCCCAAGTATTGGACCATGTTCATTCCAAAAGAGTATTTTTCCAAGTTGGCATATAGCTTGTGCTTCCGTAGAGTGCTCAAAACCTACTGAATATGTCGCATGTGCTCCTCCCACATCCTATTGAAGATGAGGATATGATCCAAATATACCACCAAAAAGGAGTTGGTGAAGGGTCTCAATACATCATCCATCAACCTCATGAAATTGGTTGGTTCATTTGTTAAGACAAAGAGAATGACCAGCCATTCAAAGAGACCTTCTTTAGATTTGAAGTTTGTCTTCCATACATCAGTTGGTTCAATGGGAACCTAGTGGTAGCCAGAATTTAGGTCAATCTTGTTGAAGAAATTTTCCCCCTTGAGTTGTTCAATAAGGTCATCAATCCCAAGAATGGCGTACCAGTTCCTGACTGTGATTTTGTTTAAGGCTTTGTAATCAATGCAGAGTCACCACGTCCCATCCTTCTTCTGCACCAATACAATCAGGCTTCCACAAGGAGAGGAGTTGGGTTTGATGAGCCACTTTTGAAGCAACTCTTGGATTTGTTGACTGATTTTTTCATTTTCCATCAGCGAGCGACGATATACTGGTCCATTAGGTAGAGGTGCGTTGAGGTTCAGATTAATTGGATGCTTGACCTGGTAGTGTGTCGGTACCCTTGTAGGTGAGGAGAAGATGTATGTATTCTTCCACGATCCCATCCACTTGCTTCTGTTGAAAATATAGGCTTTGTGTAGAGGCCATGGATGTGGTGGCGACCTTCTTCTTACTTTGAGCAAGGATCACAAAGAATACGAACTTCCTGGTCTGTGAGATGACCTTACTACATTTCTTAGTAGAGATTAAAGAAATAGCAGTAGGCGACGCTACCTCTGATATCCAGTACAATTTTCTACCCAAAGTAATAATAACATTGCAGGGTATAGACTAATACATAGCATGACACTTCCACAAATATGGTTTTCCTAAAATAACATCACAAAATTTGAGGGGAGAAATATCACACAGTACCTCATCTTTGAAAGGCTTGATGTCGTAGGGAAAATGACACTGTCAACTGACATAGAGATCTCTTCCTTGGCGAAGCCAACCGATGGTGTAGGGATGCGAGTGTGGTGTCATCGACAGGTCCAACCGCTTGACAACCTCTGCTGAAATCAGGTTCTTTTGACTACCGCTATCGATAATGAAATGAAGCAGAGCCCCTTTACCCACATCTGCGAGTGAAAGAGGCATTCCCCTTCCTCTATTTCTTTTGGTTCATTTGGCCTAACTTTGGTGGTAGCGACAGTGGAACTTGGTTTAGCATCGATAATCCGCTTCCCTCCTTTAGGATTTGATTCAGAATCAGAATAGGCCTCTGACTCGAAAGCCTTTAGTTCAGCCATGAGAGACTTCTTGGAGCGACATTCTTTTGTGTTTTGCCAAGGTATTTTATGGTACTCACACCATTTTCATGTGCCCTTCTTCGTCTTCTCATTTCCCTTATTGTGTTGCATCTTGGACTAGTTGTCCTGAGGGTGACCATCTCGACTTGGTCCCTTGTTGTGTGGGTTGGGGCTGCCTTTTCCCTTCTTCGACTGTGAGGGGTTTGCAGATCCAAACTCTCGCCTTTTATTCTTAAATTTATTCCCGATCTTGACAGTGTATCTATAAGTCATGCCCAATGAGGCAATGTCCATAAACTCCTTCTATGTTTGAATGTATCTATGCAAAAAGATGTGGTATTTGAGCACCAAATGATGCTCAGAGTCTTTGTTACCCAATTTGGTGCGTAGGGTATGGAAAATATTGGTGAAATCTCATATTGTTTGGTCCCTTTCCTGACATAGAGTGGTCCATCTGGTGTACTGGTCCTCATATCTTCCAACAGGGTAGTATTGTTCTTTAATGGAATCCCGAAAGGAATCCCATGTAAGGGCCACCAAAAACATTGCATATTCATCCATGACCATTTTCTCATAGTAAGTATCCCACCAGTCTTTAACATGGGGAACGACCTTGAGGAGTGAAAAAGTGATATTTTCCCTATATAAAAAATTGTGGACCAAAAAATACCCTTCGAGAAGATTCAACCATTTATCTACAGAATCTGCATCTATCAGTCCTTGAAATAATGGAATATCAAAATTTACATGTACCTTGAAGGGGGTTGCATGGTCGCTTGATGAATATGTTTCTCCTATGGGCAGTCGTCGAAGGATCTGCACGAAGTTGTCCATCATTTTGTTCCTTTGTCGCGTGAGGGATTCTTCGAGAAACATTTTAATAGGATCTCCTGCTCCATCATCTTTCTTTTCATCCCCTATGGGTTTTTGTCGAGCTCGGTGTGACCAATCTTGTAATGGCTTGATTGGTTCGATTCCCAACTTATTATACCCAGATCTTGTCAGGGACATGTATGAAGAAAAATAAATGAAGAGCAGACCGCTCTGATACCACTGATCCAGATTTAAGAGTGGAATGAACTGATTAACAGACTGAATACAATAAACATAGAGATATGAAGAATAAAACAGATATCCAGTGAACAATATCTTCTATTGAATAACGAAATAGGTTGAAACTGTAAAATTGCAGAACTGAAACACTTGCTCGAATGGTGGTAGTTATCTCTAAGAAGAGATGTCGCTGCTACGTGCATCTGTCTGAGAAGAATGGATTACAATGAGGCTCTAGAGGCATTTTTTATATTATTCATGAATTCAAAAACCCTAGACATCCAAAAATCTAACCCTAGAAGGTGAAACGCCAAAATCACGTGGGCCCCTATGGGTAAGTTAGTGTAAGTTGGTACCTCAAGTTCCCAGGGTCATAACTTTTGCATACGACCTCCGTTTTAGGTGCTTGATAGCCCATTGGAAAGGTATTTCAGAGACCTACACATTTCTCCATCAAACTCTGATTATGTCTACAGTTTAACTATGGTGAGCCAAAAAAACAATGTTTAGGGCCCCAAAACGGCCTTGAAAGTACACCAAGATGTGTTGACATGAAAACATACAAAATAAGTCAGTTGGATTAGGAGAGAGGCCACCAGTATCCACCTAGAGGATGTGTGGGGCTTCAGACAGCCCCAGAAGTGTATAACACACAATTACAAAGAAGTACAGAATAACGTGCTAAACAAAAACGGATAAGAAGAGCCAATTGGAGTAAGTCGATGGCTACCAATATCCACCTGAATCAGGACCCCTCTTAGAACCTCCCCTCTCCTATGGAAACTTATGCCCCATCACTTTGTCGGTGTCTTTTGTAGCTGACATTATATTTTACTTTATTATTTTTCGATATATAATAATTACATATTATATCATAGAACCCACAATCATATATTATATTTACATTATGTATTGTTAAACGAGGGATACATTTTTAATATTATAAATTATTATAAATATATGCAATTTGATCTTTTCACATTATGTATGTGCGTTGCTTGAACTTTATAGAGGTAAAATGTCTCTAAGCTTTGAAGAATAATCATTAGAAAAAAAAATAGACTAACAAATAACGGTTTGTAAAATTATGATTAAATTAATCCAAAATTTTATTAATTTTGAAATTCAAAATTTGAGTAGTTGGTTACAACCATTGAAATTAAAAAATATTAAATTAAAAACTTGACTTAATGAGTGAGAACACTAAAATATGGAAAAAGGATTACCCTCTAAAAGAAATTAGAAATAAATATGATTACAATCTAAACGAAATTGAAATACGATGAGAGTTAAATTAAAGTATTATCAGGACTAAAAGGAAGTTGAAGTAAATTCAAAAGGAATTAGAAATTTGAGGAATAAAGTGAAGGATGAGGAGAATTAAAATAAGAATATTAATTATGAAAAAATTAAAAAGAAATTGAAATCTCTTGAGAGTTTAAAATTAAAGCATGAATAGGATTAACGGATTGACCTTAAGTTAAAAAAAAGAGAGAAAACTTTTAAATTTTTTTAAGGATTTATGGATAAAGTAACGGAGGAGAAATATTAAATTAAGAAAATTAAAATAAGGTATAAATTCAAAATAAGTTAACTTCTTAATTAAAAAAGGAACTAAATGATGATAAGAAAATTATTTTTATTTTCATATCACATTAACTTTGAATCTAAGAAAAAATAAGTTTATGATAAAGAGAAAAAAAAAATGAGGAAAAAAGAGAAAAAATAAAAAGAAAAGAAAAACAAATCAAAATAAAGTTATGAAATAAAGATAATCAATTAAGAATAGGAGTAGCCTAAGAGGATAAGGATAGAATACAATAATTAAAGAAAGAAAGATATTTAATACCAGTTAGAAACACCTATCAAGAAAGGTGATGGATCATGGGTTTTTAGGATTGGCTTAGTTTATATCCATCTTCCAAATTAAAATTATTGGAGTGTTTTTAAATTTATAACATTTCTTGAATGAGATAGGAGGTGTGAAAGTGAGATATGGAAAGAATTATGATCTCATCAAAGAAAATGAGTCATTTCTATTTGTGAGGGTGGTCAACAATAGTTGATTTGTAGATATAGATGTGAAATCTGTCAACTATATGCTCATTAAGCAGGGATTTCAACGATTTGCCATTTTGGTTGATGTATGATTTTTCACAAGAGAATGGAATTTGGCAAACTCCTTTTGGGATCAAATTTGTCCTTGGTAGTTATAAATAGTCATTCAATGGTTTTATAGGGATGAAAAAGATTTTCCATATCCTTTTTAGCCAAAATCTTGGAAATATGATTAGTGATGCCTTACATGTGGGTAGGGCGGGATGGAAAGAGGCGGGGAAGAGGGAGGGGGGATTTGGAGTTAGTGTGGAGTGTTGAGAGGAAATATTTATTGATTTGAATTACAGAGTAACCATTGGCCATAAGGGCCTTAGTAAGGTGAGGTTTTTCGTTCTCCGGGAATTGGGGAGCTGAGATTTGATTGGCTCTTATTACTAGAGTTTTCATAACCATATGTTTTTTGGTTAGGTGATGGTGATATTGGGAATGAAGGTATATTTTGGTGTGATCCTTTTTCCTATATACATGGTGGACAAGAGTTATGTCGAGTTGACAAGAGATGAGGACATCCAAAAAGGGAAGAGAGTTGCCAATTTGGGTTTCCATCATGAATTGAATATGGGGGGAAATGTTGTTAAGATGGTCAAAGAATGAGTTTAAGGAGGAAATACCATGAGGATATATGAAAGACGTGTCATTAACAAATTGTTACCAACATTTGGGTTTTAAATGAAAGTCATTTAATGATAAAGTTTCAAATTGGTCCATAAAAATATTGGCAACCATTCGGTATACGGAAGACCCCATAGTTGTGCATTTAGTTTCTTCATAGAAGATGCATTTAAAGGTAAAAAGGGTAGAGGTAAGGTAGATTTCAATTAGGTTAATCATTTTTGGGTTAACTAAATTGGAGATAAGATCAAGATATTTAAGAATGAGAATTTTGGTGAATAAGAAAACAACATTAAAACTGACCATGATGTCATGTTCATGAAGGTGTGAATGATTTTATTCAGAAAACACATCATATTCACCTTTATGAACATGACATCATGGTCAATCCTGATGTTCTTTCCTTATTCACCAAAATCCCCATTCCCAAATGTCTTGAGCTTATGTCCAAGTTATTTAACCCCAAATCCCTTAACCTAATTGAAATATGCCTTACTTATACCTTCTTTACCTTTGAATACATTTTCTATGAAAAAAATAAAGGCACAACAATGGGGTGTTCCTTATCCTGAGAGGTTGCCAATATTTTTATGGAGCATTTATAAACTTTATCATTAGACAAATTTCATCTAAAATTTCAATGTTGGCTTCAATTTGTTGATGACACCTTTACTTTCTAGCCTCATGGTATTTCCCCCTTGAACCCCTTCTTTGACCAAATTAACAACATTTCTTCCCACATTCAATTCACATTGGAAACCCAAACTTGAAGCTTCATTCCTTTTTTGAATGTCCTCATCTCCCATCAAGTTGACGAAAATCTTACATACCAAGTCTATAGGAAAAATACTTACACTCATAGATACCTTCATTCCCACTCTCACTTTCACCCGGCCCAAAAATCTGCGGTCTAAAAACTCTATAAACTTGAGCCAATCTCATCTCATCACCCCAAATGTTGTAGAAGTAAATACCCTAGCTTACTAAGGCCCTTGTTGAAAATGGTTACTCTATTGCTCAAATCAATAAGTCTTTCTTCTCATCCCTCCACACTAACTCGAAAAAATCTCACCCTCGTCTATACCTCTTAAGATCATCCCCCCCCCCACATCTAAAGCATCATTGATCATATTTTCAATATTTTGGCTAAAAATAATATCAAAACTTTTTTTAAGACTTATAGAACCATTAAAAAACTATTTAGAATTGCTAGGATAAATCTAATCCCATGCTAGAACAAGGAGTTTAGCGTATTCCATGTTATTGTGGAAAATCATGCATCGACCAAAATGACATATCTTTCAAATCCCGGCTCAAGGAGCATACAACTAACAACTTTCACAATCATATCTCCAAATCAATTATTACAGACTACTCTCGCAAATCTAAACACCTCATTTTCTTTGACTAGACCAAAGTTATTTCTTGACTGTCCTTTCACACCTCTAGTATCATTTGGAAAATGATAGAAATTGAAAAACACCCCAAAATTTTTAATTTGGAAGTTGGATATAAACTACATCAATCCTAAAAACCCACAGTCCATCATATTTCTCAATAGGCATTTATAACGCGTATTAAATATCTTTCTTTCTTTCTTTATTGACATCTAACCCTATCCTCTTGAGCTTAACTGATTATCCTTATTTCATAACTTTATTTTGATTTGTTTATTCTTTTTTCCATTCTCTTTTTTCCCTCAAAATTTTTCATGGTTATCATCAATTTATTTTTCTCTTAAATTCAAAGTTAATGTAATATTAAAATAATAATAATTTTTTTATCATCATTTAACACAGTTTTTTTGAGGTTACATTATTTTGAATACATACCTTATTTCATTTTTTTTAATTTAATCTTTCTCCTCCTTTACTTTGTTCCTAATTCCTTAAATATCTTTATTAATTTTCTATC
The DNA here is from genome assembly GCA_009831015.1 of Picea engelmannii. Taxonomy (NCBI): domain Eukaryota; kingdom Viridiplantae; phylum Streptophyta; class Pinopsida; order Pinales; family Pinaceae; genus Picea; species Picea engelmannii. The sequence continues at coordinate 2,186,946 of ML778232.1, read as the reverse complement.
ATTTTGACTCAAGGTAAATACTTTGATTCTTTAATTTTAAACTTTCATTACATTTCAATTTCTTTCTAAATTTTTTCCATATTTAATATTCTTATTTTATTCATTCTCCTTTACTTTATTCCTTGAATATCTTTCTCCATTTATCTCTTTTTGAATTTAGGTTAACATTTTTCTATTTATAATCATATTTTGATTTAACTCTCATCATTTTTTAATCATAGTTTAACTATCATCATATTTCTAATTTCTTTTAGAAGGCCACATATTTCCATCTTTGAATTTTTTTGAGTTAATTTAAGATTTTGATTTTAATATTTTTAATCTCAATGACTATAATTAAACATGTGGCTTTTAGATTTTCTAATTAATAATTTTTTTAATTAATTTAATCGTAATTCTACAATGGTTATTTATTGTTCTAGATTTTTCTAGAAATAAACTATGTAAATAGTTTTGAAAAGTTTTGTTTTATCTTTATATATTATCATCAACATTTTTCTATCATTACTATAACTTTATTTTTCCATACAATTTACCAAAAAAAAATCAAACAACATAATAACTAACTATAAAAACTTACACTAAAATATATAAATGTGTTTTTTTTACATTTATAAATATATTTTTATTATAAAATTTGAAAAATATAATAATTTTTTTATATAAAATAACCAAAGTGTTACGAAACAAATTATGATGCTTAAGTGAATTCAACCCTATGCAATATGCATTTTGAGAAGGCATACTCAAAATTGAGTACTTGTGAATTGAACGTTATGCACTATGCATTTTGAGAAGGCATAAGTGAATTCAACCTTATGCACTATGCATTTTGAGAAGGCATACTCAAAATTGAATACTTGAGTGAATTCAACGTTATGCACTATGCATTTTGAGAAGGCATATTCAAAATCGAACTTAGTAACAAAACAATTTTGTATTCCAACGTTATGCACTATGCATTTTGAGAAGGCATATTCAAAATCGAACTTAGTAACAAAACAATTTTGTATTCAAAATATATTATGTAAAGAAATATTTGTTTTAATAATTATATCATTTAATTATTGAAGGGTTTTAACAATCATATTATATATGTCAGATATTATTTTTATAAATATTTATGTACAATATGTTATTAATCTATGATGTATGTATATTAATATTAGTATCAATATTTCATGATTTTAAATAATTTATTTAGTATTTATTGTATAGGGTGATGTTTATAGGGGTGATAAAGTGGGATTGAAACTAGTAAAATGAATCATATATTTTTAATCAGCATTTCAAGAGTAAATATAGAATCAATCATCACCTTACGGGATTACACCTGATAACCAAGACTTCCTCGTAGGTCACTCAACCCAAAACTCTTTTGACTAGAACACAATTAAACTTTCCCCACAATAAATCTCACTTAGCTTGCAACCAGTTTGAATAATACTAAATAAACAATTCAAAATAATAAAAATTTGAGAAATTGATTATTTACACTAATACTCATAAAACATGAGTCATAAATCAATAACTTTCTATACAAAAATCCAAAAAAACAATTATAATATTTATTATTTTTAATTAATTATATTTAAAAATAACAAATAAATAATTCTTTTTTGTCCATGATAATGATAAAAGGTAAAGTTTAACAAAAATATAAATATGTATAAGTCCTTTAATAGTGATGACGTTATTGAAAGTGATTGAGAATAACATTGTTTTATTAAATTTTAATAATGAAATCTTTTGTTTAGAATTTGTCGGAAGAACCACAGTGCTACGCTCATATAATTCATATAATTGATTGAATTCATTTTTTTAAATTAATATATTATAAATATTTAAAAAATCAAATCAAATTTAATATAAATTGTTTATTTTAATTAATTGTATTTAAAAATAATAAATAAATAATTTTTTTTCTATAATTAATATAACTAATAAACAAATATATTTATTTAAATTCTTTTTTATAATGATGATGATACCATTTATTATTAATAGCAATGTATTGATTCATTGAATGTTAATAAAGTAAAATTTCTTATCATTTTTTAATAATAAAATAATTTGTTCAACTTACTTTTTTTTTTATAAATTAATACATTATAAATATTTAAAAAAAAAAATTAATATAAATTATTTGAAATTAAATATAAATTAAATATAAACCATTAAATTTAAGGTAAACCATTTTCTTGATTATATTTATTATAAAATTTTATATGATAATTTTTTTATTAAATTTAATTTAAAAAATTAATAATAAATAAATAAAATATTAAAATTAAATTATGCATAAATAATTTAAATTACAAATTTATTTAAACTTTTATTAACAATCTCGCTGGAAATTCAAATTGCAACAGACAACACCCTTTACAATTTACGAAATTTATAACAAGAAGAAACCACATTGAACCAAACACAGTCGTCATATAATGTCTTTGTTGACCTCTTAAAGAGAGACACACATAAAGTTTGGGATCATTTTCCTTACACCAAAATTGTTAAACAATATAATTTTTTTTATTAATGAAAGGGAATAAAATAATTTTTTTATTAATGAAAGGAAATAAAAAAAATTACAGATTTGATTTAAGACATATATTGTCAAACTACACTTTGGGTAAGGTGAGGAGGGAACATAATCTAAAATTGTCTACTAGAATCACTTAACTTAATAATGATGTTAAGTTTTAAATTTGAGATGAAGAATATTATATATATNAATATTTTATATATATATATATATATATATATATATATATATATATATATATATATATATATATAATTTATATATAAATAATTTATATTAGAGAAATATTATACTTAAATGAATATATATATGTGTTACTTTATAATGTGTAAAGGTTGATGAAAAAGTTTTCTTAAAAATTATTTTGAAAATGTAGATTTTATGTATGAGTTGTTTTGGATAAAGATTGTCTAGGAAGTTTTGAAGGGTTCATCATTTTGAGTGGACATTCCAACTATCACAGTGTTTATTTAGAAAGCTGGTATATATTAACTACACATTTTTAATGTAGATTTCTTTGTTATTTTTTAAAATAAACTTTGAATTTTTTTTATTATGAAGATGTTGATTAATGTTCACTAGACCAAAAATGGTTTATCAAACCTTAAGAAAGGTAAGAGATTACAAATTTATTTATGTGGTAAAAAAAGATTAAGATAAGCATTCCAAGATCACCATAGTTTTTATGACTTTTAAGGTTAAAAAGGCAGAAATAGTGACAAATATTTTGAAATTGTGATTTAATTTGGGTATAGAGAAGACATCTACCATAAAGTGTTTTTCATCTACTCTAATTCTTATTTTAGCAATGTTGATTTTCTTATTTACTTTAATCAAAACAAAGAGATACTTTTAATCTTCTAGAGTATGGTTGGCCATCTCTTTTTAATCTTCTAAAGTATGATTGTGTTTAGAATTAAATGAAATAATATTTTGATAATATTGGTATTATGCAAAATGACTTCTTCCTTTATTCCCAAATAATTTATCCAAGACTTGGTTTATTTGTGTCATCCCAACTTTAACCTTAAGTAATTTTGGATGGAGTTTGAAACAATTTTGAAACCTCTTCTTGTCCATATTGTTTGTCTTTTTGTTATACATTAAATATCTAATCATAATTAAGCTTTCAATGGAGAAAGACTTACTTTTATAAAATCATTAAAATTTGAAATATTATTACAAAATTTAATGAAAAAAAACATTACTAATAAAATAGAATATTATTTATCTTGAATTTATATAAAATAATCTAAAAAAATTGTACTAAAACCAATTTGTATAGTAAGTGTAAGAATCCTCTACGCACAATAAAATAAAATTGGGGATAAAAAAATATATTATACATAATTTGATTAAAGTATAAAGGTTTCTTTAACTAGTATACATGTTTATTAATTGGGAAATATTACGTTACTTGTATTCATATTAAGGGCTTAAAATTCTAAAAAAACTAAAACAATATATGATCAATGTTTATTTTCAATATATTAAAAATATATAAATGTCCATGGTGATAGAGTTATGTTTGGGTGGTGATAGAGTTAGGTTTGGGTGTTAAATAGGTGGTTTAAGATATTTATGCATTCTTTAAAATTCATTAAAAAATATATATTATTTTTATATGTTATTTTTTTAATTCATTGTTTAATACTTTAAACCTTTATGACATAGAGGCTCTTATCTATGCAACAATTTACAATATAGATATAGAAGCTCTCACCTATATAACAATTTAGAATATAGTTTTTTGAGAATTATAAGGCCCAACATATCCTCAAACTCTTCCATATAAATTTGTTGTTTTTGTTCTCTCATTAATATGGCACCCTATGGCACCCTACAAAATTGATGATTTGACAAAAAAAAAATCAATTAAAAATTGAGGATTTGAAAAATAGATGAAAAAATTATTTGGTAAAAGGATTTTTTTTGTTGAATTCCTACGAGGTAGAGAAACTTAATGGGTGATATGAATATGCACTTGCAACTTCTAGAAATGATTTACTAATAACTCAAAAGCGAGCCAACCTTTATTATTATCTTTCTTTGGTTGCTCTTATAAAAAAAAAAGCAAAGACATGTTTTGGGTGTCTTAGACCTTTTTGATTTTATTGGATGATGCAAAACAATTTTTGTTATTAGAATATCCATTAATATTTAGTTTCTTTGTTAAATTAGAACAAGGATGAAACAAGGAAAAAAAAAATACAGTCCATTAGTTTGCCTAATCTTTATCCAATCTTCATCAAAGGCTTCTCAAGTAATGAGTGACACAAATAAAGAGGTATAAAAATTGTCACAAAAAATTAATTAAGATATATGTGAAAATACAATATTTTTTTAATATTGGAAAATTGTATTAAGAGGGGTTAAAAAAATATTTTAGAATATATTTTTTAATATCTAGTAAAATTAAAGATATTTTTTAATATCCCACAAATGCACAAGCTATATCATAACATTTTGAAGCTCATTTTTATATATATTAAACAAAAAACTTTTCAATCATAAGGTGAGGTTAATTCTATGCCTTTATAGATGAAAAACAACCACTTTTTAACATGTTAATATTTAATGCTTATACATGAAGACTTCAAGTAGAAAATCATTCTAAATTATGTAATATATAATTGATTCTTGAACTTGAACTTGATAGTGGTTGAGTGGTACTAATTAATGTTAACTTCCTATTCAATCTCTTTAGTTGGCTCTCCATGGATATACATTGGTGCAACTTATGTCACTAATTCCAATGTTGACAATCATAATCACAATAATAAAAATTATATTAATTGTAAAACTTGTCCAAGAGGCTTTGTCACTGATGCATTAATACCATAAGACTTTGAAAGAAATCTATTAGTACCAGATTTCATACATGATAATACTTGTTCAAAATGATGACACGAGTCCATAACATTTTTGAAAATTCATTCTTCGACGGCTACGACATTAATTAATCATAATTGCATGCATGATTACAAGGGTCATGATATTTTTGAAAAGTCGTTCTAAGATGGTTACATCAATATTCCACCGAGAGGAACTTTCTAGGGCCTAGTATAAGGGAGATGTGCAATTCATTTTTCCCTCAACATGGAGTTGGCACTTATAAATAAAATATTTCAATTCTCAACTGTAAACTATTTTTATATCAAATATATATATATATATAAAGTTATTGAAAGTAAAAAAAATATTATTTCACTAAATAGAATAGCCAAGGGCACTTGCTTTTCAACAAAAATAAAGTTGATTTTTCTTAAAGGACTTAAATAGTGAAGTAAAAAGAAAACAAAGTGACCAACCCTTGGTATGATAACGACTATAAAATTTCTATAAAATCAATTAGGGATGCTCCTAATGAGTCCTTAAAATATGATAAGATAAATAGATACAAAGCCCTCATTAGAAGAAGAAATTACACTACATAAATAGAAATCAAGAGAAGCTTTTGCACCTATCTAAGCACGATCCTAGAAATTCTAGAGGAAATTTCTAACTCATAAAACTAAAGAAAATAATATGATTCCCCTAGGACTAGAATTCCTACCTTAAACATCTTTATGAAACTCCTAATGTCGTGGACAACATTCCAAACATTTCTACAGAGGATGAAATTTTTTATATAGAAGACATAAAAAAAATTGGTTCAACAACTTGAAAAAGTGAAATCTAAGGACATCTAAGACTACCAAGTTGAAATATTAAAAATTGGAGGGAATATCCTCATCCCTCACATACAAAAGCTCTTCAATTTAGCATTCAAGCAGAGCTTCCGTAAACCCTTGAATCAAAGTCTCATTATACCCATTTTTAAAAGTGAGGATAAAATAAATCCATCTAATTATAGGACCTTTATGATTAGCCCAATTTTAGCCAAGTTATATGGAAGTATTTTGGAAAAGAAGATCAATATTTGGCCAAAAAACCATAGAAAAATACCTAAAGTCCAGGTTGGATTTAGAGTTTATCATTCAACTATGGACCGCCTTCCTATGCTTAGGATCATTGTGAAGGAGTGTTACAATAATAAAACCAATCTTGTTTGTTGTTTCATTGACTTTAGAAAATATGTTGACAAAGTGCCCAGGACTAACCTTTAGAATACATTAGAAGAGCTAAACATTCCATTTGAGTTGAGAGCTACCACGATAAGGTTGTATGAAAATGTTATTTCCAAGTTTAGGAACACTAAGAGTTGGTTGCAAGAAATTAACTGTAATATAGAATCAAGCAAGGTTGTCCCCCATCCCCTACACTTTTTGGCATATACATTGACAAGTTAGAATATTTTTTGGAAGATGTTGGTTGTGTTCGTCTTACTCTTGCTAGTGTATTCATCATCCTTTTTCTTTGCACCTATGATTTTTTTTTATGGTGTGGAGTCCCTATGACCTCAGTAAGAAACTAAGAATCCTTAGAACTTCTCCTCTAGTATGAGTATGACTATGAACATTGAAAGAACAAAGGTTATGATCATTAAATCCAAAAAGATCACCTACAATACTTTTGTATATGGCAACAATAGCTTGGAGAAAGCTCCTTCATATGAATATATTGGAATCAATATTAATCAAGAATCAATTGGAATTATAACATTGAGAAAAGGATAAATGAAGGGTGGACGCTTATTATGGGCTCGGAAACAATTATAAATTAGCCTACATTTTCCTATGGGACAAGCAAAAAAATCATCTTTGAGACTCTTTCTACACATGTTATCTTATATTGATGTGAAGCTTGGGGATGTATTATATCTATAGAATCCTATAGAAAAATAGAGCAGATCCAAAAGAATTCCATAACTTAGAATCTGAAAATTAAAGGAGATACACCCTATCTTATGATCCTCAAAGAATCAAGTCGTTCCCCCATTGAAATCATGACTATGATTAGGTACTTAATGTACAAGAAAAAGATAAACAACATCGATGACAAGAGGCTCCCCAAAATTGCTTCAAAATTCATCCAAAACCACCAGCGACTCAAGTGGGGATGGCATAAAGATGCGAGGTCTTGGTTGAATTACTGGGGAATATAAGAAGAAGTCATTTTGCAAAATACCAATAATATTAAAAATATTAATACGTCTAAATTTGAGGATTTGTGGTGCGATAAAGAACTAGGGGATAAAATAAAATTAAGATACTACAAAGAGGTGGTCAAATCTGATCTAGAAGATCGGAAGTGAACAAATTCTCATGAGCTGCATACTGAAATTGGACATTGGACAATTCCCAAAACACTCTTGGATGAAAGAATTTGTCATATTTGTGACACTAAGAGGGTTAAAGATGCAAATCACATTCTCTTAGAGTGTCATGCATGCAACCAAATTAGATCTCAATTTCAAAATATTTGTCAGAATATGAACCTTCCTAACCTTCTAAGTCAAAATAAAAATAAAAATAAAAATTATTGCTCCACTTTCTACATCCCAGTATGAGGAAGATGTGTAATTCCTTCCATGCTAAACATAAAGTTAACACATAGCATAGATAGATAGATAGGTATATCCATCTCATCTTTAAATCTATCATGAAGTGAGAGGGATCAAGTCCCTCTAGGTGAAAACCTCAAGGTATTTGTTCTACCCTTGTTCTTAATATATATAATATATTGGTTTTAAAACATTTCAATGGTATGTTTCTTAGTACATGAGGGAGATGTGTCATTCCTTCCATGCTCAACATGGAGTTGACACATGACATATATATATGTGTGTGTGTGTGTGTGTTAAGATAGATCTAAGATAATTATTTAACTTGCCAAATTACAAATTATTGAGATTTTATGACTTTAAATGTTCAAAATAGTTGAAAGACTATCAATATGTCTAAAAATTTGTCATAGTTAAACTGGAAAAAAAATTACTGATAATTAAAATTAAAAAACTTCTAAAAATAAAAAATGAAAAAAATAAAATAAAATTCTGAAAAATTTGAGAGACTAATTGCAAAAGTATAGACAACTTGGAAATCATTGGTACTAAAGTAATTGGGAAAATTTGAGAGACTAATTGCAAAAGTATAGGCAACTTGGAATTCATTGATACTAAAGTAGTTGAGAAACTTGTATTTAGTAAAGCATGAAATATGTTATATATGTGTCCAATTTTAATTTAATTTAGATGAAAATTATGAATTTTAATAATTAAAATGAAAAAAAAATTAGATGAAAATTATGAATTTTAATAATTAAAATGAAAAAAAAAAAACTGTAATATTTCAACCATTAAAAATTATTCACTATATTTCCCCAAAAACTATCAAACCCAAATTAAAATATCTTTAATATCTCCTATATCATGTAATAATTAAAATTTATTCACTACACTTTCTAACAGAAAATTGATCACAAATTAAAATTTAGCTATCAAACCCAAATTAAAATATCTTTAATATACCATATATTATGTAACAATTAAAAATTATTCACTACACTTTCTAACATAAAATTGATCACAAATTAAAATTTAGCTATCAAACCCAAATTAAAATATCTTTAATATACCATATATCATGTAACAATTAAAAATTATTAACTACACTTTCTAACAGAATATCTAGGACAAATTAAAATTTCTATAAGTATTTGGCTATCTTAAAAAAAAACCCATAAAATTTTAATTGAAGATTAAAATTACATAATAACTATATTTCTGAGGACAAATTAAAATTTCTGTAAGTGTTTGGTTATCTTAGAAAAGCCCCATAAAATTTTAATTGAAGATTAAAATTACATAATGACTTATATTAATATATGCTTACAATACAAAGATTAAAATTACGTAATAACTTATATCATTATATGCTTACAATACAAAACTGTTTATAAAATACTCAAAGCGATCCTTTTGAAAATTCTTAAAGGATTAGTCTACAAGGGTATATTTCTTCGTGAATATGGTAAAGGATGTCAGCAATTAAATAATATTTTAATGAAAGGTCGTATTTTATTTTGGTCGGGGAATCGAGATAGGGTTGGGTGGAGCTGGATCGCGACCAGATGCAGGCGCGACTCGCATAAACAGCAAACATACAGCTCTGAGCCGAAAACACCAAATCTAATCGGACCAGATCCCTCAGTGGCAGAGCTGAGAAGAAATCTGTCGTGAGTGAGAAAGGTAGCAAAGCCCTACCTCACTGTGCATCACAGTGCACAGTGGGCCTTAAGAGAGGGATGCTCGTTGGGGGCTTAAAACAGGATTTGATTTGTCAAGTCACGAAAAGAATAACAGGTATCGAGTTTAAAGAGGAGCAAAGTTACGGATTTTGATTAGAAGAGGTTCGTTTGGTTTGCCACGGGGTTTATCTTTTCGAAGAATGTACATATCATATTCTTTTAAATGCAACTTGTACTAAGGATTTCCTCGGCGAGAAGCCGTGATATGGTTTGAATTTGTGTCTCCAATGTGCGCTCCAAGCCTTCATCGGGTCTTGAATTCGGCGCTTCTGGTGATGCGTTCGAACCACGGTGAAGAAACCCTAGTCTCATGGATCTCCTCGGCGAGAAGCCGTGATATGGTTTGAATTTCTGTCTCCAATGTGCGCTCCGAGCCCTCATCGGGTCTTGAATTCAGCGCTACTGGTGATGCGTTCGAACCACGGTGAAACCCTTGTCTCATTCAATGAAACCCTAGTCTCATTCAATTTCCGTGCTCAAGTGTCCAATCGACCATGTCGTTGTTGTTTTGATACGATGTATATGAGCTGTTGTAGCTACCGTGAACGTTTGTCTCATTTGGACCTAGTTGCCAACCGATCAGGTATAGTTTCTGAAATGTAGACGGGAACAGCCGCCGAAGGCAGACAATTCGCCGCTGCTGCCGCCTTTACTTTCTCACTACGTTTCCTGGATGTTTCTCCAACCATATAGATTCCTTAATGAATGACGTAAGTGGATTTTTTTCTCCCTTAGTTTTTCAGTGAAGGAGGGAATGGCTTTGGGAATCCATATTCCCTGAAGAGAGCCGGAATCTCAGATGTCTCTAATTTCAGATGCGTCAAGAAAATAACTTTTAAATATAAAACGCGTTCTGTAAAGAAGAGCCATCCTGCGTACGACTAAGCATTGAACCGGAACAAAGGAAGCGTTATATGCATATCAAATGAAAACGATACGTTATTAAATTTTAAATTTTAGAGATGCGGTATTGATACTTTAAAATAAACCCTTGAATGAGAAAGAAGAAGCTGCATAGAAGCATAAAATCTTTTAAGCTTTAAGCTTTGAATCTCTATAATAAACCCTAGAAACATAAAGAAGCTGCAGAGAAGCATAAAATCTTTTAAGCTTTAAGCTTTGAATCTCTATAATAAACCCTAGAAACATAAAAGAAGCACAAAATCTTTTAAGCTTTGAGCTTTGAATCTATATAATAAACCCTAGAAACATAAAAAAAACATAAAAACATAAAAGAAGCATAAAATCTTTTAAGCTTTGAGCTTTGAATCTATATAATAAACCCTAGAAACATAAAAAAACCCTAAAAACATAAAAGAAGCATAAAATCTTTAAAGCTTTGAGCTTTGAATCTATATAATAAACCCTAGAAACATAAAAGACGCTGAATCTATATAACAAACCCTAGAAACATAGAAGAAGCTTGAAAAGGCAAAATTTGCATCGGAGAGACGCTGCTACAGGATATCTGTAAAGCTAACAATGGACATTTGTTATTGCCTTTAGCTTTGACACAGTGACATAATGCGACCTGATTCGTTTCTCATTGCAGATACAGTGGACACCTGTGCTCGCTTCGATGACAGCATGTACGAATAGTAATAATAGAGTAGTGGGCGGGGTTTCTTCATGGTTCTTGAATTTGGCCTGCTGCTTTCCTTTCTCTTATGTGCCGTAACACGGCTAAATCATTCCGGAATGTAGGTCCAGGTCCGGAGGCTAAAATAGCATGCTTGCAGCTACGCCTAGTTGTCGACCGATTGCAGTTGAAAGGCGGGTTTCGAGGTCTTGCAGGACGGACCAAATTGCGCAGAGTAGAGGTACTGGGAATGACACGCCGCAATCTTCTAGCGGCTTCGAGGTACGAAGTTACTACGATCTATCATCTTCATCTACCAAAGAGTTCCAGCTGGCACGAGATCTTCCTAAAAGTCCTAAAAACTGTATTGCTGCCACTGTGCAGACTGTAAGCTCTTCAAAGCTCACGACTGGGCCGGCGGTACAGAAGTCCGGCTTGAATGCCGAAAACAGCTTTTCAAAGTACGAGCGGCCAAACTGAAGGTTTAATGACCACTGTAAAACAAAATTACCAGCATACAAAGATATTGTGGAAAACAGAAATAGTGAGAATAAAATTAACAGCATACAAAGATAATATATAATATATATATATATATATATATATGCCCCAGGTAAAAATCGAAATAAAACAGAGATAGCGAGAATAAAAATAGCAGCATACAAAGATAAAAGTATATATACCCTGGTGAAAAAAATCAAAATATGAAGTTTTTCTTTTAGTAAAGTATATTTGGAGCTCAGACGGTAAGACAAGCGTACCTTTTTCCAAGGATGGGAGGAGGTCTTGTGGTCGAACCTTGCTGAGTCTCTGGGATGGATTGTAATGATGCTTTGTAAAAATATTATATACTGTTGTATATAATCGAGAAACTACCCCGTGGAAAAAGTATATTTGGAGCTTTTTTTGTTTCACAAACAAACAAGGGTTTTACGTGGCAATTACATATTATTACAGTAATTTTTTAATGTGATTAGGTAAATGTTAAAAGGTAAACATGTTAACGGATGTCTTGATAAATGCAAGAAAGTTATGAACAATAAATCTGACCCATTGATTTTGGAGGACGACTAAGAATATCCGAGCATCTTCAATGCATAGCCATCAGATTAGGGTTTAAGGTTTAATAAGGTTAAAAGATCATTAATTGTGCCCATTGTCAATAAATGTACACCTTTCAACATAAATATAGAAAAGAATAAATTTATGTATTAAAATATAATTTTAATTGTCATACAATCTTAAAGTTTAAAGGGTTTTATGTATTGTATTATTATTATTATGATAAAATATAGAAAAGAATAAATCTATTTATTAAAATCTAATTTTAATGGTCATGCAAGCTTAAAGTTTAAACTAGTATGAATGATTAAAAATATTACATAATAAAAAAAATTAAATTAATTAAATATATAATTGATTTTTTTAATTGTGTTAAATTTTATTAAATGTAATATATACCCATGTTTGAGTATCAACATATCCTTTCAATTTAGAATGTAAAACTAGATTGCAAAACTTCAATTCATCTAATTATCATTTTCTTAATACTAGCATGAACCCAAGAGAGCCATCAAATGAAGTATACATAATATGAAAATTACATGTACCATTGACATATTTTATTTCTCTCTTCATTGCATTAATATATATAAGGATGTTCACTAACTTTTTATAAATTATTTGGGGGCTCAACAACAAGAGCATCATATAGACCCATTTACAAGGAATTGAACCTAGTTGGGGAGGTTAAAAACCATTCCTCCCAACCACCCAAGCTACATTCAATGGACTATCAAATCATTTATATATAAGAATATAATCAACAATTAATTCTTAGCATTGGAGTTGCATTGAGAGTAAGTGACTCTCTTGAACTTTGTTGAAGCTATTTTTATGAAGATACTTGTCTATTCTTACATATTTTGTCTTAGAAGCTTGGTTAAGTCCATACAAAGATTTTTTCAACTTGTAAACCTTATTTCGACTTCCAATTTCATAACGTGGTGGTTGCAGCACAAATACCTTCTTATCCAAGACACTTTTAAGAAAGTTGATTTAGCATCTAATTGAAAAGCTTTCCATTTAGATTGAGCTTCCACAAATACCTTCTCATCCAAGACACATTCAAAAAAGTTGATTTGACATCCAATTTAAAAGCTTTCCATTTAAATTGAGTTGCTACTGCCAAAAAAATACTTGTAATATATAATCTTGCAAAAAGAGCAAAAGTTTCATTGTAATCTATACATGTTTTTTGTGAGTGACTCTTCACTACAAATCTAATCTTGTATCTTTCAATTAATCCATATCTCGTATGCTTGGTTTTGTTTACCCATTTGACTCCTATGATATCTTTACCTTAAGGGATATCAAGTAGTTCCCTTGTTTCATTTATCTATATTGCATCAATTGCAACATCCATTGCTTCACCGAGAATTCTATGCTTCAATGCATTTTGATTATAGCTTGATTTTATTTGAACCTAAAAAACTAGAAAAAAATCACAACATCACCTCTAATGTTAGCCTTTTGACTAATAAATTTCTTTGAGGAATTCCACTTGCAAGTGTTAATGGAAATGTATCGTTATTCATCATTAAGATTGCTACAATATTGTTATTTCTACTAGCTTTATCATAAATAATACATTTGTTATTTTTGAGAACAATTTAATATCCATTTTCAACTATCTTTCCAAAAAAATTGTTTTAAACCATTTGTATAATAAACATCAGAAACAGATTTATGTTCACCTTTTCTTGTCTTGATTGAGATGGCACATTTACCCATTACTAAAATGTTTTCCATGTTTCCAATCTTTACTTGAGATTGCAATTTCTTCATCCTAGCCAAAAAAAAAAATAACTCCTTATTCTATATCATATGGTTTCTAAAACCACTATCTAAAAATCGAACATCTTCTAAACTTTCTTCAACCATATTATAAGTGAAAAATACAAAAGTGGACTCTTCATTTTCTTCTATGTGTTCATTTCAAATATTTTTGTCATACACTCAGACTCATAATGTCCATATTTTCTGCAATAACGACATTGAATATGGAATTATCAAAATTCCAATTACCTCCATTAGAGCTACTACTCCTCTGTCTCATCCTCTTATAGGATTTCTTCATATGCCTCTAAATCCTCCTTTTTCTTAGCCTTTGTATAATCAATATTCTCTTTAAGAGGAGTACTTTGTGCTCTTTTTTTCGTGCTTCATCAATGCTGACATGTGATTCTAATGCATGTTCAAGATAAGTGTGATCTACATACTATTCATTCATTAATCATGTATTTAAAGTGACCCGATGAGCTCTTCAACATAAAGTGATTTCAAATCTATGGATTCCTCAATCGTATACATGACTAGATCAAACATGGGAGTCATACTTCTTAATATTTTCTTAGCTATATTCTAATATATCAAATTTTCTCCATGAGATCTCATTGGATTTATAATCCCCATAACATGGGTGAAAAATCATGTAGAGAATCTGACTCTTTCATTGATAAACTCTCAAAATTTCTCCGTAGTATTTGAAGTTTGACATCTTTTACTTGGTTTGTACCATAACATGCATTTTGTATACTATCTCATGCTTCCTTTGACTTTGTTACTGCTTCAACTCTAGAAGAAAGGATTCATACATGGCTTGCTAAATATAGAAAAAATCCTTAGAGTCTTTTTTCTGGTTCTCTTTTAGTTGATCTCTTTGAGCTTGCATCCATGTGTCGTAAGTAGCTTAATCAATTGGAGTTTGAATTAGATCCCATAAATCTTGAGATCAAAATAGTGTCCCTATCTGAATGCTCCAAAATTCATAGTTCGCCCCTTTAAACTAAGGGATTTGAGGCTAATTAAGGTTGACATTGTCATTGTTGGTGACCATAGATTCTTCAACCTTGAAGCATTCACCCTCTTCAACTCAAATGTGAAGACTATATATCAAGCCTCTTATGGATTGTCTAGGAAAACAAAAGCTAAATATTTTCCTCTGTAACCTATTTGCTCTAATACCAATTGAAGGTTTAATTACTATTATAAAAGAGAGCTAACAACATGCTAAAATACTATGCAAAACATAAATAGTGGAGTAAAATTAACAACATTCAGGAACAAGAATGATACCAAAAAACAAATTGCTACTACATTGATCAAATACCAAATATCTTTCTATTGTCTATTATTTCTTCCACCACATTACATTACTTTATAGGAGTGGTGTGCATATGGAAAAATAGAAAAAAATAAGTTGAAACTTACCAAATGTGGAGCATGTTTTATTCATGTGAATGTAAAATCTAATTTTAAGTGCATGCAATCTTAAACTAGTTTATATGTAGTGTATGCTTTATTACAACCGGGAAAAAAAATTGCAATTAACAAAATATGCAACTGAACAAGAACTTGATTGTTCCAAATTGAGGATCAATTCATGCCTTCACAAAGAACTTTCCCTAAATATGGCAGTGAGTTGGAAACTATAATTCCAAGGTTGGAGATAAGTCTCTTATTCAAACTTAGTAGCATACATCATTCTTATTGTCATAATATGTTGAGAAATAGTTTCAAGGATTTGGAGGTCAAGTTCATGAGGGTTAGGAATAGAGAATCCAAAGTATATATACATGGTGAAGCTTGAAAAAAACATGTGTATTTCATTAACAAGTGTCAATGATAGGGATACTATGCCAAGAGTCATCCAAAGCATGATACTTACAAAATGAAAGAAACTGGCAAGAGTTCCAAGCACAAGGCCATGTAAAGGGTGATACGTGTAGGAAATATTGGGATATAGTGTGAGAAGAAGGTCAATTAGGATTGAGAATAATGAGTTTCAATGATAAGGAGACTATTCCAAGAGTCATCTAAATCTTGATACTTAGAAAATGCAAGGCTCTCACAAGAGTTCCAAGCATAAGGACAAGTAAAGGGAGAGAAAAGTACGCATTATTGAGATATAGTGTGAGAAGAAGGTCAATTAGGATTGAGAATAGTACATGTTTCTTGGTTGACTAGAGGAAAAGATAATAAAATTAAAGTCTTCATAATAGAATAACTTTGTCAAAAAAGGGTGAGGTTCTTTGTTCCTACTATAATTCAAATATATGACATGAAAGATAGACTAGGCCCGAAGTAGCGTAGTAAGGCCTTTGGAATGGTTAATTAATGTTGAAAAATCATCTATATGTTAGTTCACCATACTAGAAACAAAAATGGCTTCTATTTATATAGGTAACACTATTGAGTGAACTTCATAGTTGAATTTTAATAAGATATAGGGTTTTTATTTTATCAATCCTTAAACTTCTTAGTGGTCGGGTAGAGTTAGCCTAGTTAGAGGAAGAAACAATGGTGAAATTTGAGTTCAGCATGTAAAATGTCTAGGTGACTAAAATCCATTGGAAAACGAAGTCAATAACCTACACATCTAATGGATGGGGTAATAAAATGAATTGATATTTAGAAGAAAGAATAAAATAATAAAGTAGCTAGATGATAAGAAAATCTAGTGAAATCTAAGAAAATGGGTGAATCAAGTTTAAAAAGTCATGCTTAAAATATGAGTAGGACACACAAAATTAGTTGTAGTTGATGAATGTAATGTGGAGACTATTTCAAAAAAGGTACATGTACACATCCATAGACTAAGTAGTGGAATTGTTTTGTGAATGGGTCCTTGTCCCATAAACAAACAAGTTTCATAGATTCAATTTGGTGGTTGGGGTAGCATAGGTAGCTTCGAGATGTGTCATGTTGCCAAACATTTCTACTTGGATACCAAACTATAATGTACCCAAATCGCAAGGTACCTCAATAACTTTCGTTCTTGAACTAATTTTCAAACTCTAATGCCAATTTAATTAAGGGAAACCCTTCTTGTAGGGCATTGGTTATCATGGTTTGTCTTTATTAGGAAGACACTAATAGCCTTGTGGCCCTAGTCTCTAGTTCTAATCTATAACTGGGGATAACTGATTATAAGAGGGGCATGCTTCCTGAACCCATAATCCCTAGGTGAAGATAAGGATATGCACTAACTCTCAACATTCACCAACCAAAAACCCTACAATTTAATTCTTTCCTTTTATTTTCCATAAAATACAAAACACACAAAATAAAATATATATAAACCATCAAGAATATTTATTTTTCTATCTGGAATAAATCTAATAGTTTATTTTTACTTTCTAGACATAGTTATCCAAGGGCTTGTGCTAAATTGTAGAATTTATAACACCAGGAAGCAAAACGACCCTCTTGGATAGATTTTGTTAACCTTTTAAAACCTCCTCATTGTTGATTCAAGGTTTAATTCAATTCTAGAAATTAATTACAACAATAAAAATTAGAATTGTTGAAACCCTAGAGCTAGGGTTTAACCCTAAAAGGTAAAATCTAAGCCTACCCTTGCTCTTATTTCACTTCAAAATTGTATATGAATATTATCTAACAAATTTTTATGGTGAATTTCATCTCCTTAAAGGTTCATTGTCGTTATATTTTATTTTGGATATTTTTTGGTCAAACCCTAGGGGGATTTGCACGATTTTTGCAAGTCAAAGTAATTACTTGGATAATATTCACTTGAAATTAATTTTCATAATTTTTGGATTGTATTTATACTACAATATAATTTTCCCAAAAATAAGTGCCCAATTATTTTCATCTCAAGTGCTCCTGGGCACTCTTGGGTCACTTTTCATGGTCCAAATCTGCAATGTTTTGCGTTTTCTGTCATAAATCAGATTTAAGAATTTTTGGACAAAAGAAATATAGTCCAATATACAACGAGAAATAAAGGTATAAATCATGTATATCAATAACCCTTGATTTGTGCAACAAGATTTTACTCTTGTGTCGTAAAAGGTACATATTTCATCACTTAAAGGGTGATTTTGTACTGTTGGTTTGTATTTTATGTTGTAGAATATGGATTTCGTATCTCAAAATGTTTTTGATTATATCCTAACCCTCTCTACATTGTCATATGTTTTCCCTAAATTTTGGTTGAACATTCCTAAGGAACTTGGCTACTAATGAACTGGTCTATCTAATGTGTATTGAGGTGTGTAGTTAGAATGATTTGGATATACCCCACTTGGTATTTTGGAGTTAGCTTAAAGTGAAGGGGAGATTGTACTAAGGTGAAAGTGGTGTATTTCCCATATTTTTCTATCCCCATAACATCCCCCAAGGGGCTTCTAGTTTGGGAGGTAACAACTATGATAGGAAATCAAATGTCCTTGCTGAGTGAGGATGACATCAATAACATAGTCTAAGGAACATTTCTTGATATTTCTTGATTGTTGTAGATTTTGAAATGTGAGGAAAAGTGCAGAACAAAGGTTGTCTTTCAAATCCCAGAATGATTTTTGTTGTGATTCAAACTAGGAAAACTTGGCTTTATCTCCCCACTTGATAACCTGACTTAAGGGCCAATATATATGACAAAACCCCAAAATGAACTTGTGGTAGAATTTGGCAAGGCCCAAGAAGTTGCAGAGATTTATCAGATTCATCAACGTTGGCCAATAATGATTAAATTAGATCTTGGTTGGGTCCACATTCACCTCATGTTCATCCACAATGTATCTTAAGTATTGGATTCAATGCATGACAAATGCAAATTTCTCTAGGTTGGTTTATAACTTGTGTTGTCGTAGGGTTCTTAGGACTTGTTGAATGTGTTGCAAGTGCTCTTCCCAGGTCTAGATGAATATGAGGATGTCATCCAAATATACCACCATGAAAGAGTTTGTGAATGACCACAAAATATCATCCATCATCCTCATGAATGTCATTGGAGCATTAGTCAAGCCAAAAGGCATGCCCAACCATTCAAAGAGTCCTTATTTAGATTTGAATGTTGTCTTCCATACATCATTTGATTCTATTAGAACCTAGTGATAGTTTGACTTCATACTGATCTTGTTGAAGAACTTGGCACCCTTGAGCTGGTCAAGAATATCGTCAATCTGGGATATTGGGTATCGGTTCTTGACAATGATTTTACTCAGGTATTTATAATCAATACATACATTCCATGTTCTATCCTTGTTCTTCACCAACACAATTGGGTTCTTACAAGGTGAGGATCTTGGTCGAATGTGGCTATTGTGGATGAGCTCATGAATTTGATCCTTTATTTCCTCATTCTCCAAAAGGGATCATTTGTATATTGGACCATTGGGTAAGGAAGCACCAAGTATCAAATCAATGGGATGATTGACGTAATGTTGCATATGCAACTCTATAAGTGAAGTGGATAGGTCTATATATTCTTCTAGATTCTTCTAGAATCTTGTCGGCCTATTTATGTTGTGTAGAGAGACTCTATATTGAAGTTGTGGTCCTTGGAGTGACCTTTTTTTCCCCTTTTGACCGAATCATGAAGAGGAAAAAATTCATAGTTTGTGAGATCAATTTTCGGCAGTGTTTTGTTGAGATCAATGAAATTGCAGTAGTCAAAACTACCTCGAGTACCTAGTAGGGTTGACCCCCCATAGTGATAATGAAAATAAAATGTTGAGACTCATAAAAAAGGATGTTTACACATGTAAGGTTGTCCTAAAAGAACATCATAAACTTAGAGTGGTCCAACATCACACAGTACCTCATCTTTGAAGGGCTTGATTCCATAGGACAATAGACATTGTTTTATAACGTGAAGGTCTCATCCCTCGCTCAACCAAACAATGGTGTATGGTTGGGGGTGTGGAATCATCGATAGCTTCAATATATTGATGACCTTGGTTGAGATCGGGTTCTTCTGGCTCCCACTATTAACACTGAAATGTAGTGGGGTTCCATTCACCCACATCTATGAATGAAAGAGGTGCTCCCCTTCCTTAGGGTACTTTGTCTGCTCTGGTTGGATCTTTGCAGTTGTAATAGTAGCACTAGGTCTCATAAAGATGATTCTCTTTACCTTATCCTGCTTTGAATCAGATTCTGAATTGGGGTCCAACTCATTTTCTTTAAGCTTGACCAATAGTGATTGTTTTGAATATCATTCATCAGTGTTGTGCTAGGGGATTTTGTTGAAATCACACCACTTTCTAGTGTCCTACTTCATCTTATTATTTCCCTCATTTTCTTTAGACATGGAATGGATATCTCAAGGTTGTAATTCCTTTCTCTATCCCTTTTGGTGTGAGTTAGGGTCACCTTTTCCATGCTTTTGTTGTTGTATATTTCTAGACCTAAACTCTTGCTTATTTCTCCACTTAAATTTCTTCTCAATTTTGACAACATATCGATAAGTAGATCCTAGTGAGGATATTCCTAAGAAACTCTATTTGGATTTACCTATAGCCACTATGGTACTTTGGAACCAGGTGTTGTTTGAAGTCTATGATATCCAACTTTGAGCATAAGGTATGGAATATGATAGTGTACTCCAACATCATTTCGTCTCTTTCCTAATGTAGAGTCACCCATCTCATGTACTAGTCATCATAGTTTCCTACAGGGTATAACTCCTCCTTGATGGAATCAACAAACACTTCCCAAGTGGGTCCTATCCCGAATGTCATAGAATCATATTCATTATGTCTCTACCAATAGAATTCCCACCAATATTTGACACAAGGGAGGGATTTAAGGAGAGCGAAGGTGATCTTTTCAGTGTCATAAATTTTTTGATCAGAGTAATACCATTCTAATAGATTCATCCATTTCTCTAAAGCATATGCATCTACTTTGCCTTCAAATAAGGGTATATCAAAGTTAAATTGTACCTTGAAGAGTGTCACACCTTCGAAATGGTTTCTTGTTGAAGGTGCTTTGCCTACAATCGAATTCGTCGAAGGATCTAGGCAAAGTTTTCCATCATCTTGTTCTTTTGTCGCATGAGGGATTTCTAAAGAAACATTTTGAAAAGATATCCTACTCCATCCTCTCTTTTTCTTTCAGCATTGGAGGTTGCTTGGTCCAATGAGAGAGTTCATCCCCAAGTGAAACCAGTTGAAGACCCAACTCTCTATACCTTGATCTCATCGAGGACATGCATTGAGAAACAAAAAGTAACATACTTCTATGATACCCCTGATCTAGATTATATTGAGAATATAATGAGATATAAACAAAAATATAGCATGAAACAAAAAAATACATTGAAACTCATCTTCTACTGATGAATAAAATAACATAATATTGTTGAACACAAACTGGCTAGAATGGTGGTAACTTATCTTTGAAGAGAAAGAGATGTCGACTATGCTCATTCACAAAAATATCATTACAAATAGGCTAAAAAGGGCATTTTATCATGAATCCTAAAAAACAAAGAAGAAAAAACCCTAAACATCAAAACCCTCTCCCCAGAAGATGAAACGCCAAAATTATTGCAAGCCCTCAGGTGGTTGGTTGGTACATCAACTTCTCGGGGGCGCAAATTTTTCACACTATCTCCATTTGAGGTGGATGATAGCTTGTTGAAAATAGTTATCTAAGGATTACAATTTTTTGTTGGGGCCAAGACATGCCATGGAAATCTCTAACCCCCCAAATGTCCAAAATACATCATTTAGGGCCTCAAAATGACCATGAAAATTTGGGACCCAAAAAACCGTAGAAAAACTGCCAAGAAAATAAAGATCCATTTAGTTAGTGGAAGAGGTGAGTTTCCACTGATATCCACTCGGATAAAGCATACTGCATTGTCATATATAATACCTCCACCAATTATCATATATTATACTTCAACCAAAATTTCCTAATTCAAAACCACTTTGCACCTTATAAAGTGAGTTTATGTTATAAATATATTATGGGCTTTAAATGTGCTAATGAAAAAGTGTAATGCAGAGTTAAAATTTAGTAGGTTTTTGTTTCTATCCTTTCGCACTCCAAAAGCACTATTACAACCAAGTTCTGAAAGAAAAAAGAAGACCAAATCGACATAAGGGAAACTTGTTTTTTCCAAAATAAATTCAACTTTCTCTTAGGGATAAGGTTCTTATCACTATCTAAGTGGGAACTAGCATTAATAAAGTTAAATGTGTTATTATAAGATGAAAAAGGAGGTAAAGGGTTCCAGTCTTTCCCACTTCAAAACTATTTCTACAACAATGCAAAAAAACCAAACAACACAACTTAACACCCATGTGCACTTCATTAAAAGGTTATTAAAGGGGCATTCACAAACTATTAAGTGGGTTTTAGTGCTAGTAATAAAGTGATTTTATATTAAAGTGAAAATATGTATTATGAAATACAAAAGATCTAATGTTCCATTCTTATCCACTCCAAATGTGTTTCTACAAAAATACAAGGGAATGCAATAGTAAGAATAGGGGTCCAAGATAACTCCAAACTTGGTCACAATTTTCACAAGAGGTGAAGTTAAGTTGAATTGAAGCTTATATTCTAATTGAGTACGAAAAAAAACACAAAGGAAACATTCTCATTGGTGGAGGAAGAAAGTATTCTAACCTAATCTGGGGGCTCATTGTTAGATCTATTTTAAATTCTCAATAATTCCACTGTCCATATTTTGTGACCATCAAAACGATTTTATAAACATCCGCTCTTAGCTGGAAATCCATTTTCTGTAAGCTATTTTTCATGTAGAATTAGGTCATGGTGCCTATGGTTCAAAAATCATTTTAACGAGTAAAATTGGTTGAGTCCCTATGTTTTTTTGGCTTCTTGGTCACTCACCAAATTATAACTCAATGCTCTTTTTAGTTTTTTTGAGGCTACAACGATGTTATCTTATTGAAACTCGACCCATGCATTTTAAGAGGATATTTGATTCATTGAGGGTACCATCCCCCTTGTAGATAGCTGACTCAAAGTTCTAAAGTGGCATAGGAAATCTTCCTAGGCATTATTCCTTAGCATTGACATTGTGAGAGAAAGAACAAGTAGGGGACAACAAAAACATGTTAGAAAAAGGGCACATGCAAACAAAAATATTGTCAATCTTTCAAACTTGAATAAGAATGCTAGTGAGATAAGTCTCAGGGCTAGTATGTCCTCAATATTTCCAAAAGAGGGCATAATAGGCCCCAACCACTATCATTCAGTTGTGCTTGATACTATTTTTCTTAATCCTGCAAAATGGGCACCATCGAAGGATTCATTTCTTTCTCAATGATAACATTGAATTCTTTAAATTCCTAGATACCTTGTGCCTACAATAAGTTATGAAATTTATGCATTGAGTTTACAACTAGTTTTTCATTCTTTACCGCTTCAATTGCTTACTTTATCACTACTTTGAAGTCAATAAGTTGTTGTAAATGCAAATTGGACTAGGGAAAATTTTGAGGATCCATACTTATATTAAAATGTAGAAACCTTGACAAATCTTACTAATTCTTAAATTGCCAACTGTAAACTATTTGGTGTTATTTAAATAAAAATATTCGCATTTCTAAGGATTTTTATAGTTTCTAGAAAAAAATGGTGATCTTTAGAATAAAATAGGTTTATCCTATAAAATATGGGAAAGTCATTTTAGAAAAAAAATAGAAAATGGTGAATCTTTTTTTTTGGAAAAAAACACGCAAGATTAACCCATAGAAGAAATTTATCCCTGAAAGTTTTCCTTGGATTGGAATGTGAATAGTAATGTGCTAATTGATTTGCTAATTTCTTCCACTTGATTATGGTATTTTTACATGTTTGTTCAACTTGGTAATTTTACCCATCCTCTCCTTTTATGTGACCAAATTTGAGTCCTAAATTTATTTCCTGTTCTTTGAGATTCGATTCTCCAAATTTATTATAATATTATTGCTTCTAGCCACTAAAATAATGTTTTGTAATTTCATGCAAAATCTAAATCTAGAATCAACCACCGTCTCCAAATGATTTTTGGCCTTTGTTTTTTTTTAAAGTTATCATCTTCTCTAGAATGTTCATTTTATTTTTTTCATAGTGACTTTTACTAGATTCTCTAACTTCAATTTATTTTCGGATTCTCTAGC
The DNA here is from genome assembly GCA_009831015.1 of Picea engelmannii. NCBI lineage: Eukaryota > Viridiplantae > Streptophyta > Pinopsida > Pinales > Pinaceae > Picea > Picea engelmannii. The sequence goes on along the minus strand of ML778232.1, from coordinate 2,162,681 downwards.
TAGTCCATTTAATAAGAAGGAATTTGTCCTTAGGTTCTCATGGAAACATATTGGGGGTCATTTTTGAAGATTCATAGTATAATTCCTCTAATTTTCATACCATTCTTTGATTCCATGAGAGAGGGGGGAGGATAAAGGGGATAGACTAAATTATTATATTTTATTAAACCATCTTTGAATTAGATGGGAAAATGGAATTACATGAGCTTCTTGGGGAAGACACATGGTTCATTGTGAGCAATAATACACTAACCATATTTTGATGGTAGAAGGGGAAATCTCTCTCATTATTTCTAGTTCCTGGAGACAAGATAATATGTTGGTGGTAGAGATCCATTACTAGGTGGCTATATTAAAAGAAAATTATTTTCCAGCAATGCAAAGATGTTTGAGTGCATGGGAGCATTGAAATTTGGGGATAATTATCCACAACTTAGAATATATGGATCTTCTATCATTGATATTTCTTGGTCAGATTGTACTAGAACCTTGGAAAGAACTGGAATAGGTTGACTACATTGTAGAGAAGGGGATTCCTCTCTTTGGGTTGTGCAGGAAGAAGAAGAAAGAGAGATGGTAAGTTGGGATTGTAGTTTGATTGAGTAGACTGTATCAACATGATAAATTGGCTATCTATGTGATATTAGATTCATCCTAGGAACTCGTCCTTGTGTATTCATAGCCTTATCTTGGGGGTGACCTACTCCTAAGATATTTCAAGCAATAGTGTTTATGTTTGGGTGGAATGTTCGATGTCTGTAGCCATTCATTGTGGTTATTTGATAAAGATACATGTTCTTTGTGTATTATATTCATGATGTGTTTTATTCCATTATTTTTCAATGTTTAATTATGTGTGTATATTTAAATTCTATTCACTATATGAGAAACATGCTTTCTTGATGGTTTGCATGAGCTTGTTGATTTGCTCCATGCTTCTTATTTTAAGGTAATAACCTTCACTAACAAGATCAACAAAATACTTAGAAAGAATGCTTGAAAGTCTTTCCAAGGAGAATAGAACTAATCAAAACAAGATACAAACCCTTACCAAAAAAAATTAGGGAAGAAGGAAGAGATACAAGACCTAAATGTCCTTCCTCTAAGTAGTTGATAACACCTCAATGGATTGATATTGCTAGTTTATGTAGAATCTGAATAATCACAAAAGTATTTGAAAAATATGCCAAGAATAATAACCAAGAAATATAGAGCTCCAGGAATTGACACAAAAAATGCACCAAGTAAAGATATTCTATTAGATGGATATAAGAATAATCTCTAAGAAATCACAACCAAAGGAGTGAGAGGAGTGCCTATATTTATAGGTGAGACTGTCAACCCCTCTCCACTCTTTATTCCAAAAAATTAGGCTAAGGAATAAAATAAAACGACTTTTCATCCACACAAATCGGAGTCTAAGTCAAAAAGTACAATTAAATGATTCTTTACATGTTAAAATCCTCGTAGAAGGGGAAGTATTCAATAAAATATGCTCCAAATGTGATCAAATAATGTGCATAGATTCTTGAATTATGTGTCCAAATATTAACCATGTACATACCTAAGGTCAAGGAACCTCCATGAAGTCTGTGAGTGACCCTCCCTCCAATTAAAAAAATGGGTCGTAAAACCCCCAACAACCATGATGTCAAGATTCTAAGAAAGGATCGATTTATCTTTGTTGTGCAACATTCCAACTGAATAAGGTTTGGGGGGGCTCAAAATATGGCAAGGAATATTCCTTGGCCATTACACCTCTAACTTCCACCTCAAATATAGGGACGACTTCAACTTAAACACCAAAATATGGCCTTAAAGTGGACGACATCTTCAAATTTATGAAATAGTGGTCAAAGAGTGATGACAAAGTGCATCCACATCAATGGGAAAGTCTGAAATAACCCCAAACATGTGCTAAGTGACATGGAGTACCTCGACATCATCATAGGCTGAAAATAAGCCCCAACATCCTCATAAAGTGCCCCAAATGAAGTCAGGCCCCTTTATTGAGAAAAACACTTTTAAAAAAAAGTGCCAAAGTAGGGGGATGTTCTGGTCTTTCATACATGGTGGGTGTAAAGGATGTCCATGTGGATGAAAATAACCCATCTGTGCCTCAAAGAGGGTGACCAATGCCTAAAAATCCATGCTATGCATCAAATGTACTGCCTCAAAAAATGTGCAACTCACTAATCATGTGTAGATTAACCTACAAAGGCCCAAGTGTGGTACATACATAAGAAGAGAGAGGGTCATAAGTAGCTCCAAAAAAGATATGGAATTTCATGATAATTGGGGCCATAATAGCCAATCCAAGAAGTATAGCAGAAGTTGTGATCATTTTACATTTTCTTCCTCAAGCCCTACCTTCAACGAGTTATTTTCTAGTGATTTTAAGAGCTTTCTCTTGTGTCAACAAGCTCTTGTAATTTCGAATTTGTTTAAGACATGTTCCAAAATCTTTAAATAAAACAAAGATATATTGTTCAATAGGTAAAAATGTGATCAGGGAAGAATACACACAAGAAATTCAATTACAATCACATTGTTGGAAACCCTTGTAACCTGTGTTGGTACCCCTTTGAGTAGTACTGCATCAAGCAATACCTATATATGGAATTGCACTTACACATACACTCAGGTATATAAGAAGTTGATCCAGGTGGATATTGGTGGCCACCCACCTATTCCAATCGGACCCCCACCATTGCTTCTTTCAGTTTTGTAGTTTTCGCACAGTTTACTATTTTTAGCAGTTTTTTGGGTCCTGAACTTCTGGAGCCGTTTTGAGGCCCTAAACGACGTTTTTTTGGGGTATGTTGCGGTCGCAAAATTTCATCATCAAATTTTGTGGAAATTTTTGTATTCCTCGGATAGATCTTTCCAATGGGCTATTATACGCCTAAAACGGAGATCGTATGCAAAAGTTACGACCCCGGGAAGTTGATGTACCAACTTACCCAAACGGGGCCCACATGAATTTTGGCGCTTCATCTCCCAGGGTTAGGTTTTTGGATGTCTAGGACTTTTGGCATTCCCGTTTATTGTAAAAGGGCCTTCAGAGCCTCATTGTAATCATCTTCTCACGGATGAAAGTAGCGGCCACATCTCTTCTCAGAGATAAGCTACCAGTGCCCTAGTTAGTTTATTTCCATTCTGTCTGTAAACATATTTCAGTCATTTGTTATTAAAGAAATGAAGTCTTATTTGTGCTGCATCTCTGTGTGTATGTGTATTTCTGTATTTCATTGTGTTCCTACATAAATCCGGATCAGTGGTATCAGAGCGGTCTACTCATTCTCGATCCTTCTTTGCATGTCCCCAACGAGATCGGGGTATAAGGAGTTGGGCCTCGATCTGGTTGAACCTTTGCAAGATCAGCCTCGCAAACCCCGACAACTTCCCATGGGGGAAGAAAATAAAGATGAGGGAGCAGGATATCCTATCAAAATGTTGCTCGAGGAGGCCCTCGAGAAACAAAGGAATGCGATGATGGACAACTTTGCCCAGATTCTTCAACGGATTTCGACTGGCAGTGCATTGACATCCAGCAGCCACTTTGGAGGTGCCACTCCTTTTAAGGTACAAGTAAACTTTGACATTCCCATATTTGATGGCCAAATAGATGCAGATGTCGTAGATAGATGGTTGAATCTGTTAGAAGGATATTTCTCAGTTCATGACTTTTTCGACCGAGAAAAGATTATTTTCGCACTCCTCAAAGCCACCCCCCATGTCAAGGACTGGTGGGAAACCTACTCGGAGCAAGAGGGCGAGGGAGAACCCTCTTTGTTCTCGCTCGCACCCACTTGGAATTCTTTTCGAGACACCATCAAGGAACAATATTATTCTGTGGGGAGCTATGAGGACAAATACATACAATGGACTACGTTGCGGCAGCAAAGGGACCAAGATGTGCATGAGATGATGAACCTGTTTCATACCCTAGGCACAAAGTTGGGTATCAAAGATTCAGAGAAACATTTGGTGTTAAAGTACCACAGTTGTCTGCATAGATACATTCAGGAGGAAATGGAGTTCCTCGATATCTCCTCACTAGGTGTGGCATACCGATATGCTGCCAAGATTGAGCAGAAGTTCAAACAGAAGAAGCGAGACTTTGGGTCTGCAAATCAGAAGCACGGGAAAGGTACTCCCAAAATGCAAAACAAAGGACCAATCCAAGGCAGGGAAGCCCAGGACAACCTGCCAAAGCCACAAGCAAAGAACAACACCACGAAGCCAAAAAAGGACATAGGGAAGTGGTGTGAGTTCCATAAGAGCTCCACTCACAACACAAGTGAGTGTCGGGCCAAGCAGTCACTGGTAGCCGAGTTGAAGGCTTCTGAATTGGATGCATGCTCTGACTCTGAATCATAACCTGACAAGGGGAATGACAGGGGGAAGCAGATTATCGATGCGGAACCCAATGCCACCGTTTCCACCACAAAGATCCAGAAGGAGGAACCAAAAGTTCCAGAGGAGGCAGAGCGTCTCTTCCATTCCAAGATGTGGGTAAAGGGTTCCCCGTTGTAGTTCATTGTCGACAGCGGGAGCCAGAAGAACCTCATCTCAGTAGAGATCGTGAAGCGGTTGGGCTTGCCTACCATAGTACACCCACAACCATACACCATCGGGTGGTTACACCAAGGACAGGACCTCTGCGTCAGTCGACAATGTCGCCTTCCCTACAGCATCAAGCCCTTCACGGATGAGGTATTATGTGGCATTTCTCCTCTTGATGTTTCTGATGTATTATTAGGCCAACCATACTTGTGGAAGCGACATGTTGTGTATGAGTCCAGGCCTTGTGTTGTTATTATCACTTTGGGAAATAAGCTGTACAGGATACCGGAGATAGCACTGCCTACCACCATCTCTTTGGTTACTGTAAAACAATGCAGTAAGCTCATTTCCAAAACCAGGAAATTTGTTTTCCTGATGATCCACCCTCAGGGAAAGTGGAAGACTGTGGCCATGACCTCCAGACAAGGCCCCACTGCATGAAAAAAATAGATGGATAAGTTCGTGGAGGAGTACGAGGACATCTTCACCTCCCCCGCAGGGGTGCCTCTACACTACCAGGTCAAGAACCCCATCGATATGACCCCAGGTGCACCGCTACCCAATGGACCCATCTACCGGTGCTCTGTCCTGGAGAATGATGAAATCAAGAGGCAGATTCATAAGCTATTGCAGAAAGGTCACATCCGGCCGAGTTCATTGCCCTGTGGGAGCCCGATCGTATTGGTGTAGAAGAAGGATGGGACTTGGAGACTCTGCATTGACTATCGGGCACTGAACAAGATCATTGTTCGGAATAGGTACCTGATCCCACGGATTGATGACCTTCTAGACCAACTCAAGGGGGCAAAATATTTCAGCAAGATCGACTTGAAGTCTGGGTATCACCAGGTACCAATCGAACCCTCTGATGTGTGGAAGACTTCATTAAAATCCAAGGAGGGCCTTTTCGAATGGTTGGTCATGCCTTTTGGGTTGATGAATGCCCCTACAACCTTCATGAGGCTAATGGATGACATCCTATGGCCATTCACCAACTCATTTGTAGTGGTGTACTTGGATGACATTCTGATCTTCAGCCAGACTTGGGAAGAGAACCTCCACCATATCTGACAGGTCCTCCAAACACTGCGGCAACACAAGTTTTGTGCCAATTTGGAGAAATGCACTTTTGGCATAACCCAGGTTCAGTATCTGGGATACATTATTGATGAGCGGGGGGTGCATGTGGATCCAGAAAAGATCCAAGTCATTCAGGATTGGCCAGCCCCAGCCACCCTAACAGAGCTCCGCAGCTTTTTAGGTCTTGCCAATTTCTACCACAGGTTTGTGTTGGGATTCTCTCATATCACTTGGCCCTTCAGTCAAGTCACCAAGGGAGGAGCTAAAGCAAAATTATTTTGGTCTGAATCTCAATAGAAGGCGTTCGGGGAGTTGAAACATCGCCTCTGCTCTGCACCAGTGCTCACATTACCATACTTGCAACAACCATTTGAGATCGAGACATATGCCTCTGACTATGCTATTGGGGTAGTCCTTACTCAACATGGGCATCCAGTGGCATATCACAGTGAGACACTTTCTGACACAGTCCAGAAGTATCCCACTTATGAAAAAGAA